>VWZT01010886.1:743570-922642 GCA_013397055.1 Pachycephala philippinensis | reverse complement strand
CATCCATTTTAATATTTGCGGAAAGCCAATATTATAATATGTATTTTCCACACCAGGAACCTCTTCATGGCCTTTTGTTTTACTGTTCACTACCAAAACAAGAGAAGGGAGGCATATATCCTGTCTATAAACAGAGAACAAATTTAACACATGGACTAAAGCAACTGAGGACATAATTACTACAATTTGGTGAGAGATTGGATAAACTTAAATATGGGGATATCTTTGCTGTAATATATGAGATCTCAAGAGGATCCTGAATGGCTCAGTTTTCAGTGTATGTATGTTTGTTCCTTTAGAGAGAAAAACTGGCCCAACAGGAAGTCAAAGTGTTAAATGAAGCAGAATTTCTAAACCTTAAAAAAAACTTACCAAGCAAATATGACATGAAGCAAAAAAGGAAGTAAAGAAGGGTAAGTGCTCATTATGGATTGGTTTGCAGTTCTTTATGTGTTATTAGAAAGTCAATAGAAAACTCTCCTGCTATTTCTAACACAAACACAAACATTGCTTATGATGACAGGCTGAACAACAGCTGTGGCGACAAGGGGATCCACTAGCATCCAACTGAAAAGGCACAGCCATAGAATCAAGTAAAGTCCTTCAGTGACCAAGCTGTATGGATCTCATGTTGGTAATAGCTGCTGTTCTTATCTACAGGTTTAGAGAAATCATCTTTACCATTCACACAGTATATCACTATATATGCATATGTGCTAATTCAGAGCAGTAAGTCTGTTAATGTACAGTGTGAGAGTAGCTGTCAGTGACTTCTGTCATTGCTCAGCAATTTCATGCTTGAGTCGTGTGTGCTCCCGAAATTATGTAGCGGCCACCGTTGTAATGTACAAATGTCTTCCATTTACCCAGCATACTCCAGAGACAGACAAATAAAGTCTTGGCAGGCTCACTTTACTGCTGAGAGCTCCTGAGTACTCTTGTTTCCCAAGGAAGTTGACAGAGATTGAAGGAGGGTCTCTGCATTCAGGTGAGCTGCCTGTTAAGACAGTGTTGGTTCTGGCCATTTGCAGAGTCAGATGGGGACAGAGCTCTGCTACCAGACACCAGAGATCTCAGGCCAGGGTGCAGTCCTTTGAAAGGTATGGAGACAGTGTATGTAGCTTACTTGGTTAATTGCAATTGGACATGGAATCTGAACCTACAAGAGAGCACAGAGCAGCTATAAAATTATTTCCAGAGTCCAAATCAGGTCCTGCAAACCACCCTAGACAACTGTTCTAGCCAGGATAAACAAGTATGTTAGAAACTAGCCTGAAACAGTGGGAGAGTTTCTTTGATGCAATAGATACCTAACTGGATGCTTCAAACCAGCTGCTGAAACAGATGAATTGTTTTCCTTTGCAATGTGCTGTGTCCTTGTTTAAACATTTCTGCCATATTATTGATATTTGTCACTCTTAAACAAATACAGAAAACAAGTCTTCTCTGTTCCATACAGGGTAGATACCTTGGGTGTCTACTGGCATCCTCAAATCATGGATTAGAGCAAATCCATGGCTACATACATTCATTTTTCTTTCTAACACTTCAGGGTAGAGGACCAAGTTCAGCTCAGCTGCAGAGTTGGTTCCAACATTTCCTGCAGCAGCTGTACCTTTCTTTCTTTGAACTGCTATTAATACATGTTATCACATTCCCTAGCCTTTGTTATCACCACCTGCCTTGTGGTTTTTATTCAAGTGATAGAACTTCAAAAAATCCCATACTTTTCCCAATCATGGTATATCTTTTATTCAAGGTGATGATTATATGTCTATTTTCTCCCATATACTACAGGGCTAGGAACATACTAACTTGAGGTTTGCCACAGTACTTTTACATCTGATTATTTCCTTGGTGGGAATTACATTTGGCCTCAAGCACTCCTATTTATCTATTTGCTTTATTTTCCCTTTTTGTTTATGATTTTTTTTTAGTTTAGAAGGGATTAATTTGATGTCTTTTTCTTTACAATAATTTTACATGGTATCTAATTTTATTTGTTACCAAAAGCCTCCAAATTTCGTAAGGTTTGTTTAGTTTTGCATGTGCTCGGTACTTGAAACGTGAAGCTGAGCTCTGTAGAGCATGTGCTGTTTCTGTCCTGACTTCAAATAAATGAGGCCTTAGGCCATTTATGGTTTAGACCATAAATTCAGATGTCAAAGGAACAGGTGGTAACGTGACACAAGCTGTTCTTGCTCATTGTATGAGCTTCCTCTGCTCAGTCTCCTACCGCTTCATCTCTGTCACAATCCCGAGTCACTCTCCAGCAATGGTTCCTCCACTTTGGCGGGTTCGGTTTCTGTCCATTGATAAATGAGAGCTTCTCTGCTTCTAAGCAATATCAGTCTGGAAAACGCGGAGCTTGGAATCTGAAAGCACGTCTATTCTGGCACATTAACTCAGGCACAGAACCACATCACTGTGACTAAAGCCTTCTGGGATAAAGCTGGCTCACATCACCCAGTCTGGAGCCTGTGCAGAGGAGCTCGGGTCCATCTGCACATCAGCTCCAACTCACAAGCAGTCTGCTGGGTTGAAGGACTGTGGGATGTGGTTCAAGAACACGCAAACAGTAAAGAAGAACCAAAGCTTAGCAGAGAAGTGAATAAATGGGCATGATGTATTAGTATGAAATAATGTAATAGTTGCTCTAAGTTTGTTCAGTCACTGCTTTTGGGGATTTTTTTGGTATATATTTTAATATCCTGCTGGTAAGCAAACATGGACAGTGTTTCTTCTTAAGTGAAGAGAGAAGAAATTATGTACCAGTGTTGTTTGTATAGGCTGGCTCAATAATTTCAATCAAAAAAACTACTGACTTTGTAAATTTCTTTGGTTTTTCGAAAATTTTTTCCTAAGCACTATTCATATTCAAGGATTGTCTACACACTAACTAGTCCTCACAACATCTACGTGGCTTCATCCCTGTTTCCAGAAGGCTGTTGTGTAGTGAAGGTAAGGAATGCTGCTCACTCAGCTCCAAGCTGTGACCTTATAGCTGTGAATATTCAGTACCTTAGGTATTGAAACACACGAAGCCTAAAGCTGAGCACTGAAAATTAGACGGCTGTTTTGGAAATCTGAATCTTCTTGACTTCTCAAACCCAAGAATTCTTATTTTTCAGCATCACCCGAGGATTGCTGCAATAGCAACATCTCCCATCTGAGCTTGAAAGAAGTTTCAAACAGAATTGAGTGGGAAGCAACCTCATACAATGCTGGCTTAGAACATTACTTGACTATGATTCTGCACATTTCTAGCTACCATAAGTTATGAAACCTCACAGTCTCTCCTGAATTACCATTAGCAGTTATCAAAAGCTGATGAGACCCATTGAAGACTAATGGGCATGCAAAAAACCTGTTTTCTTCACTCTCACCAGAAGACAAAAATGGGCTATGCACAGGCTCATTGCATGAGAAACTGAGCCAGCCTCTATTAGCGAATGTTTTAGGCATATGGTCCAACTCTGGTTTGCAGTTTCCTCTCTTCAGCTTTTGCAAGGGCTTTGCTCAGCCCTTTTTGCTTTGCATCGGTTCTCTAGACAGCAAGGCACAAGGACCTACAAGAAACCATGCAGACCTGAACCAGAAACATCTAGGAGCCATGATCACTGCAGTACTTTCAAATTACCTGTACTGATTATTCCAACACATTACACCTACAACTAGCACCCTACAGAAACCATTCTCAAATCCCCCCACCCTCATCTTCAACTAAAACCACTTATGCTCTTTTCTTTTTTTTTTTTTTAACTTTCATCTGTCCAGCCACTGAGCAGCTGGACTAGGTCCTCCCTGGCTACTCTTCCCCACCATCTGCTCCACCACGTATGTACCAAATCCACTCCACACAGAGCTCCATGATGTAATTGGCTAATGATTGGTCTGCTTGGCAAGTTGCTTTTCAACAGAGCCCTGGGTGATTGCTAGCAGAGCTCCTTGTCTGTAGCTATATTATTACAGCATGTCTTTCTGATTAATTAGAATTGCAGTACTGTAAGTTTTAGTTTCACAGTCTGGATATTATTAACTAACATGCAGAAGAAAGACTGCTCTCTTCACAGCTTTACATATTTGAAGGGTGAGAGAGGAAGGGGAAGGGATTAGAGGAAGGCAGAAAGAGTATATGCAGCAAATACAGAAACAGTCCAGGGTGGAAAGAACTTTGAAGGGCGTGTCAGGGATAAACAATGTCTTAGCATCACAGACAGTCAAGAAGTCAATCAAAATATTATGAAAAGTATGTCTCAT
Organism: Pachycephala philippinensis; assembly: GCA_013397055.1. NCBI lineage: Eukaryota > Metazoa > Chordata > Aves > Passeriformes > Pachycephala > Pachycephala philippinensis. Next base: position 918,382 of record VWZT01010886.1, on the reverse strand, counting down.
CTGCACAGTTTCACTCACACAAACAGAAAAGAAATCTTTGGAGCCTAAAGCTGCTCACGACTGCTGACATTTCAAGCCAGCTAATCAGGATTTAGTAGAAGTTAAAGATGGTACACAGAAAGTATGGTATGCAATGGATGCTCCCTGATCATACCTAATATAGGTAAAATATCATTTCTGAATCTTAATAAAGAAGTGGTGTAAAGGGAAATAACATCTTTGCTTCCCTCTGCCTGGAGCTCAAGATCCATGGAAAGGGAGGCTGTTTATTCAAATCTATGTGATTAAAATATGCTCCTAAACTCAAACCTAAGTATTTCTGTATAAAGATGTTACTGCTCAGCATGATGGGCTGTCTTGAAAATACAGCTCTGGATCTAAGCCGGATCTTTGCCTTATCTTTTATCTCACCCAAAGCTGCTTAGTCTTTGTGTACACGTGGCCTGACCTATCACTTTTATAGTCTATTGTTATTGAATTGTTCATAAATCTTGTAATCATTAGACAAGGTTAGCCTTCACATTTCAAAAGGGGAACTTTTTTTTTTGCCAGCTGATGTTGGCTGTTTTTTTCATCTTTGTAACACTACATTATGCAAACCAGGTGCTGACCAGCAGATACTTCGCAGACTGCAGGGTGCTGATTCTGGCAACATTGAAACAGACTGAAACATATAGCAATATAGGTTACATCGATCCATTTTATTCCTAAATGCAGGTATTAACAAATTGGCAAAGTTATTGGCCAATATACTCAAAGTATAAGCATTAAAATAATTCATCCTGAACAATGCGTGGTTTTATTTTATGTTTAGTACAGTAGGCTCACCTGCATGAATTTGCTGTGCTTATTTAATATCCTCTTTAAGATGAAAAATGATGCCAGTCCTGTGGTAATAGCATCTTTTGACGCTGAGAAAGCATTTCACTGGATTGAATGACAGTTTCTCTTTACTATGATGGAAATTTTAAAATTTGCTGTAAATGTATTGCATCAGTTACACTGTTCTGAGCAAGGATGCATACTAATGTCACAATACTATCTCAATTTTGACTTTCGAGGGAGAGTAGTCAAGGGTGCCCACTTTCAGTGCTATTTTTACAAATAGAAGCAAACCATTTTTTAAAAGATTAGGAAGATTGGGTGGAGACTCTAAAGTAGAATGCATTAGAGCTGAGAGTTTGTATTTGCAGAACTGCCCTTAAAATGGTGTTCCATTTTGTTATACATTAGTAACCCTTTGGAGACTCTAAAACGGAGTCTACAGGGATCTACAGTTTAGAAACTACTTCCAAAATATGCAGTGGATTATGATTCAGCTAAAAATTTTAGAGCTGAAGTCATGATAACTGTGGAACTGCTCTGAGTCCCTCACTAACTGCTAAACAGAAAACTCGCAAGTCTGAGGACCTTCACAATGGCCTGCATGTGGTACCGTGGGGCTTCAAATGAAAAAATACTTCAGACTTGGATTTTCACATGATTTTATGAAGGAAGAGTTCTTTAGAAGCATTATGGACTGTTCTCTCATGCTGTGATCACTGGGGGGAATGTAAGGAAAAGTGGCTCCTCCCCTTGCAGTAAGACATATCACCACGAAGATAAAGGACAAATCCTTAGGAATTCTCAAAAGGCTAGACAATTTCTTTATTACATTTCTTCAGTGTTCTGAAAGAGTCAGAAGTACACCAGCAGTATTAGGATGAATAAGCCTTTGACTCTAGAAACAGAAAGAAAATACCTTCAGTCAAAGCAGGCATCATGTGAGCAACTGCAGTCCAGGTCCTTCCTCCAGGCTTTGGCTTTCTGCTTCCCCACAGTAAATATAAGAACCTTCTATGATATTTTAAACTTTTTTGTACTACTTTCCTGCGTTTTGTACTGCTTTCCTGCATCAATAGTGCTGAGAGAACATCCTACCCCACAGGTACTCTCCAGTGCACATCAAGCCTTAGCTGAGCCTTTCCCATCCCTAGCTGCTTTTGCTGTTCTCTCATGCACCAGATAAGCTTGGAACTTCTTGCAGACAAGTGTTGGCAGAGATCCTCCCACTGCCAGCTCACTTAGAGCCACAACCTGTAACCCCCACCAGCCTCAGTGCTACAGATTTGGGAAGCTAGAATGAGTCCCTATGGCAACAGGGAAATCTGCAAAGTCCAGGTGAAATGCTGAGAGGTACCTGAGGAAACTCACTAAGCAGCTGGTTCCCTTTTATCACAGGCTTCTGCAATTAAGTGTAATCAGATCATCATTCCCACTATGAAAAAGATTGTTGTAACACTGCGTGGCCAATGAAATACATTTCTTGGGTGGAAGGTAATCCTTATTGTAGTACACAGGAGAACCAGGTAAGGCGACAGGACATTTACTGGGCCCTGAAATCAGCATTCTCTAACTGCCATTTGTTCTTGCTCACCTTTGCCTTTCAGTAACATGGTAAACTGATGTATCCTGAAGGAAAACTGATCTAAAATGCTTAAATACTAATCTTCCATTCTCATGCCACCAAGAATGTTGCAACTGAAGGCACTTTTTGAAAATTTGTTACTCTTACTCTCCTCTAAAGTTATTTGTATTTATGTACTTGTTACAGGTTCAAATACATGGTGATCTAAATTAAATACACATCAAGTCAAACATTTCGGAGTAAGGCCCTCTAGTTACATAAATTGAGATTTCAGTAAGTGTTTAGAAGTGAAATAGAAGATCAGTAAATAAAATTCAACAAATGTAAATTGAAAGGCAAAATGAACTCATTCTGATGAGTTAATATAATTCCCTTATGGAATGCTGGTTTCCATACTATAATTAATTTTAAACACTAAACCAGTATGTCTGAGTTTTGATAATTATAAAAATGCATTCATCCATGTCCTTGAAAATTATTAATATTTATCATAAGAAATATCCTGTAGACATTAAGAATCAAGGGAGACAGTGTTTCCAGAAAATTCTTAAACTGCTTTACTAAAACAATAATGGAGTTTTAAATACTTGTGAGTCCAAACCAGAGAGACATATAGGGCTAAATCCTCAAGCCTCCTTCCTAACAGCTACCTTGTAAATCACTCAGGCAGAACTTGCACTGAATCTCAAAATCAAAGACTTCAGGACTAAGTATGCCACGTGCTCACTTCATTCCTGTTCCACTCCAGGCAGCCAAGAGTATCCAGTGTTGTAAAGGGATGAAGCCATAATGATTTTATAAAAAGATTATGGAAGCCCCTGTAGTTCTCTTTCCTTTCAGGGATAGCTTCAGTGATAAGAAAACCGCATCATGACACTTTTGAGTAACTTCTCTGACATTTCAGCAACACTGATTATCTGTAGTTCTGTTCATGGGTATTTTTAAGCCTCTCAGCACATTTGGACCTAAAGCTTCACACTTGTAGGAACTCAAACTCATCATCAGTAGCAATAAGATGCTTCCCTTAAGTCAGCAGGAGTCAGTGGGGGGTTTGCTTGCATAGAAGCTGCTGGATCAGATGCCTGCAATCTAGTTACGTGTTGGCTTACAGGTTATGATAAACCTGAAAAGCAGAAACTGGAACCAAATATGAGTCAAAGCATTTTTCAGTTTCAAAAAATTAGGTTTCATTTTGGTTTCTTTTCCATTAAAAAAAAACGCAAGCCCACATATCTCACAAATTATTGAAAGGAAATTTGACCAGAATGTTCTTTCCTTCAAAATATACCCCAATCCAAAGTCAGGAAATGGCAATTTCATGGAACAGACGATTCTAACATACACACTAACGTATGTGTGTATATCTATCTATGCACACATATGTGAGTATAGATATCAAAGCTTCCTCGGTTGATAGGTTAGCTCTTAAAGCTTAGATAATTTGTTTGAGAGAGAAAGCAGAAACTCACCCACAATAGCAGCAAGGATTACAGTTGCAATGACCAATTAAACCCATTGTGCCCTTCCAAAATTGTAGGCAAATATCAGTTTGCATTTTCATGAATTGGTGGGAAACAACTGTCATCTCCATAAATTAGAAAAGGTAGCTGAATGTTGGTAGGAATGTTAGGAAATCTTTACAACATTTTTGTGGCTAGTTTCTGCAACAGACTGAAGGAGCTGGGTTTTCAGAAGATACCCTCAGTTTTTCTTTTTTCATTTTGCTGAAGCTGAGCAGCTGAGCTCTGTTTGTGATGGGGACTGTGAGAACACAAAGGACCAGAGGAGACAGAGCTAGATAAGAAAAGGCGTGTATTCCTTGTCCTATCTCTACTCAATAACCAAAGGAGGCAGGAGCCACAGCGATGTCAGTACAGGCAGATGTGCATCACTCTCTGTGCAGTGATGGTGCAGCAACCTGTGCTCCTACAATGAAAATTAACTTACTGCTGTTTCATGTACTAATGGAAACACTCCAACCAGCAAGTTCGATAACATGCTAAATATGGGCGGACAAAAGAAAAGATGAGATTCACACTAATCCAAAAGTATTGAAGCTATACAGGATAACCACTGTGGTGTAAAACAAATGGAATAGCTGATGATGTTTTAAGGATGAGTAGTTCTTACCTCTAAAAGTGAATTTTTTAACTGGTTTGCCCTCTCTCTTTGACATTTCCAATTTTGTTCACCTTGCTGACCACTGAGAGAGGAGTGAAAAGACTTGGAGTGTGTGATTGTAGGGTGCTATTTTTTATGTCAGCATTCTTCATTATTGAGTTGGCTGTTTATGCTGCTGGTGTGTAATGTTGTGAAGCAGATGAGCTGGTAAAGTATGAAGGGTATTCTATAACCTTTGCTGTACTTTGAATTACCTTACAGTAACTTACAATTCAGAAAGGCTGCTCTGAGCAAAATCAAAATACAATAAGATAAACTCCATTAGGAACTGATGCACTGGGGCTGTTTTTGGAGGAGGGCGAAATGGTCTAATTAATAGCTATTGCATTAAACTCGTGCTGCAGTTGCAGTAATGACACTGATAATATTGATGGCATTGAAGATAGAGTTTAGTTTAGAATGGAAATGAGCAGAGTATTCATCTTGAACTGCATATTGCTGTAGGCAGTGGAAGGCCTCAGAGCTTCTTTGTTTTGTTGCTCCACTGTTCAGCTGTTTTTCTTTGATAGTGCAGCTCCAAGCTATTAATATATATATTTACTCAGGACAGAGCTTGTTCATTTCCCTGAAGCCCCACAGCTGACATTTGGCTGTACTGAAGAATAAGCATTTATTGGATTTTATTCCTGCTGTTTGGTTTTTCAGGGACAGCTACATGTAGGTGGATAGTTATCTGAGGGGGTCTCCCAACTTCTTTATAATTTTTATAAAACATTTCTCTCTCTTCTTTGGTTTGTGAAAGCTGTTGGCAGCAGGGAATGCCAGCTCCTGCATCCTGAGATAAGGTTTCATTCTCATCAGTATTTGGTCTCCATTCAGACTCCTGTTGATATGTTCTTCCTTTCCCTTTACTGATGTATCTGTTTGGCTTATGTTATTGTTCAGAAATAAACACATCACAAAGTCTTCCAGTAACCAAGCTGATTTATGTAGGTAGATGAGCTCTTCATCAAATGTCAGGGTCAGTAAAGCTCCTACCCACTCAGATATTAATGCCCACTGTCTCACAAACTCCATTTATTAATATGAAATGTCAAATCCCAGAACTGAAACAAAAATGACTGAATAGAACCAAAACCTAGCAAGCAATCCAGCACTTGGAACACACTTTTGGAATTCATCACAATAACTGACACCCAAAAGCACTTTGATTCTGAATGGGCCATGCCATACAACTAAGATCAAGACAGCCTTGTGATCAAAAGAAAAGAGTCAGATTTACATATACTGGATAAAAACCTTTTCTGTACCATTGAATGGCAAAATTATTCTTGCCAAAGAAAGATTAATTTCCTTGCCTTTATCCAGACTTAATTCACCTGTTATGTAAACGTCAAGGTTGCAAGTGCTATCCCAGGTGGGACAGAGTTGCAACCAAGCATCCTAGGAATTTACTCAGGTAAAAAAACTCTCAAATACCCAGATGGACAAGTTTACCACACAAAGAGTGTGCCAGGCCTCCAGATACACTGTACAAAACAGCTAGAGCTGTTCAGACCTCGTGTAAAAGCTCTGAACTTCCCACTTCAGAACAACAAGAAACTGGTATCCACTTTAAATACCTCCCGGACTTCAGGAATGGTCTCTTGTGATAGAAGACAGCCTTTCTGCTCCCTCAGTGGCAGTAAAATGCTGGGTCATTTGGTGTTGAAACTTCTCTGAGTGAGTCTTATCTGTTGCCTCAGGAGCATACTTATTACTTGCTTTGTTTATGTTTTAATTTACTTTCCCTAAAGATAACACTTCAAAGCAGCAATTAATATTCTTGTAACCTCTTTACTGGTTCATCTTAACACCTGTTCATACATTTGCAAAGAGAAACTCTGAATAAGGAAGAGAGTAAATGTAGGAAGTATTGTAGAGGCCTGGATATATTCCCAAACTTTACCATAAATTTGCATGTTTAGTATTAGGAATAATTGTAGGGTTTTTTTAATTCTAAGTTGAGAATTTGTATGATGCCTTAAACAAGTTATCAGCTTGGTCTTGATCTACATCCTAAAATGTCTGAGTTCAGAGCTGCTGATAGCACAGCTGACTGCTCCGTTTCACCAGTTATAATGTGCCACAGAGCCTGAAAATTCTCCTTTCCCAGGACCTTTCTCTGCTGTTCTCTGGATTTTGTCATGAAAACTTCCTCATGCATTTGCAAAGCTTGTCCAACCATTGGCATAGATCAAAAACAGTTATGACTGTAGCTGAGAACACAGTAGAGCAGTAGAAGCAGAAGCACTGAAAACTTTCCTTTCCAAATAGCCACGATTTCCGTGGTTGTCTTGGTTTGTAAGGTCCAGTCCCAAATTACTGTGTGCAGGAGAGAATCTCTATCCCAGATTCTCAGGAAATGTCAATCTGCATACAGCCACCAACTCCAGAGCAGCGACCAAAGCAAGCCTTAGAGCTGATTTTGCTATTTGCTTTCCCCAGAACAGAGAAGGGTTGTTTTCCATCAGCATTTCTGTCAGTACCTCATCTTGCTGTGTGTAGTCTTATACTGATATGTTAATATGTGGTCATTTGTCCCTGGTTTGGATTAGGAATGGCTGGCAGGTGTTCAGTCTGGATTCACCCATTCCTACAAAGGAAAAGTTATCAGCTTTGCTTTTCCATTAGATTTATAGGATTACAGCTGAAATCAGAGCTGGATCCAGGGAGTTTTATGATCTCTGATCAATAAGTAATGAACAGGGGTAATATTGTTCATGTAATATGGATACAGTATGTCCTTAGGATATTGGAATAGCATTCAAACAAGGAATCACAAATCTAGTTTGCTGCAAGATACCATTTACTACAGAATTTTTTTTCAATTCTTCAGTTTTACCAAACTGGGGATAAGTCCTCTCACCTGCCCTATATAAGTGAGAATGATATTTCACTTGGTACAGGATTTACAGAATAATTATATCTTATACTAAGACAAAGTTTAGGAAAGACAGAGAAGTATTTAACAGATAATGTTAGACCTTTAAGGACCTATGTTCTCTGTCAAGATGTGTGCAGAAGAGGTGCTGGAATTTGGCCTCCTGCTCTGACATGCTATGACTGAAATAACCTTCAGACTCACCAAAGCTTCCTCTTATGTGGGAGTCAACAGAAGGGAAATGTTCTTGCATTTTTAACAGAAAGCTTCATTACACTAATTTTGTTAATTGGTTACTAAACAGCTTACCCTAACCCTTCATTTCAAGTCTACATCTGCTCTCATTTTTCACCATTTCTTAGTATTTTATACAGTATTTATTTTCTTTTTCTTTTTTCTTTTTTTTTTTTTTTTAAGTGGGTATCAATCCACCTAAGGCTATTTTGCTGTACATGCTCCTGCTTCACTGCTTTTTACTTTTCTGTGAACTACAGAACATTTGTTTGCAAAATAAGCTTCATGAGTCGGTTACTGCATTCAACAGTATTTTTCCCCCCTCTCTTCTGCTACCACACGCAGGGTGTCCATTCTGTCTGGCCGAAGTAAGCGCAGCAAAGCCAAGGCTGCCAGACAGCAATTCGTGTTTTGTTTGACCTTGCCGGGACAAGTGGTGATCTGTGTTATCTACATATTGAAAGCATCCTTCAGGGTCAAAAACTGGCTATTAGAAAGCAAGGATAAGGAGGAATGCATGAAAGTTATCCCCAAATCAAATGCTTTCTAGAACTGCGTCAGCTTTAACGAGAAATGGCAGCTCATGGCACCACACACATCTTTTTATACTGTCAAACATAAATGCACAGGAATGTATAGGACATGATTGGCAAGTGCAACCACCAGATCTGCCAAAAAATTTGCGCACCTTGCCAAATAAATGCCAGTCAGATTAGGCAGTATCAGGCCTCGGCACCTCTGAGCAGTAAACCTTTGCCCTGCTAATAAATGGTAAAACACGATTGCATTTTGGTTTATCAACATATGGTCAGAACAGAATTATCTCAGCCCTTGAATAAGAATCGCTCTTCTTTTTACTTCCCCATTCTTTTGCGTTTTTCCCCCCAGTTTTTAGAATAATAATTTCATGTTCTCCTCCTATCCAGCCAGTAGTATGCTCTTCTGTTACCAGTCATGAGTAATGTTCTGTGCACTGGAGTGCACAACCTGTTGTAATGAGTTCTGGCAGAACTTCAGACTCATTCCCCCGCCCCCTGTCTAATTACAACGTGCCATTTGTGTGACTCTGGTTCAGGATCTATCAGCAGATCTATTGAATACACCTATTTCTAGGGATTTATAAATAAGAAATTATAATGAGCATAAAAATGACTCAAGAATAGCATGAAGCTGCAATATTTTTGGATCCTTTGTACACTGTTTACCCCGTTGGCTTAAGATGTTTTTGAGGTCTATGTAAAGAGCAAAGTTTCCTGCAATTAACGTATTCTGTCAATTAATTCATTTTTGATACTTGAAGTAAAGTTGTGAAACAATTTGGTGACAAAACAATTTGTGAGTTTCACTCATAGTTCAAAGCCCTCATCCTACAAGGACAAATACACATATTTTACTTTCTGCAATTTATCAGTCATGTTTATATCTAAAGGATGACTGATGTGCTTAAGAGTCAAGCCTGATGAAAGCCTTCAGCAGACCTCGATCTGCAGTAACAGGTTAAAGCTACTTTTGGCTCCCAAGTACTGATAAATTAGTTTAAAACAAAGCATTTGGAAATTACTTTTAGTTCTACTCATTTGCCAACTATGATTTTTTCTGGACACAGATCCTGGCAGAAAGATACAGGATATATATCTAAGAATTTTGTATGTGGACCAGCCAGGGACATAAATTGCTACAGAAAAACGTCATTCTCATGATTAAGGACAGGTCTTTGCCATCCTTTTCTAATTTTTCAGAACTGAACAGGAATTTTGCTGGAATAAAATCAGCACATGACCCAATCAACATGGTGCTCAAGTTACTTTTGAATTTTCTAAGGTTTTATAGATAGAAATACATACACAGACACACATACGTGTGTACAAAAAAAGTGTTGGTTTGATTTTCTAGGCTGTCAGTCATTCTCTAGCAACTGTAGGCTGTAATCCAGGACAAAGTCAAAACATACCCTCCATGCCTGCAGAGATGGGTCATAAAGGTTTTAGGGTTATAAAGCCATCAGCTTAAGCACTAACCAGATCTTACAATATTTGCTGTCTGTTTAGTAAGACTGACTTAGGGTCCATTTTTTGGAAAATAAAGGTATCTATATTCACAGTTGTTACCCTGCTTTAATACAGGAATGAGTCATTTACTTTGCTCATTCCTGTAGTAGGACACAGTTCAAATTTCCTACAAATCAATCTCAACTTCACCTGGTTACTAAGCAGTCAACTGCAGTATGTTTTTATTAGCCCAATTTCTTGGTAATTCTGTGACCTTAGCTCAAATCTGGGGCTGCCATCAGGCCCCAGGAAGAAAACTAAAGACGACTCAATGAGTAAAACCTGTAAGAGCAAATGCAGATCTGCAACTCCCACTACCCACTCATGTCTGGCTTGACTGAGTGGTCCAAGTGTCACTGCAGTGCAAAGAAAATTAAATGAAATATTTCATTTAAACACACATGAGTTTTCCTTCCTGTTATACCAAGAATATACAATAAAGACAGTACTTTCTCTTTTTTCTTTCTACATAATTATTAATAGAGTAAAATTGATAATCTGAAGAAAGACAAGCTTCATAGGAGGTCACAAAAATATTTTTTATTATTGCAAATGTCAATACCACTCCATAGAACTATTTAATATGCTTTTTGCTTTGTTTCTGTATTTTTTCAAGTCTCTGCTTTGTTCTCTGAACACTGCATGCCATGGCTCATGGGCTGACTTTGTCTGTATCCACTGTCTCCTGCTTTCATCTACAGAGCTTTTTCTAGCTGTGTTATCTGGAACGTGTTCCTCGAGCTGGTTAAAAAGTGGATGGTGGGGTATTACATCCCTTATCCAACACACATGGATCTTCCCATAAGATGATGCACAGGCAGTATCTGTCCTATTTGTCAGTCTTCCTTTGCTTTTGTAAACCAAGGATGTGATCTAGTTAATAGGTTTCCCCTTGTATGCCTATTTACATTTCTACAGCTTAATATATTCCATTAATTAAAAGGTTGAAGTGGCATATTTCAAGTTCAAACTGTGGCTACTGTTTTACAAGTGAAGGCTGCAATAGCTGTAAAATCCCAATTTCCAGAGGTACTACACCTGTCAATTTTGCAGACAATGGTATAATGGTAAACATGGATGTGATAAGAAATATTATCAAATTATTCTAAATTAAAAGCAGAGCAGTTCCATTTACCTGCATCTACCTGTGACTGCATCAGTACCTGATGACATATACCTCTGTATCTTTTGGTTTCACCTTTCTTGCTGCCTGACTTTCACAGATCCCTAGCACAAATAAAAACTTTACTCTTTAAACCACTCAGTCATGAACTTCTAAATCTAAGGTCCCAACAAATTCCAGGTTTTATTAGCTGGGACTGTTATGTCCTGTTTTCTGCATAACTGACTGGCATTGTTTCATTAAAGGGACTTCAGCTACTAAAAACGTGGTGTTTCAAATCAAAGTTGAGGAGGACATTCAGAATAATGTTGATTTTGTCAAACTTTATTTTCCGGTTTCATTATACTTAGCAGAAGTCGCTGCTCCTAGAGAAGTAGGATACATAGCGGCCACAGCCAATGATGGTTTTTTTATTATTTGAAGGTTATTTCATTTCATTCCATCTTCAGGTATTTCTGCTCTCAATAACCTGAACTAACATATAATGTTAGGGTTCCTATAGACCTGGGATTTGCCACAAGCCTTTGTGACTTTAAACATGACTTTCACCTGGCACTCATTTTTCCTATGTAGAAAGCAGCAGTAACTGTGGCTGTGTGGGAATGGTGTATGGATAGAGAAGTTTAATGGCTGTGAGACATTCCAGAACTGTTGAGAGGTGGCCACAGAAGAATTCAGGTAAAATCTGTAATACTAATGGAGTACCCAGTGAGGGTTATAGTAACCATATACAGAAACATTTCAAGCTGGCCGAACACTTTTGGATGGCCAGTGTGAATTAATGACCAGCCTTGGCTATTTGGTTTTCTGATTAGAAACAGTGAAACAGTGTGAAAAATGTGGAGAGGTTCACAGTTTCCCTGTTTGACAGCTGTCTAAGGAGTAATTCTTCATACTACTTTTACTTGAATCCTATTACCTATGTCAACAAAACAGTGACAACCAAAATGAGCTCCGGTGTGGTTTTGGAGTATCTCTCTCCTGACCTCTATGTACAGGTAATAATTTCTAGGGCTGGTTATAGTTCCTGAATATATATAGAAGGCTGTATAAGACCTGGATATAGCTCCTTTGTATTTGCAAGGTGGCAAAATAATGGAGTTTAAATCTGAAAATTAAGGTATACAAGAGACAATTTCATGAGTCATAAAAGTAAAGATTCTAGACAAAGAACATTCAACATGGATCTAACGTTCATTACTGCAATTTTTCGTACTATGAGCTGATTTTAAATAATAGGGATGCTCCCTGGTAGTGCCCATTAGTCCTTTGGTGCATGCTAAAGAATGGATTCCTAGAGTGGTAGATATTGAAGTTCAAGGATGCTGAGACTCCTGAAAGGCATCAGAATACAATATAATCCTTCTGATAAAGGAAGGAAAATGCCAAGCAGCCAGTACAGCTTCCCAAATGTCTACTCAAAGAATGGAGGGCAGCAAGAATATTCTGGAAATTGAAAGAATTATATATAAATGAGCAGAGCTGGACAAAGATTAGAGCAGATGAATGTGCACTGATGTAATTTTAGCTAAAGAAGAAACAGTGAATAAAAGAATATTTGAAGATATCAAGACGAAAAAGTATACTAATGAGAAATTAGACCAGGTAATAAATAATCAGGAGGATTATCTTACTAATGATTCAAAACATGACTGAGCTGCCCACACTATGCCTTTGGGTTTTTTTTTTTCTTTTATGTTCAAGTTTGGTCTATAAAAAAGAGAAACAAGGAAAGATGGTGTGGATAGTTAAGAAGCAAAGAAAATCTGCTATTTCTCTATGCCTGGCTCAGGAGCCCAAAGTTTTACCACCCTTCTCTAGAGCACACTCACCTGGAGACAGGCATGTTTTCCCCAGATCTCTACCTTCACTTCAGGGAAAGTTTGCTGAACCCAAAATTTTTCAATGAACTGTTGTTATCAATGAAATTTGACTTCAGTATATTTCTACAACAAGCTAGACTAACATTTGCAAGAGGGATCCTGAGGCTGGCTGGGCCATAAAATAAAGACTTTGTATCAAGTAAGTCTTCTCTGACTCAGTTTATATTGCTTTAATTCTGAGAGGTGGAAACAGAACTGTGCATGGAGATATATGACTGTGGGGTGCTAGACAAGGCCTTAAGAGGAGTTCTCCTTACTCTGAGACAGAATAGGTAATAGTCTATTTCCTTTTCCCAAAATCCTCTGCAAAAGCTTGCAAAACTTCCAGAGGTAGCCTGCTCCCAACTCTTTTCCTATAAATCAAAAGGATTTCCTAACATCAGAAAAACATCATGTGTTTCAAACAGATCAATTTCTTTCTTTTTGTTGTTAGTAGAAACAGGGAAATAAAACCCCCATATCATTGTCTTTTTCATTACAACATTTCTTGCAGGTGATTATTACATTCAGCTGCTTCTTTAGCAAAAAATTCTACCAACCTTTCATTTCTAACCTTGTGTTCTTGCTGGCATTCTCTCAGCTTTCTCCAAACTGTCCACACATTTAAGTGTGAGATTGCAAGTGTAGTACAGTGGTCCTGGAGAGCCCCAGCAGTACTAAAAATCATGGCATAATTAGATCACACTCCTGTTCCACACTTCAGAATAGCATTTGCTTTCTTTTTCATCCAGCATCACATTTGTGGAGTGATTCCTATTCAGTTTATGGCCAGATAATTATCTGCAGTGATTTTGCACAGCTAATCAATTCACAGTGTGCTGGTGTTTCCATCTAGAGATCTGCCTCTATTGCATGTCACCTTACTGATTTCAGAATGTTTATCCAACATTTGGCAATGTTATTCCATCACCATTTTCAGTTTCAATCTCCCCCTAACAGACCCTCCCAACCTTTTGGTCTCATCTACATTGAATTTTTTTTATTTTTATCTTCTGTTTCACAATCTCAATCAATAGCAAAATGCTTATAAAACCAGACACAGGAAATATCACTCTGGGATTGCACTTGTTTTGTCTTTAGAGTTTGATGTATCAACAGACTTTTCAAAATCTCTCTCACAAAATCTTATTAAAAATGTATTGAAATTAACTCAGATGGGATCAGTGTTTTAGCAACAGCAAGCAAAAATTGCCACAAACAGGAGGCCAGAATGCTTTAACAGCGACAATTTAAAGAAAGTAGAAAATAAATATTTCATATCTCAACACATAATTTCATAATAAATTTGCCAGGTTTATATTTTAGTCAAAGAGTAATCATACAAAAAACCCTCTTAAATGTTAGAAATATGAGTAAAAATATTAAGAATTAAATCCTTCCTCCAAAAATCCAAGTCACGCTTTGTTATGCACTGCAACTCCATAGAAAGGACATACTGGAAAGTCCAAAGAGAGAGCCAAGCATGGTAAATTAAACCTTTCAGTGAAGATTTGAAAAAGCCAAAACAGCAACTGGCTCTGTGTTGTAGAAATATTGTATCACAGCCCAATGAGGTGATAATCTTTCTCCCTGTGGCTTTGGTGAGACTGCACATGGAATTCTCTACACAGCTTTTGGCACTCTAATACTGGAAAGGTGTCAGTAAATGAAACAATTCAGAAAAAAACCTAAGAGGGTGTGTGTAGATTAGAGAGGATGCTTTTGAAGAAGGATTAAAAGAACTGTTAAGATTTGCTAAAGAAAGGCTATAGGGAATATTATGACATCTATAAACACCTACATTTGACAAAGAAGAAGCAAATTTTTTCAGTTATACAATGGATTGCAATAATGAATTACAAAATGAAGGCAAATAAACAAACAAAGCCAGAATATTAGAAGGAGCTTCCTAAGTCTGTGGCCAAGGTATGTGTTTATTGTAAATGAAAGAAACTCCCTTTGTCATCTGTAGCAGAACTTGCTTGAGAAACTCAGTGAAAGTCAGGAAATGGATGTCATCTTAATGAACTTTCTGAGAGTGTCATCTGAGTTCCATCTAACTTTCTATCTCACTTAATGCTATCAGAAACTAGACTCCAGATTCAATTTGGAGTATGGAGTTTGAAAAATAGGATCTCTTAGTAAACCTTTCCAGAAGGCAGTGAAAGATGATCAAGTCAGGCAAAACTGCTATTAAAGATATTTCTCAGACTTAATGAATAATCATTGCTCACTACTGTTAAGAAGTAAATGGAATTTTAGTTGTGTTCTTGTCTGAGCAGCTGAGCAGCAAGGGAGGAAGTTACCAAAGGAAAAAAAGGAGCGTCCTGGTCACATGGATGACACAATTAGATTGGATTCAGTTAGATTACTAGGAATCATAGAAAGATGCAACTTGAAATGAAAAACATCCTACCAAATAAATGAGAAATGGAACTTTAATTCTATGCATTATACCCCTTTCCTCCTCCCATAATTGATCCTGCCTTATAAGTGAGATGGAGGTCAGCTGGGCCATGCCATGTATTTTGATATCTGTAACAGCTTTAATTATTGCACCCTGAGAGTGTCAGGTGAACAAAAAAGGGGACAAGGCCCAAGGAACTGACACTCTAAATAGGTTACAAGGGTTAACATGAGCCCCAAAAAGCAGCCTGAATAGAGAGGAATGGGCCACAGCTGATACAAGACAATTCTGCCACAGGGATTTTCAGAAGTGAGACAACGGGTCCCACATGAGCATGCAAAGGTTTGGTATCACTGTTATTTATTCTGGGTAACAGGGTGCAGCCTGTTGGGCCACTCTCACCGAGAGTAAAACACTTGCAAGTATTCCTTGCCTTCAAGATTTGGCCCTATGTAAAAGAAGCAATGACTTTAGTAACTGATGTAGGACTTAAACAGGAGGCTCAGAGAATGTCTCAAAATGATTAAACAAAAGAAAAGTACTAGTCCTTTGACTAATACACATAAATCCTCTTTTTCTGTGAAAGAAGTCACTTCTTAGTACTTCCATTGTTTCTACCATGTGTTGTTTCAAAAACACTGTTCAAATTTGGTTTTAATATCTATATCAGACTATGAAAAGGTGAATGTTTAACTGCAGTCCATATATATTTATTGATTTAAAAAAAAACCAAACAAACCTGTCCTGTGATTTATTTTTAAGTAACTAGCTTCAGTCATGGTTCTGTAGAAGCTCACACAATTTATTGACAGACATATTCCCAAAAAACCTAAACAGAGAAATATTAGGTACATGACTACTTCTGTACTCCAAAAACCACCGTTGATAGAAAAAATAGTGGGAAAAAACCAGAGATAACAAATGGAATTTTTTTGTTTTGGCAGATGGATCTGTGTTACCTTAGTCATTAATATTCGTATTGTGCCCTAGGAGGCTCACAAAAAGCATCAAGAAAAATCTAAAAGGTGAAACTTATCAGTCTTTTAATGTGTTTCAGAGATTTTACCAAGTTATATTAAACTGACAGTATCAAAATCCAGAGAATGCTACCTGTCTCTGACGAAGTTATCAAAATCTGATGAAAGAGAGCTGTGCTACAATTGTTAGTCGGGAAGCCTGGCCAGGTTTGCTTCCATACTTGCTGATGAAACAAAGTTCCAGCTTGTAGAGAACAATTGAATATTTCCATGTGTTATGCCAGTAATAGCTTTCCCTGTAGAGAAGCGTCTCTTGCTTCCAGCTACCAGCAATGCTCGCTCCCTAAAATCTGACAAATGGACTGTGTTCCAAGTTGGCTAATTGGCATCTCAGTGGTGTGGACGTGACTTCTGTCGCTTAAAGCTCTGTCAGTTCATCTGTTTTCAATGGTAACTTCCAGAGAAAGCCCAGACTATTCTTTTATCATCCAGTGCTATACAGTCACAAGCGCTTGCTGTCACAATTCTCAATACACCCAAAACAAAACTATTGTGAAAACAGTTTCTACGCAGCCTTGAAGAATTTGAGCTGGTTCAAAAAAGCCGCATGAAGATAAAATAGTACGGTAAAACAGCTTCTAAAATATTCCTGAAGCCTATAAAGAAGATAAAATTGAATCCCATTTTGAAAAGTGTAGGATTGGGAATGTCAGAAGTATGCAGTAATTTAAATTTATTTTGGATTCTTAAAAGAAATACATTTCTGCAAAAATTGTAAGATATGGAGGAGCCACACTTAATTACTCTGTTTGATAATAAATTTTCTCTTAAAATATATGATAAATGCTGTCAATAACTAATAGTTTACCCTGATTTTAGACCAGGTCAAGTGTTCACTCCCCTGACTGCTTTCCAACTGGAATTTATAACGGCAAATTAGCAGGCAGTACACTCACCTGGACTATGCCTGTTGCTCAGGACAAGGAATCCTCACTACCATTTGGGAGAAAGCATATTCACAGTCCTTACAGCCTAATAAACACTGAAAAAACCACCCCAGTCAGCTTGATTGTTCTCACTATTACTTCAATTAAGCAGGGTACTTAGACAGTACATGGTTTAAACAGGTAAGTGAGCAACATCTTTGACATAAGGGCTCCGTTTGCGGGCCTGCAGTTTGTTATTTGTTTATCCAGTCTTAAAGCAAGACGATGGAGGAAATCACACAGACAATGACGTAACTTGCACACCCAGAGGAAACTAAGACTAAAGACTAGATTCACTCCCCTCAGCATCTCTCAAGAAACCAAACCACTGGTGACCAAAAGGCCATGTGAGGCAGAGCACAACGCCTGGTGTTTGTGAGTGTGTTTGAGTCACGTGCTTGAGGAGTATTGCAAAAGCTGGCAAAAGCTGCTGAAGATTGTCATAACCCTCGTGCATCTCTGCTGGTTAAGCTCTGAAAGGCACTAGTGCTTGCAGACAGTCCTGTGGGTATTTATGTATGTGTGTGTGACTGGGCAGTGATTCCTTCCAGAGGTCACTGCCATAAAAAATACAAGTTTCTAGTAATTCTCCACTCTATTATGACATGGGTACATATTTACTCCTGCAATGCTGGTGTAAAATAAAGGTACATGAAAGTACTGAGTCTGATTATAATTTGCACTAAAGAAACTGTACCTGCTTTTGGCCACGTTATGAGGCTGTAAATGGGGGGCAAATCTCAGCAGGTCCTTTTAAATGCTCCTCTCCATTGCTCAACAGGTGTCAGACACTTGGTGTAAATTAGAATCAAATCCCACCAAAAACCAGCACTATATAAATTCAAATGGCTAATAACTACGGTTTCAATGCATCTCAGCAACCATATGGAGATAAATTCATAATGTAATTAAAACAGTTCAGAAATTCAGAAAGTGAAACACTGTATTTGCAGTTTCATTCACAGCCAGATTAAACTGTGTTATTTTTCTCATCTCATAGAAAATTTTATTCATATTTTTTGAGGAAGTGTCTACATAAGCATCTTTTTTGTATAGTTCATGAAAATAACAGAGGAGTAAGACCATTTATTAACTGGAACCTGACAGCATGTACACGTGTGGTCTCATTTACATAATTCAATTTAACTTCTGGGGAACTACAGACATGAGCAAGCACCTCACGTCTTTAGAAGTTCATAAGATCAACCTGTGTCTGTTTTTCTCCTTCGGTATTGTTAAATTTGGTCCAATGTAACTACACGTGAGTACTGGGCTGCATAAGCATAAATTAAGGGCTGATGCTCCTTCACATACTGGTTTATACTGTAAAATAATATTTGCTAACTTATAAAAATTGAAGAAAGAATTACCCTAGGCTTGATATTTTCATTACATTGAGAAATCTAAGAAAAAAGAAACAAATCCATTTTGAAAAGAAAGTAAGAATATGTACAGTTAAATGCCACTGTATTGACTCGGCAAGGTAATGAAAAAAGCAGTGCTTTTGTTTGTAGAAGTTACTATTCTGCAAGTAATTTTCACAATTTTAGCTATTATTTTTCTATTTATTCTCTAGAATTTAGAAAAGAAAAGTCAGCATTTTTTATTCTTTTACACTGTCCTGAAAAATCAAAAAGATACGTCTCCTGCATTGGAGATATACACAATATCCAGGACTTCTATTTTCCCTTTTTTTATTTATCAAATACTATCACAGAAACTTTTTAGCTTTGGATGAAAAATCACATCTCAATGACTTTACAGAATGTCAAAAACTGTTAGGTTAATACAGCAGATTTTTAGCTGCTTGCCTTTATTCTCCTGTGCATAGCTCTCACTACCCCTATTTTCCTTCATTTGATCATAAGACTAGTAATAAAACTTCATTTCACCTTAATAAAATGGAGTCAAAGCATATCATTTAATATATTTCTATTTTATTTTAAATAGACACTGATTACTGATCTGAAAACATATCATTCTATACTGTTGTACCCTTCTGCCTCATTTTTCCATTTATATCCATTGTTGACTCTGATGGAATTATACTAGCAAAACAATATGATCCCAGCCTTGAGAAGGTGTCTCTCTACTAGGTCAAACAATTTGCCATAATGAAAATTGCAAAAAGAAAATAAGTGCATTCACTAAACAGTCAAGAACATTGGCCTTTCTTCTCCACGCCTCATGATAACAGATTGGCCTTGCCAGCTTCCATCACAAAAACATTTTCATCTGTAGAAGATCTTATAATTCTTGTTTTGAGTGATTGCTTTTAGATGACACACAGCAATAAATATGAACTTTATTTTATTTAGTGACCACCGCTTCTGAAAGACTGCAAGCCGACTAGAGCAGCAGAATATTGAATACATAAAACTGCTATTAAAGAAGGTTAAGGCTGTGTCATAAACTATCTAAAATGTTATTATTATTTCAAGCTCAAGCTGATATGCTGGTATACTGTTGGGAGAAAAGAAAAGAATACAATAGCAGGAGTAAAAGCAGAGTCAGTCAGAAAAAGTCACTGTAATAATGACTCCGACACAAAAAAAGGGCAGATCCACTGTGGGTTAGAGTCTACACCAATAATACCATATCAAAGTCATTCTACTCCCAAACCACAGGAGATTTTCTTTCCAACTAATAGTCTAGAAGATGCAAGGATTGGTCTTGTTTGCAATTAATACAATGTGAACAAGAGCCATAATTTGGGAACTGAAAGTTAAACTACATTTCTTCCATATTTTGTTTCTACTACTACTTTTACATCTGGAATGTAGTTGATGGTGTTCATGCAGAACAGACAGAAAAAAGGTCCTGTTTAGTGCACAGATACTTCAGTTGGATGAACAAGCAGAAGTTGTTACAGAACTTTACCATTTAAATAACATAATACCTATGTACACATGCACTCCTCTCCCACTCCCTTGCAGCATTCTGGGAGTGGGAACCTTTTCGAGGTTCTTTGGCTCTTTAAGCCTTAAAAACGGTGTTGGGCATCTGTCAGTGCCATACAGACACGTTCCCAGATCACTGCTATGTGTACCTTTATTTGCCCCGATAAAAGTAGGCCCAACTCTGCCTTTCAATACTGATGTCAGCTCTGTCTGGTAGGAAAAAACCACATCATCTACCTCTTCCATAAAGCTGAGGAGCAGCCTTTTCAACAGACAGAAGCCTTTATACTTTCACAGAGCTTGGCCAGAATAGAGCTTACCCCTGACATTACTTCTAGCACAATTTAAAGATCACATTATATCCCAAAGTCCCATCCAGCACTCAAGCCCCGGTGACACAGCACTCTGGTCCTCCCCTTAGGTAGCACTTTGCCTGCACATTTAGCTTATGGATGGTCCTAACTCTGTCAGTGAAATCTGACCTGTGAACATGAGCCTTAAACAACTTGAACTTTTAAACTCACACATGAAAAAACACTACAAAAGCCTTGCCATACTGTTCAGATTATGCTGCAAACTATTCCCCCAACCTCACAGGCCTACCCACACTTCCTGCAGGTGTCAGGAATTGCCTAAGGAGCGTGGGCAGGTTTGTAGGCTGCACAGCCAGCCAGGAGGAGTTTCAGCATTTGCAGCCTCCTCTTGATAGCACTGCTGAGTTGAACTGATGATTTCTGCACAATTGTGCTGTTGTAGCCATAATGGTTGGTGGGTAAAAGAGAGAAGATGATGATACTTGTAACAACTCTAATGAAAAATGTAAATGAGAATTATTTCTAGCCTGTGTGAATTACAAACTCTATTTATTAACTAAGTGTTATGGCTTGCAGAATGGCTTGCGATTTACTTGTGAATTGTACATCTGGTTAAAACATCTGAAATTCACAATCTGATAATGTGCTGACTGTGATACTCTTGGATTTTAAATCAAGAATATGTTTTTCTTCTACCCAGTGCCCCAAAGAGCTAAAACCAGGGTGAAATTAATTAAATATTTTCTACTATCTATTTGCATATATTAACACTAATCCCATTGTAAATTTTTTTTTTTTTTTCCAAATTACTAGCTGGGGTTTTTTTCCTCTCAGCCTTTGTATCTCCTTGAGTTTTATAATCCAGGAATCCTGGAAAGCAAAGCCTGTTCTGTAGCTGTAAAGCTGACAATTACAGTAGAAATTTGCTACATCTACTCTGCTCAAAAAGACCCCCTCCACAAGAGAACAGAACATCTGAATGGCATCTTCAGCACCTTGGCATACCCAGTATAACTGCAATCTGGTGCCAGACACTGAAAGAATTAATTACCTAGTACCTCAGCACTGGAAACATGATTATAACAAGCAGATAAATGTCATGTACACAGACATGATGTGGTAACAACTTTCTACTTTGATAATGTAGATTTGAACTGCAATTTAGAAGTAGGGATCAGGAGGGTTTTTCTTCGCCTTCCTCTGTGGAAAGTCTAGCTCCACACAGTAAAAAACAAACTGATTTTCTTTGTGACCTCTTTTCTTTCTGTTTTTGTCTTCAGTATATGCTCTACAATATGGGAAGGAATTTCGATGGTAAAAATGTTTCTCTTTAGAAGTATTTAAATAAAAATCTATTTTTTTCTGTAAATCAAACATACTCCATATCATATTATTTTTATTATAATGTGTGAGGGAGAAGATAGGAGATACTGCATATACTGATAGGAAATGCTGAAATTTTAGGTTAATCACTGAAAAAAATTATAGCTTAGTAACGAGGTTAAGAATGAAAATGCGGTCTATAAAAAAACCTTATGTGATATACATTTCAAATGCGGTTTTAATCAACCCCTTATGGAGGAGGATGAAATCTAAGTAATAAAAATGACATACCACCTATGAAAGTTTTAAAGTGACATGAAGTTATATCCTAAAAAGAGGCTGGATAACCTCACACAGTTATTGGGTATCATGTATCAGCTTTCCCAGGAAACAGATTGGGGCTGACAATGGTTGTTACCAGCAATTTCCAGGACAGCTTCTCCATGCTTGTCAGCAACAAAAACGAATGCAACTGTTAGTAGAGGTGTCTCAAAGCCATTTTCCAGTGTTATTAAAATAAACCAAATTGTGACCAGATACCACACACAAACCAGATAGATGACAGTGTCTCAANAAAAAAAAAAAAAAAAGAGGATTCCTAATGATTTTTACCTATTTTTTAAATAAAGCTTTGTTATCAGGTCTACATGCAACATTTTAAATCAAGAAGTCCCTCTCACACAAATAAGAAGTAATCCCTAGCATTCTTATTAACGTATCTAGAAATGCCAAGTAATGAAGCAAGGGGCATTGGAAAGGTTGTTTTATCAGCACAGCTGTAGCTAACACTAGGAGCTAGGCTTCTTTTACAACAACGAAAAAGCCCAACAAATTTAACATGACAAAAGATAAATCAGTGCTCTCGAAAAGCTATTAAGCCATAAGTGTTAATTTCCCTTAGTTAAATCTTTGCTCCATCACCTTGTTATATATGAATCATTTCATAAAAGTGAAAAAATGGTGCTTTAGAAATATTAAAGTCATAGTTTTATGTCTTCTTGAATAGGTCAGGTTCTTAAACTTTCAGTAAAGGGTATCTAAATGCAGCTATCTTTATAAAAGCTAAAAAAAGATGACAGAGTGCAGTAGAGAATCTGTGAAAAATCAAGGATACAGACATATCTCAAATAGGTCTCATTGACTTTTAGAAACACTTTGAACAACAGCTGTAGCCACTGGGGTGCTGTAATGACATAGCCCATTATAAAAAGTAACACTAAGTAAATGTAGGAGTGGAAATTTAACAATTGGACGTTTAATGGCTGCAATTATGGCAAAAGAATAATGAACCTATTAGACAGAAGAACTGGCAATTACTCTAAGGCTTATTGCAATACAGCTGTGAAAAAAGTAATACAGAAGCATGCTTAAAAATGGTTATTAAAGGGGGATAATGCATTCTGTTTACCTTGACAGAAGCAATTTTTCTTCTGAAATGAAATGGAGCTTTTTGGCTATCAGACATGGGAGCTCAGATGTGATGGATCCCGCTATTTAAAGGTAATGTATTTTCAGATATGCTTTTCTAGGTATAAATGATGTCTACACCAAGACTATAACAGCTAGATTTATCAGTCAACAAACAGACAGAGGAAGATGTTTAAGAACATACAGAAATGAAAAATAAATAGCATGCAAAAATTTAAGGTACCCTCTAAGGAGTCTAAGTAGCTACTCTTCATGATTGGAAATATTAAGTACTAGTTGTCTCTTACCAAGACAGATTAGGTGCCAGACCCATTAGGCACCTTACCAAATTCCCACACTGGGATTCAGATATAATTTATGTGGCTTGCTTAATTTTCAGCTGTATACATCCAAGTGAGGGTGTAAGTGAATGGAAAGAAGTAAAGAGTGGTCCAGGTGAAACAAGGAAGGCTGTACAAGAAAGCCTCAATTGTCTTGTATAGAAGTGTAATGTTTGATTAAAGCAGTATATAATTTTTAGATTTAGTTTCCTTTAGACAGCCAGAGTCAACAATTAAGGGTGGGAAGTCCGTGAAAGTTTTGGTAAAAGATACAAGATGTATTGTTTGCCCACTTATTTAGTGATCTGACAGAAATTCAGAGGACAGCCATGCCAACCTTGCCCAGGCCAATGATTTAACTGGTGACTCTGTGTTAAGCATTGTGGAAGTTAAAAGTTCCACACCAGGTCATGGAATTGTTTTTAAGACATACATCCTAGGCCCAACTAATAATCAGACTGTGTTGATCAGCTTTCTGCTTCATTCAGTGCATCATGATCGATTTATTAAATACATTTCAAATCGCAGTTGTTCCCACAGAAGAGCTCAAAACTTAAATATAGATTTAAGTTGGAATGGCAGAGTGTAACCAAAGAAAGGGCCTCAGGGCTCATATTTTATCATTTGGTTCAGATGGTTAGAAAGAAACCAAGACTTGCCTTTAAAAGGCAAAGAAAATAGGATCAACTAATTAAGGAATAGAGTCTTAAAAAACACAAACCATAGTGCCTCATGAATGTCTTTTTAAGGTCAGGAACAAAGTAATCAAAACCTTATGCACTAACAAAATTCTTGTCAAGGGCTTTGCTAAGACCACAGAAATGAATATGTACAAAAATAGGTTAAATCTTGGCTCAAACAGCACGATGACCCAGCAATCTGTATGTATTTGGTTCAGGTTCTGGGACTAACTTTGTCAGTTTTATGTAGCTATGGCTGCTCAAAGCAGTTGAAAAACTGCTATGAAGGACCATAAAAATGTTCCAGTTTGCTCTAAATTATTCAGCAGGTGATTTAGGCCCAAGGCCAGTCTGTGAACATGGGTATGGAAAAGTGGCCTTGAGCTTTGGCTATCGGTTTCCTAGCATGGGAATTAATTTTGAGAATGAAAGGGTGAGTTGAAGATTGACCTACTGACTTAAAAAGGCATCTGTTTAAGAGCAACATGAAATGAAAATTAAGCTGTTCTTAACGTGTATCAAATGTCCCCCTTGCACCGTGGTACTTTGGTTACCTGCTTTGGTTACTCTATGGAACTGGTTCAATATACACGTATTCCCTGCATACTTTCCTCAGGAGTGTCAGTTGCTGAAAATGAGTCCCCAGATCACTGAGAGCAGAAGGCTCTTCAAGCTTAGGAGTGGGGACCATACAGGCTATGGAGAAACCTGTTCTAGAGACATCAGAGAAGACCACTAAGGAGTTCTGAGATATACATAACCCTGTATTACTTGTCCAGAGCTGCAACTCATTTACTTCTGAAATGCAGGGAGTTTATTTATTCCTCAAATATATAAATATATATATTTGCTGGTGACTTGTGAGTGATAAAGTGAGAAAATACAGGATGTTAATTCCCCTGGAAGAGAAACTTTATTTACCTTAAAGTATACCCTGAAGTTAGTGACACTGATACCATCACTTCTTAAGCATGCCTGCCAGACAAAATGTCATGATACTATAAATTATGTCTCTTTCCCCACATATACTTCCCCCTTGTTTCCTTCATCTTCCCTAAGACACTGCTGTAGAGGTTTCAGCCCATACTTACACTAGCAGTGTATTGCATCAGCATGCAAATTATACCTACATTTTCAGTGTGCAAGTGGCTGTTTTGTCAGTGCCTCGATTATTAGAGTTCTCTCTAGACTGCAGTGTATCAGTGGTGTCTCTGGCTGGGAAGGTGGTGTTTTCACACATTCAACCCAAGCACGACTAAGATCGAAGCTTTAAAAGCATAGCCTGTTTGATTAGTGTTGATGTGCACATCAGAAACTAGTAAATAGAAAATACAAAAAGGGGAGTATGAAGCAAAGTGGAAAAAAACATACCATGAAAAAGTGCCATTAAAGCAGGATGTTATCCTCAGTTGTCATCTGCTGAGAATATATTTGTTCACCAAGCAATAAATAAACATATCCTCAGGTTCTCTGCTTTGAAATGATGCTACAGAAAACCACATGGCTATTACAATTGAGTTTAGGCTATCATTTGGTTTATGGCAGAGATGGCAATAGTTAACTATCTCTGGGAGGAATGATTCATTCAGAAGGAGGAATAGTACTTTGAAGACCTCCCTTCAAACTTTTCAGCTTCCCAGAGATGATGCATATTACACAAGACTAGAGAAGAATAGACACTGTCTTTGAAGAAGCATTAACATGCAGTGCCATCTTTTAAATGTTTTAATTGCTGGTATTCAGCATTTATATGAGTCAGACAGTATGTTTATATCAATTTTCTCTTTCTTGCTAACTTCCTTTTTCCTCAGAAATTGCTGAGAGGAGTTTGTACTTTTTTCTTTACAAGCTGCACATATTCATCTGGATGCCCCTCTGCTCATTATCCTTCAGAGAGAAGCCCTAGCTCTTATACCTTCTGAAACTTCTTACAATATGTGTGCTTTTTGGAGCATGATTATCTTTCAAAAAGTACAGAAAGTCGTTGTTAAAAATATAGCAAAGGATAAAGCAAGACTGGTTAATTTTTAATCTTCTTGAATGTGCTGATATAATTGATTCCTGAATTCTAAAAATTGCCATTCAGATAGTCAATACACTAGGGACAGACACTCAGGATTATCCTATAAAGCTTCCCTTTTCTTTTTTTCTTCCTTTTTTTTTTTTGTTTGTTTTATTCTCGTGCTACAGCAGACCTTTTTAAATGAGCTGTAGGTTTTCCTGGTTCATTTAGCTCCATCTGTCTGCTTCAAATATGGTCTTATTACTTGGTAGACTGTCTAAAAGTGAAAACTTTTAAATTAAATGTTACCAGAGTATGAGAGCTTGCTAACCAAGGATTTGTCCTGTTTCCCCAAGAGGTTCTTCTCAAAGAAACATTCTCTTTTCACAAAAAATCAGAAGGAATTCCACTTACTGTGTTGGGGCAACTGTTCAGTGAAATACAGGACAGTTCTGTGTATCAGTGCGCTCCAAGGCTGGTACAGCACCACACAGACACCGCAGCTCGGATCTGGAAGCAGGACAGTGTTGATCAAATGGCCCTGGGACCAAGCCAAGAATCCCTGCTGTGACACTAAGGGGATGTTTTGGATCCAAGCTGATTTGTGTACACCTATGTAGGTGTTTCTAAGTTGGAAGATAGAAACTCTACAATGCAAGATGTATCTGTCAACATGGCTAAAAATACGTCCAAAGGTGTGTCTGTGAACAGCACAGTGGGTAGTGAAGAAAGCCTTTAAATGGGCTGAGCAGAATATCCACAATATTCCTGCCATTACTTGCCCGACTCAGCAAGATGAGTGGGAAACATCAGCTCCAATGGCACTGACTGTGTGACAGACTCTCTTGGGTCTGGTCCACCAGAAGTTAAACATTTCCTGTCACCAGACTACAGCATCAAGTTTCTAACTGGAATAACTTATAAACCTCTGAATTCTCACTACATTGGGGAAATAAATATGAATAACTAGCTCACATACTTTTAATGATTATCTGTATTTTTTTTTCAGACAGTAAAAGGTAACTCTATGCATGGTTGAAATTTTTAGAGTGCAACTAGGCTATATCATTTATAAGACAAGGGCATTACTTGCTTAGATTTCTTTATGCTTTAGAACTGGACTGGCATCTTTATAGCTAGCACCAAGATGTTGTTGTTTAAAAGACAAAACAAATCATGCCTCCCAAAGTTTCACAAACTTAAAGTACATCTGCAAACATCAGAAAATGTTTAGAAAGTTTGGGTAAACTCAAATTTCATGAGAATTGTTTATCCCTAATTTGCATGCATGAGTCATGTAATTGCCAATGAGTGATGAAATAGGGAAGCAGGTGGTAGTGTCTGCACACTGGGTTACGAGTGGAGTGTTCTGAGGCAGGATGTTTTTCAGTCTGTAGGAGAGTTACTGGGAAATGTGACAGACCAGGTTCTTTCAGTTACTGGACAAACAGAATAGATCTGAAAAAGCAGTTTAACAGGCCAGCTAGAAAGCTACGTTAGAAAGTCTGTTATAAAAGAAAGATGATTTCTCAGATAAGAGATATGAAAGGCTTCAAAAATACAAAGGATTCTGAGGGCTCCTATTATAATCTAGCTCATCCAAAGATAAGAGAATAAGGAAGATCAGAGAGATATATTTGCAATGAGTGAAAAAAAAAGTCACACCCCTTTTATTCTGCCCAATGGCCTCATTAAAAACAACAAACCACCTTGTTAGAAAACTGAAATCCACTGTCTGTGTTCTTCCACTCTAGCACAGGCTGTCGTATTGCATAACATTTGCATATTCCCATCAAATTTAGGCTGCTTGCACATCTTTCTAAGCAGCATTATAGCACAAAAAGTAATGCACTAAATATCCAGTAATACACCATCCTTTTGACTAAAGACAAGAAAGGGAAAGAAAAACAGGTATATATTCTTCAAAAATACTGTTTTGGAAACTGATTATATTACTATATTTTATTTCTTAAATGTTTCTAACCAGTGATTTGTATGTGCTGCTCTTTTGGCTGCCAAAAGAAAAAAAAATTAAAAATGAGACTAATGAGATGGAAGCGCAGCTTCTCCAGTTCAGCTCAGGATTGGTTCAGAAATTGACAGCACCATAAGAACTAGACATGGATACACATATGACGTAGTTGTAAATCCTGGGAAAGGGCTGCACAGTATTTACAGTGTAAAATTCTTCACCTGTCATAAACTAAGCAATCCTATAGGCTTGTTGACACCTACACCACATTTCAGATTACAATGGAAATAATTAAAGCTCTCTTTATTGCTGGGTCACTCAAGTAGAATAATGAAATTCAGCAGAAGCATTGCTAACTGTAGAAAGCGTTCGGAAGTGCTCTGCCACTGAGATCAGTATTTCTGACTTGTCCATTTTGAAAGATGATAGCTCTGTAGTGAAAGCTAAAGGCAAATGTTTTGTCATTGGCCTGTTGCATTACAAGCTCCATTTAGGACTAAACCATCCGTACAGTGACAGGAGAGAGAAACCATGTAAACCACTACAAACTTGAGAGTCATTGTGGGATCTCAACTGTGTATGTCTCATCCTCAATGAAAGAGAGTTTCCAAGCAGTAAAGTCTTTGAATGGACTTCGGAAAGTAACCTGCATAGGAAAGAAGTTAAATTCTCCCATGGTTTGCTCTGAAAGCTGCAGTTTGTCTACCTGAACACTGAGTTTGAGGAGCTGTCTGAAAAGTGAGATCCATTGTATTGCAACTAGGAAGCAGAACTAGCTGGAAGAAGAAAAGGCAGGAGGGATCTATTTGGACCAAGGTTGCTAAGCAGAATGAGAATTGAAGGTGAAGCAAGATCGATCAAAAAGAATTTTCTTGTCTTCAGACTTTCAGTGCTCTAAAGTCTTTGAGAAAAACGTGCCTAGGATTAAGAAATGCTTTGCCAAACATGTTTTGTCATTATGACCTCCGTACCGACCCAGGAACATACTGAAGTTGCTAGGCTTTCTGGTTGTGTCAAGTCTTCCAGTGCATCAGCAGATCAGTGCAAAGCAAATTAATTGTCTCGTACTTTGCTTTATATCTTCTTACATCTCTTAATGAACAGCTTAACAAAACCAATTCATATCCAACAAAGAACAGCCTAACAAATTCTAGCGTTTGTGAAATGTCAAGTAGATTTGCTTGCTCACAGAATCCAGAGCATATTTCTAGACCTACAAGTCTGACCTACAAAATAATCTGGATGAAATGAGAATTCATACACACCACCAAATTACTAACCATCAGTGTTCAATAATCTGCTTTCATCCTGCATTTCCTGTATTTCTGATTCTTAATGGATAGACTTCTGTGGCAAATGTACATAAGGAGAAGCTATTGTAACTGTGTCTGCAGGAAGAGTGGCACTTGGCAAATAAAACTTTCCTTGAGACAAGGTGGTTGTAAAATTGCATACAGGTCTATAGACCTCTGCTCTTTGCTACTGCTTGGAAATAGTTCTGTTTGGCTAAATTAATTTCTTAACGACAATCAATTAGGATACCTGTTGCTGGTTTTTGTTATATTCTGCAGATTTCCAGTTTAGTGCCACTGAGATGTACACTTCCTGACCTTCAATACATTAAGCTAATGTATTACCACATTAAAGTAATCAGATGACCACAGCACTTCCCACCATCTGCAATTTACTTTTACAGTGATGAGTGCAGAAGGCATCATGTTTGTGTTGTCCGCTATAATAACAATCTCCTTGCTATGTAGCTTTTAGTTCATTATTATAATGCAGTCACACTTTCCAAAAAAAAAAAAAAAAATCCTATGGCTATGAGAAAATTTTACTTGCTGAATACAAAAGCAAGGTCAGCTTTTATGAAAATGTAAATTTGACACATTAGGAAGAGGTGATATCTTTCATTATACAAGTAAACACAGTAAGGACAAACAGCCCAGCTTTGGGTGCACAAGGCCAACTGAGGGGGTTTTTTCCCCTCAAAAAATGTAATAGCTGTTGTAATAACATATATGACTTTTTCTTGAAAACCTTGCCTTATCTGTATTCTTAAACCGTCATAACAACAACAATAATTTTTCCCTATATATATATACAAAACTGAAACCCCGGGGATCTCAAAATTCTTTGTAATTTTTCTCTGTGTTGTAGTGTTTATTCACCTTTACACCATAAACAATGCCTGCATAGAGACATGAGCGGCAGCACTGAAATTGACTCACAAGGATTTGATACTTGATCAGAAGAAAACAAAGAAGTTTCCCTTGTTATAACTAGAAGAAGGAATTAAGTTAGAATGCAATGATCACAAGAATTGAAAGCTTTGTATTTTTCCAGAAGTATATATAAGGTCACACAGCAGAGGAAATCCAAAAGAGAGCTTGCTGCATGTCAGCAGCAAAACAGAATCAAGTTCTAGCTCCAAGAGGCATCTGGCCTTGATCTGGGGGCATGTGCTCCCTCCAGCCATGGAGGTGATGGAGCAATGCAAACAGAAAATGCATAATAAATCTGTATATGTTTTAAAACTTATAAGCTTATCTTACAAGCTGGTTACATGATATATTCTCTTTGAAAATATTATGGATAAACTTGTGCCAGCTACAGTCCATCAATTTTATGAAATGGTATTTAATGAATACAGCAGATTCCCGTAGCATAACTACAGAACCATCATGAATAATGAACATAATAAAAGAAATACACCTCCAAGCACAGAAGAAGCTACTGACTACATCACTTAAAAAAAATAGAAAGAAAAAAGACGGTGACTTAAAGAGTTATCTGCAAATATCATTCTGTAAACAAATTTGAATATAAAAGCCATACAGAGATTTTATCCTTCAAATTTGTATAAAGGATTTGTCATCTCTGAAATGACAATCCATTCAAAGTACAAAGGCAAGCGTGCTGAAGGCGCCAGTTTGATTTACCAAAAATACCAGGAAATAGGGCAGAATACAGCTGAGCATGAATTCCTAAGAAAAGTTATCCTCAAGTGAGTGATCACCAGGGAGCAAAATACTTGTGCCTGCACTTCACAGAGATATCAAGGAACAATTGTGCACTTATCACTAATCAGTATCATTGCAACTGTACTCCAGAAAATTGTATTTACAGAGGCTTATTGCTTCCTTTATTTTACTGTCCTCAAACATAAGACAGACAGATCAAAAATAGCCCTAAACTTCCCCTGAGCAGAAATAAAAGTACACAAAAAAAATCCCCAAATCACTTGCCTCCGCATTCAGACAACAGTTTGAAAATAAAAAGAAATGTATTTCCCTGTGTTTTCCCAGTGTACTGCCTACCACATTCAGGCCAGTATCACATACTGAAAGATCAGGCAGCTGATAGTGTGATCACCTGACAGAGCTGGCACAAAGACAGCTCTAAAGCCTGCATTTCCTACCCAGCTCAGGTCGTCTGCCTTGGGCACTGCTCAGTCTGAGCCTGAGAACAGGATGGGCTGAGACTGCACCTGCCAGGCCTGAGCCTTCTCGGCTCCTCTGCCATCTCTGCTTCGAGCATCTCTCCAACCCCTGCACAGATCCTCATGGAATGGGAATGCGAACTCACAGCGGGGAGGAGGAGGAAGCAAACATCCCAAACAGGATTACAGCCTTCAAAATACTTCACAGATAAGGGGGAGGCAGCTCCCACAGCAGAGATGGGTGAGAGCAACCCTTAAGCAAAGTCCGTCCTTCATGTTAGGGTCAATGTACATAACCACCAAGGGAGGGCAGGTGAAAGGAATCTGGGTGTATCTCCTCCCTCCTCTGAACAGGAGCTGTGCTGAACAGGTGGGAACCTGCCCTCCGGAAGCTCTGCCCGTCTGCATTATGACGTTATAAATAGCAATCCCTGGTATGTAAAAAATGCTCAACAAGTCAATGAGGACTTATGCTGAAAAATGCTGGATCTAACTCTACTTCTTAATGATCGTTAGTTAAAACTTGGCAAAAGCAGAAAAGGCACACGTATGGTCCCACGTCTGGTACGGAGTTTAAAAATCCAGAATCCAGAATTTTATACAGCGTGCTTACATCTCAGTTAATGAGTCTTTTGACTCAACTGGTGCCCGTGTACTTAGTGTCAAAAGTACACCTGCTCTGGATAGGGTAGTGTTACCTCCATACAGACAGAAATGTTTTTAGCTGACTATAGACATAGTAAGGGAAGAGAAACTGACTTTATTTATCTGAAAGTTACTGTCTCCTACGCATAAGAATTATCAAGGAGAAGGTATGAACTTCTACCAGCAAGACAGAACAGGAAAAAAATTGGCAGAGAAGTGGAAGAAATATATAGAGCAAAGTACTAAGTGAGTGATGTGGATGTTAATTTGAACACATGTTCAAATCTAAATGTTGTTTAGATTTTTACGATGACTAAGATGTGTTTTAAGGGATCTCAGAATTAATCAGAGGCTTATTCATGCAAAGCAGTGGTATGCATGGGACCCTGTATCAGCAACTCTGCTTCTCACTGTTTCTTTTTTAATGTTTCAGGAAGCCAATTAAAAAACCACAATTATAAGCAATCTGGTTATGTCACTGCATTTCCTGGATGGTAAATCAGTAAAACGAGGCTTGGACTTTGTATAATTGTGCCCACAGATGTCTCCCTGAGGAACTGAAATGTACATGGAAAAGATACATGGGGTTTTGTTTGGGTTCATTTGGAACGAAAAAGCACAGCCCTACTGCAAAGCATATTTGTGACACTGGGAAAAAAATAAATGTGGTTGTTGCCATCTGGCTCTTTCAAAATGATCCCTTCAGAGATCTGTCTCTGCCTATTTATACCATAACCATTGTCATCGTATCTGACCGTCCTGTGAGACAGCACTCCAGGCAAGATGCATGTAGGATGATATTCTGACAATTATGGAGATGGTTCTCAGTGAAAATCAGCATGGCAAGATTAATGAATGAAGTATGTAGTTTGTATCAATTAAGAATCTGCCCTCACAAACTAATCACCTGTTCTTAAAAGATTTTAGAAATACTCTTGTCATGGCTGTTCTGAGTGTGCTTATCCTGCCTCAGAGACTGGGGATAAGGGAAAATGGTTTTTCACTTTCATCTTCTGCTGAGCATTTCAATGTCTGTACAGACCTATCTCATTCACACCAGTGTTCATGGACCCTTTCTAAGTGTATTCACACACAAATAGACCTTATGTCAGGAAAGTTTATACTTTCATCCCTGAAATTCTCTGTAAGGAGCAAGGCTAAGAGGAGCATGGAAGGGCACTGAAGAGAGAACAACTAAAGATAAATCAAATACAACTAACAATGAGTTAACAGTGAGGTAGGCAGGCAGTGCTCGCTATTTCATGTGCAATATTCAGGAACACAAACAGAATATTGCTCCCTTCCCCTTTATAGAGCCATGTCTCCTTTTTTTTAAGGCAATAATTGCCTAACAGGCCCTACCAAAATTCGTTTTCTGATTAAAAGCATTGTGGGCGTCCACTCAAGGAACAGGTGTAATACCATGTGCTTAGGCATCCATTCACACCATTCAAATATTAATTATTCACAGTAAAAAGTCCATGAGGAAGCCACAGAAATATTAATATCTTAACAACAAAGGTGTAAATAAAAGATACTTAACTGATTTGTGGGAGGAACCTGATTTCAAGAATTAAAAGTGGCCGCATTCAGCCAATGAGTTGCTCCTTTTCTAATTTCATATCCCACCCAAATGATAAAACTAATCGAAATATTTGACCAGCCAAGAGGAAAATCCCAAATGAAGTCCACAGAATTTCTTGGTACAGCAGAAGAAATGCTGTAAACTTAAAACTGTACCATTAAGACTTACAAAAAACCCCCAAAGCCTGAAAAAATCTTTAAAACTGAAAAAGGGTTCAGAAGTTCTGTTTTCTTATCAAAATCAGTCTAATATACAGCAGGGAGCACAGACAGTGGCATTACTTACACTTAGGGGTTCTCCAGAACCCCCTAAAAGGGAGTCTCCCATCTTTTAACTGTTTAATGATTTCTGAAAGCTTCCAAACTGGTTTTCCATCCAATATCACAGACCTAGCATTACTGCTCCTTAGGCACATAAAGACCCAATAAAAACGGCTAGGTGTTCAGGTATGAAGGAGCATCTGCAGCAATCCCACATGTGGCTTAATCCTGCTCCTCTCCAACTCACCTGAGAGCAGCAGGGGGTAGTTCTGTGCTGCTTTAAGTCTCCACAACACGCCCTGATCCCTGCTCACTGCTGGCCCAGCACCATGACCAGTTGTTTTGGCAAAACACTGCTGTGGAAAGCCTTACAAAGATACAGGAACTTGCACTGGGGTGAAGGACTGGTGGGAATGCAAACACCTGAATTTTGTAATCTCACTGGACCCTTCCTGGACTCCACCTCACAGCAGATGGTCTGATTCTGATGCACTACTTAGTGTAAAAAGGTATGAAATTTGAATCAAAATCAGTCATAAGATTCTCTCATAGTGGCAAATCCACTCAACCGTATTTGAAGTAGGAAATATTCCTAATTGATCCACCAGGATTTTCACACCAACCACAGCTCCCAATAAAAAACCAAAACAAAACAACCCAGTACAGAGAGTATGAAATAAGATAACAGTGACAGTTTTTACAGGTGATCACCAGGTTAATGTTAGAATATTCACAGGAGCTACTCTTGCAAAGGCTCTGAAATGTGAATATTTATCTGAGCCTGAACCATACTACACAGCAAGTCTCTAGTACATTCATTTTTCTTCAGCATTTTGCTATGAATAACTCCTCTAGAGAGGCCTGGTAGTTGATTCTTTCCCTACCTTTCAGCCACCTCTTAGAAGAGTTTCTACTTTTCACTCTTTAGGAATCACTTTTATATCTTTCTTCTAATCCAATCTAGCTCCTTTGCTGGAGGTTGATTTTTCTTTCACATTTTTTCTTCAAGAAAAAATATCATTTTTCCAACTACAACCTTTTGTTCCTTTCTCTTCAAGTCACAGAATTATCATTCTGCAGCTCCCTCTAAAAAAACCCTTCTATTTTATATAATTAATCATAGATCAAAATAGCAAAGAATATCTTTCCTAGGTTTTTAGTGTTTCTGATAACTGTATAATGAGAAAAGGCTTTGTGCTTCGCCTGTATCCTAGCTGGATATTACTTGTATTTAGATCTTGACAAACCGGAGTCTGAAATTAATGTTCATTAATACTTATTGTAAAAAGAGGACACGTTTGAAACTATAATATTTAGATTCTCTTATGGTGCAATCAAACAGCTTGCAGACAGAAGAAGAGAGGCTCAGAAAGAAATGACCTAAGATCCCTGTAGGACTCAAAATTCAGGCCAGATCATCCATTTGTCTTCAATGGAGCAATGCTGATGTACTCCCACACACAATATGGCCTTGTTCTCTGTGGTACTGTTGCACCCAATACTTCTTTTTAACAGGTTTGCCTTTGTCTGATTCAAAGATTATTTTCTTTTTTTCATTTCTGATGCATCTCCTGCAGAAGCATAATAATTCCTGGAAACCCTTCCAGAGATGAATGTGCTGAAATTTCACTGTGTAGGGGCAAAATATTATATTACATAATATTGAATTTTAGTCTTATAGCAGAGATTTTCATCTGGAGATATTAGAACCCTCAAAATGTAATATTCCAACTTCTGTATTCAAGCATCAAGTATTTAACTGTCAAATAAATGCACTTTCAGCTGGACAACTCAGGAACTCCAGTGATAATCTGAAGCTCATCAGACAATTCTCAGGTTTTTTTCCCCTTGATTTCTTGGGTAAGTATTTCAAGCTAGACTGCAGCTATTTATGAGAAGCAGTCCTAAAGTAAAGCAGTGCATGCATCTCACATGCCCAGATAAAATATCTTCACAGGTTTATTGTTCAGCACTCTGCGGTAACAGATGTGAATGGCACACAAACTCCAGAAATTAGTAAGATCCTTTCATGTGTGTGTCTATGGGGACTCCTCATTAACATTGAAGTTGAACCCCTAAAGAGATGACTGGACATTTTTGCACAGCATCCTCCTGGCCCTTTGCCAAACAGCCTTTTATTAGCATTGGCACTGAGGTGTTATTTACGTAATCAGTTTACGGCAGCACGAGTGCTTGTATGAGAGGGCTGCACTTACATTAGAACATATTTTCTGACATCGTGTATTCTTCATTAACTTTTAAACATTTCACTAATTAGATTTCACTTTGTGAAATGGACACTAAGTAGGATGGCTTTTATCCTGGCTCCTACTCAGTGAAAAATTATGAGATTGTGAGCAGCAAATGTTAATCGAATATACAGCAGTAGCTGAGTTCTGCTGCTGCCCTTCTCTTCCTGCTGCCCTTTTCAAGACTGAAGGCTGCCATTATTGTTTCATTCCTCTGACCTCTTATAAGGGCACCACAGAAAGATCAGGCTGCTCTTTTCTTTTCTCTCCTTCACATTAGCTGGCAGTCCAGACCTCTCCAAATCTCTTCCCACAGTTTTCTGTTACACAGTCTCCCTGCATACTTTGCTTCTATCCTTACCTCTGATTGACTGTTCTCGTACTAATATATAAAATACAGGCAACCTCCAGTTCTTCAGGTACCAAGACAACCTCTTAAAATACAAATGACTGACACCTGTCATATGATCAAATAGGAACAAGAAAGACATGTAAAACAAAATGTGATAAAATGAAACCGAATTCGGTTTCACCAAAATTCGCTTGTGGCCTCCCCTCAGCCCATCTGCGTCTGTGACCAAAGAGGAAACCAGCAATCTGCCTCACAACTGGTCCTGAAAGTTAGCAAAGATGTCCACAGGAATAGTAAATCACTGCCTCCATCTTCCCACTTATTTTTGTGTAAGCCTAATGTCCCAATGCAAACAAAGCTCATGTGATCACAGACACACTGCTTGTTTGCATGCCTGTCTACCTCCATTAGGTAACTTTGGATTTCACTGGGTAATCTAAAACTAATTTAACGGAAAAACAAAGGTCTCAAATACAGGCATGAGTTTCATGAAGCTCAGCAGCCAGATAATAGAAGAGAGCCCCTACTAGAACTTTAAATGAAGGAACGGCAGGAGCACGTTAAATTGTCTCTTTTTTGTTCAGTTTGCTCAGAGGGAGGAAGCAGCAAACAGTGAGTGGGTACACATTTATTAACTGGACCAGAAGTCTACACGTAACTTAAAACCAGCCAAAGCATGTTTTCTTTGGACCACCAGGCAGGACAGAAGGTGGTAGAGAATATGTGAAGGAGCTCTGAAGCCACCTTCAGTTACTGAAGTAGAAAAATCTCTCTGGGAATAGACAAGGGATAGGCAAGAGTGGCACAGGGGCAGTGTGGAAAAAGAGGACACAGGGCTATCACAGTGTATGAAGGTTTTTAAGGGACATGGGGGAATGTGAAGCAAAATCAGTGGTAGAAATGCAGCCTATTAAGGACAAATCCATTGCTAACCAGACTTTATTACTCCCAGAACTAGGCTGGGAGTAATAGGGCTATGGCTTATGTCCCTTCACTGACAGTAAGTAGAGCGACTGTATCAGACAGAGCTTCTTCTAAGGATTCATTCAGATTTTTTAGCTTTCTAGATCAAAGAAAAAGCTTCAAATGAATCTGGGAGACAGTGGCATGAACAGCCTTATGGGGGTAACAAGAAACTTCAGCTCTTATTGATATCAGTGAAATGAGATCAATAAATGCAGTCACATAACCTTCAAAAGCTCAGGCAAGCCTAGTTAATTCATTATAAATGAATGTATCAGCACTTGCTCTGTTCAGGTGTCAACATTTTTAGGTTGAGATAATATACTGGTAAAAAAATTTACCGTGTTCCAAATAGCCTGACTACAGTATTCATGCTGTTCCCTGAAATTGTAGGGTTTCCAGAGAACCCCTGTCCAGGCCAAATACAGGCATTTATAAAATTGTTCATAGAAATCTCTGCAAATGGAATCAGGCTGATCCTGAACAGCAAAGGCACTGTCTTTATTAATTCAAACATTTTCTTATTAAGAGATTTTAGTACTCTCATTAACATTAACAGCACAAGAGCAATACCTTGTTAAGAGGAAATACAGTAGTGGAAGGAAGAATGCTCCAGAGAGGAAGGTTTTCATGAGGTTTAAAGATCTTTGGCACAGGATACCAATGAGAGAGACTTCCGTGTCTCAGAAAAGTTACCTCTCTGCCCACAGGAGAAATATGTCTTACTCTGAGTCAACTAAATATTGCCCCCAGGCTTGATTTCTATAGCCAATGAGTTGAATGTTAACTATTCCTTATACATTACAAATTATGAATGTACTAATTTTTCATAACTTCGATGTGAGTAGATCTGCTTTGGAAAATCCAAAGCAAACATCATATATGGATTTCCCAACATCTGAATACAAATGGCAAATTTATTCAACAGAAATAAGTAAATTTTGAATAAAATTCAGGAAAAATGATAGATTCCTTACTTGTTCATCTCCCAGTTCACATGCACTATCAAGCAAAACATTATTGAGTTAAATTATGCAAGTAAATTTGAATCACCAAAGCAGAAGACAAGCCTAATCTATCCTGAATCATCCATTTGTTCCCAGAAGTTTTAAACCTTTAATATTGAGAAAAAAAAAGTAAACCAAACAGCTGGTATACTACGGCCTGATGGCATCTGATCTAGTGCCCATTGTGCCCCATCAAACACGGCTCTAGGCATACTCAAAGGTGGGGCATGGGAGGAATAAAACTGATTCTTTCATGGATTCATAGCTAATACCTTTTATCAAGATAGCATGTAGGCTGATCATGGGAAGAGAGTTTAAATACTTGGTGGCTTGTCACACTGGAGCCTTCAACTGTTTGAAACAGTAGATTATTTTCAGACAGTTGCTGCTGTTCAATTATGCATTTTTGTTTTGTGATGCATATAATCAGTCACCATACTCACAAACTCAAGATTTCCCAGTGGGACAAGTTTTAAAGATAGGACTTCTATTGCTTTCCTGCCTTATCAAAATGGTGGCAAGCAATACACACTTTCAGCAACAAGTATCTTAGGAAATATCCTAAGATAGCAATCCTGTGTTCTAGACAGAAAACTGTTTTGGGGGCCATCAAATTCCAGAGCAAAAGGGTAATATGTGCGTCAAAAAAAAATTATGCAAAATAATGAACCTTAGGTTTTATTGTTCATGCATTATCAACATTATCAACCATTTTGGTGACCAAAACAGGAACAAAAACCTGTAACTATGGCTGAAAACTCTCCTCCCAAGTAGGAAAATAACCTGTTCCCAGTCAGGAGGAATAGGCAGTGTTTAAGTTTTCCTTTGTGGTACCTGCATATCCCAGCCTGTGGCAGCCCATCAGTACCAGCTGCAGACACAGCAATGGTCACACACCTCCTCTGGGAAACAGCTGACCTTGGTGCCTGCACATACCTTCTTCTGGCCCTCACAAAGCCTTTCCATTTTATATTCAATAAAAAGGAGACATGTACAGGAAACCCACCTAGATTTGCCCCATATGTGCCACCAGGATTAGATTCTCCTTAGATTCTTTTGCTGTATTAAAACCAGAATTACATAAAGTCTCTGAGAGACTGAAACACAATTCTTGATCTGGAGATGCACAGTGATGGAGGCCCAGGCAGTTTGGGGATGTGAGTGCAAATCATGGGCTCTTAGCTTGCTGGATGCAGTCAAAACAGCATCTAAGATTTCAAGCCTTACAAAATTTAAGGGAAAAGAACACCAAAATGCAGATCCAAGATTTAGCTGGTACATCCCCCTGTATTAATATTGTGTGGGGATATTCCCACAGGATGAGGAGCATGACAAAGATGGCCTATCTTTGCTTATGCATCATTGCCCAGAGGAGAGGGATATCAACACAGTTTTTACATTTCAAATCTTTGTTTTGCTTAACATCAAAGTTATTTCTATTGCCCCTTTGTGAGAATCAAGATGTCATTACTCTGTGTGCTGAACAGGGAGTTGCAGAACAGCCTGATTCTGGCCTGAAGATTTTTCCCTTCCCAGAGAAGATCTATGCAGCCAACTCTGACAGTAACATTTCATGCAATTCTCTTTGATTAGAAATGCGCTCAGAAAACAGTCCATTAAAGCTGAATGAAAGGTCAAGTCTCCATTTGTGTAATTACGTTGTTTTCAAGAGAGATCACAGAGAACTGTGGCAACATATTGTGGATTAGTATCTGCCACCATATGGCACTTCAAAATGACAAATAGAAACAATGGATATACTTTGTTAAAGAATCAAATTGTAACCCATTTTAAAAACTGTTTTACAAAATTAACCCCTGGTATTGAAGACTAGAAACCTGGGGATATTCTCTTCTACTGCTGTTCAGATACAGAAACATACAAGACCAGGTCCTGGGAAGTTCTTTTTAAACTTCTGATTATTTTAGA
This sequence comes from Pachycephala philippinensis, assembly GCA_013397055.1. Lineage (NCBI taxonomy): Eukaryota > Metazoa > Chordata > Aves > Passeriformes > Pachycephala > Pachycephala philippinensis. The sequence goes on along the minus strand of VWZT01010886.1, from coordinate 877,923 downwards.
TTCTTTTCATTTGTACTAGCTAAGAAATCTTTATAGTATTTCTATGCCTAAGGAAACATTTGAGTTGATTACATATATGCTTAAAAGGCAAAGCAAAGACACACAAGTAGAAAGGTTTTGTAGTTAGCCCTATTAAAATAACAGGAAAAAACCCCCATGAAATTTAAATGGGACAGAGTTATCATATCAGGACTGCTGACAGAAAACAAAACCAAAACAAGTTGTTCCTCCTCCTCACTGCTTCTGCTTCCTACAAACTGTGAGATAGGCTTAAAAATTAAGAATATAAAAACAGAATTTATATTTTTACCTCCTTCTCCTTTTGAACTGCTGAAACGTACACAGGTCTGTTCCGAGGTTTTGTTGCAAGACGAACTGCGTGGTTTTTTGGGGGTTGGGGTTATTTGTTCGTGGGTTGTTTTTGTTTTTTTGTTTTTTTGGTTTTTTTTCACNTTTTTTTTTTTTTTTTTTCTTTTTAAAGAGCGTTCTCAAAAGGAGCAAGTGTTCAGGGGGGAAAAAAACCCAAATCAACAAAACCTTGTGCAATCTGGCACGGCGGAGAGGCAGCGCCCACCTGAGAGCTCCGCGCTGCCCTGCCCAGGAGCGTGCCGGGCCCAGCGGGACGGCGGCGCTGGGGCCGGGGGCGTGTGGGCAGGCCGGGCTCGGGACCGCGCCCCGGCACCACCTGCCGGCCCTGCCCTGCCCCACCCGGCCCGGGAAAGCTCTCCCAGGGCAGCGGGGCGGCCCCGGGCCGGCAGCCGCCCACACGGGGCTCTGGGTGCAGGTGTCTGGAAGGGCTTTCCGGAGCAGCCTCTGCCATCCCCGGGGCTGCAGACGCACTCAGCGCAGCCCCCGGGCACCGCCGGGCCCAGGGCCGTGCCCGCCACCGCCACAAGGCTCTGCCCCGCTGCCAGGGAGCCTGTGCCCCTCCAGCAGCGCCCCGGCAGTGCGGGGTCCCTGGGCTCCGCGGCAGCCCCGCTCTCCGCCCGGGGGGTGCCCTGCCCCAGGCCCACTGACCGGCCCGGGGCAGCCGGCGTGGGGCAGCTGCCTCCCAACACAGCCCTCGCTGCTGCAGCCTCCCCGCGGGGATCGGGATGAAGTAGCTGAGACAGACAAACTTTCCCAGAACAAACCAAACGGAGCCGTTTTGATCAAAAACCTGTGGGAACAAACCGTGCGAACGATCGTGCGGCCTCTCTCCTACCTTATCATTCCAATTACATTCTCCTAATCTACAAAATTGAAAGGTAATGAGCAGTTTTTCCTTAAACCACATTAAATAACACTGTCAAAATGCAAATTTATTCATTAAGTATAAATGAGTGTGTTAAATATTCATGAATTGTTGCTTGCAGTATATAATTAATCCCATGGTCTGTGTGTCCAAAAGCATTTAGGAGATAGAGTTGAGAAGATGGTGCTGTAGAATGATAACATTTAAAGCATGTTTTTAAAAGCAAAGGTCACCAGCCCTTTGGATTCTAAACTATTACCAGAGCTTATAATTCATTGTAATACCTCCTCAACAAGTACACAAGCTTTCATGATTCAAGGTTTGTATCCTCAACCCTTGCTGTCTAATAATCTATTCAAGAAAAGAAATACTTGAGAGCGGAAGGTGCTGTTAAATTATCCCATTCACTACTGATGCACTCGAATTAATACAGCACTTTCCACATTTTTAAACGCCCAGGGACTGCAAGGCTGCCCTTGAAAAATTATGCAGTTTGACTCCCTGGTCCTCTTTTTTTCTGGGGAGAAAATAAAAAAAGTAAATTCTGACACTTGAACCATCGCTAAAGCTGGTTGCCATTTCAAGTATCATGAAAGATAAAACAAAGGCTTCACACCAGAAGAAGGCTGGCCTCTTCTTTTTCTGTGCTTTATAGTCATTTGCAGATATGAAGGAAACTCCCTGAATCCCGTACTAAGCTTTAAGTAAGTGCTCCCATTGATACCAGTGAGAAGTACAGTACATAAAGCACTAGAATTTTAGGTCTCAATGTCCTTAGTTTAAATATTCACTCTTTTCTCTGCCCTTCTTAAATTCCCACTGCTTCTTTTCATGTAATCGAAACTGCTTTCAGAACCTCTTTGTCAGTCTGCTTCATATATTTTTGGGGAAGAATCTTTGAGGTGATGATGAAAAGAACTGATCTTTCTCAAGACAGCATGAAGAAATAACAAAAAATAAAATCATTATAGTGTTCACAGTAATTCCCTTCACAATCACTTGATGTTCTCAAGGTGCTTACTGTATACAGCTTTCAGCCAGTTGTGCCAGTACAGACTCTGCTGTCTCCCCTTCCTTCCACAACACTTGTAGAAAAAAGTACGTGACAGTGACTTGATCTGTGATGTTTTAGTGTATGACGTTTTTACCATGCCATTTTGTGTGTTTATGTGAGCGTGTGAATTAACACAATACCAAGTGATTCACAATTCCAAGTAACTCAACCTGTTGTTCACAGCACAGGCCAGAGAAACCAGGAGCTGCAAGGCTGTGCTCTAACAGATTTTTTTCATGTTTTTCCTTGCAAAAACGTAACAAACAGTTTGCCATTTGTATGCAGACACGTTTTGTTCATTCAGAGCCAGGAGGAATACCTCTGCATGGCATGGGACTTGTACTGTACCATGTGGATTTATCCTGCAAAATCAGGTGCTGGAAGATTTTTAGTTTCTATACGGTATCTTCAGGGGAAGCATTTGCTCAGCTCCTTTCCTAGTTCTGCAGAACTATTACAAAGGGCAAGGCTGCAATCAGACTTTTTACCAGGTGACCTCACAATACATCAAGTGTCTTTCATCCATCAGGTCACTAAGAAGATGAAGCAATGCAACTTGTAGTGTGTCAGAACAATGAACTGAGCATCTTTTCTGGAGTGCTGACAAAAAAAAGCAATGTGAGACCAAACTGATTTGATTAACCTTATTTTAAGGCCTATGCAGTAGGGTTTGATGAACTATGAGGCACTATAAAAATAGGCTGAAGGCAAAGTTGGTCACGGAATGCAGGATAATATCGTATCTATTAAAGAGGTAAGCCATCAAACTCCAAGGCCAGGCAGCTGCAATCCAAGCACTGTTGACACTCAGTTTACAAGACATTTGTGATAAGTGCTTTTGTTGTAATTAAAAAGCTGTGCAAGTCTACCCAGTTGTGTCGTAACCAGTACCTTATCTCCTCTACCAAAATGAGGACAGACCTCAACTGTCAAAGATAATTAATTTAGATAGCTCTCCTCTGGACAGGAGAAGAGTTAATCAGAAATTCTCTGGAAGAATGTTTTCCTTTTGCCAGTGAAGAGTGCTAGCTGATTGTCATTTAAATCTCCCATACAAAGATGCAGATTTTGATCAATCTTAACACAAAACAAGCCAAATCTTAATGTTTCATTTTTTGGCAGTTCCTTTGCTCACTTTACACACAGTCTCAGCACCCAGACTCCCTAGTTCCCAAATTCTGCCAGTCCTGAGGAGAGATGGGAGCTGCTAGCCCAGGGCCCGAGCAGCCCACAGAGGTCTGGTTGCTCTGTGCAACAATAAACAAAAGGGCCCAAGCGGATGCATTAACACAGTCTACACTTTCATTTGAAAACAAACAGCTTCCCTCCATCTCAGATCCACCCCCACCCAAATTTCAAAATTCTCCAGAGGCAGAAGTGTTTTTCAAAAAAGGTTAGGGGTCATGTGTAGCCCAACCAATTCGGGGGAAAGGCTGGAGATTAAAGACAATTGGAAAGACTGTATGCATCAGTGATTCTGCTGCACAGGGACTGTCTCACAGATCTTAGACAAGGTCAGGGAACCCTGAACATTGCTTAAAAAGAACATCTGTGTGATCCTCCGGCTATTATCCTTGGCTGGTGAATGCAGAAAGACAGGAAAAAAGATTCTGAACATGGAGCATCTGTCTTTTGATGCAGGTGAAAGGATGGCACCATTTAGGTGGTCTCCTGTTCTGTAGAAAAGCAAACAGCCTGCTAGGAAAGAGGCCAAAAATAAGTACTAAAAGAGGAATTGACCAAAAAAAAAGCCAAATCCAACCAAAACCCCCCAGTCTTTCAGGATGAAATTAAGATGGCAAAACCAAAATTCATGAAGAATGTAAAAGTATTTTCTATACAAAGATTTTCTATAAAACAATACCAGATAGTCTGGGTAAAAATTGAAAGGAATTAAAATTACATATTTATAAATTCAGTGTAGCTGGTATTACTGACATTAGATGGGAAGAACTGTGTAACTGAAACATTAAAATCAATGGTTATAACCTATTTTTGGAAAGATCAAGTAGAGAGAAGGAGAAGAAGAGTGGCACTCTACAGTAAAAGAGCCACAGTCTGTTTTCAGGACACTGGCAGCTCAGAAGCAAATGATGTGAATGCAGCGGATCAATACTCTAACAGATAAAACACTAGATGGGATAGTAGCTGCTGTCTGCAAATCACCAAATCATAGCAGACAGCAGGATGACTGGATGCCTTTGCACCTTCTGTAATGTGTAGGAGCAAAAAAGCTGCACAGTCATCTGAGACTGCAGCCTGCCTGACACATGCCTGAAGTTCCATGATGCTGGTACCTCTGCTGAATTTCTGAACACCCTATAGGAGTGTTTCTTAAACCAAAGTGGAGAACTCTCCAAGAATGAGAATTTTATGTGAGATAGCATCTCAGACATAATGAAACATGATCAGAGGTAGTTGGTAAGAGAAGTAAATATTAGTGGCTGTGGTGATAACTTGGTTGCTCTTTATGGCCACAAAGAGAATGAAGCCCACACAGTTACATGGATGGTGCACGCTTTTTACCAGCCTGAAAACGACTGAAAAGGAGAATCAGCTAGGAGAGAAAACAGGTCAATAATTGGAAAATACAAACATTTATCGGCTGAAAAATCAGGAAAGAGAGTTGTATGGGTTCAAAAAATATCTAGATTAAAGGGTTAATGAAAGCCTCTACTTAATTGTAAATCAATGAAATGAAAAAAAGAAGGTTAATAACATTGAATATAGAGTAGAACTAAGGCACCACATATATAATTCCTCCAATAAGTGTAGCCAAGTTGTAAGGAGAAATTTATGGCCAGAGAATTAAGGACAATATTTTTCAAAATCATTAGGAACCCTGACAATGGTACCAGTTCTTTATCAGATTGAAGTGGAAGATTTGTTAAGAGTAATGAAGACAAGAAAGAAGTGTTCGATAAGTATTTGTGTTCAGTATTTAAGGAAAAGACAGACAATTCATGATACTCTATGAGGATGATAAACTACCAGGCAACAACAAAAAAACAAACAAACAAACAAACAAAAAAATTAAATGGAAGCTACTGAAGTAAGAAAAGTAAGAAATACTTGTGTAGGAAACTTCAGATAACTTGTATCCAAGATGCGTTCAAGAGCTGACTGCAGAATCTCTATTATTATTACTGCTTTTTGCTAGGCTTTGGAACAATTGGGAAGGTTCCAGAAAGCTGGAAGAAAACGTATGTTGTGTTAATATTTAAGAAGGATAAACTTAATGACCTAGATAATTACAGTCCTGTCAGTCTGAAATTGATCTGGAGCAAAGTAATGGAATGGCTGACAGGGGACTCAATTACTAACTAATTAAAGAGGAGAAATATGCTAAATGCCAATCTAAGTGCAATATGGAAAATAGATACTGTCAAACACATTTGCTGGCTTTTTTTCCAATTGTGAGTACAAGTGAAAGACAACACTGTTGATACACTTTGATTCTATATGACATTTGATGTGGTATTCATGACATTTGAGTTAAGAAAACATGATAATACAAAATTGACGTGTCTCACATTAAATGAATGGAAAACTGGTTAACTGACATTTCGAAATGGAAATTTAAATGGGGAATGATCACAGAATAAGTATTCTGCTGGGATAGCTTCCTGGGCATACACTGGTTCACAATCTTATCAGTACTTTAGAAGAAAACACAAAGGTTTGCAGAAGACTCAGTCATTACAGAAGAAATCAGTAATAAAAAGAAAATAGCACTGAGACTGTTGACAAGTATTACTGGGTGATCTGGTGCAAACTAGTAAAATAAGATCCAAATGTAAAGCAGGAGCAAAAGCTTCAGGGCTCTAGGCCGGCTATTCTATGGGGGTTTTAAAGCTCTAATAGGGCTAATTCAACAGTTAAACTATTTTTTACTTGATTATCTGGTCCTATGACAAATAGTCAAGTAAACTCACATTCACATCCCATGTCACTACTATCAAGACTGAAGGTACTTCAAGAGTAATATATCCAACCATCCTGCATGGAAAAAGGATTAAATGAATCCATATTACATCATGCTACTAATATGCATTCAGAGCTCACACTGTTATAGTTCTGAAGTGATCATGACGGTTTATGCAGAGAGTATGCCTGAAAAAGTAACACACAAATTCTTAACAAGCCCTTTGGCAGCATATCAGACTTGAAGGACCCTCAAAGCTGAGCATGTGAAAGGCATTTCTTCCCTTTATTTAGTCTTATCCTTATTACGGAAATACTCTTTTCATTTCCCTCACGGTGGTAGCTGGCAAAATAGCCCAGTTCTAAGTGGTATATACCAGAATCCAGCCCAAAATTAGTTGGTAGCAGTTGCTGCATTACAAATGCCAGTGCTGACAAATACACCCAGAATCTCCAGTCCTTTCACAAACCCAGCTACTATACATGTGTTTACCTCAGCACATACAGACCAAGTTAAAATTTACAGATTGAAGCCTGTTCTTAGCTGGGAACAGAAAAATAGGAAAGTAGAGACCAGAGGCTGAATGAGTTCTAGTTCCCTTCCTCCCTTAGCACCATGGGGTCCACTGGGGAAGAAAAATTACAGTCTCACACTCTTGTCAACACTGTAGCTGCAAGTAGAGGTTTGCACCTTCTCTTGAGATGTGATCTCTCCCCCAGCCCTTCAAACTTATATGGCTCTCTCAAGCTCAAGCTCCATTCCTGGGGGTTTCCATGGCTTCACCCCTGAGACTGCTACGCTCTGGGAAGGATGTGCCCTTTATGGACAGGATCCAAGGGACCTTTTCCACAAAGTGCATTTGTGCCTGCAATGTGTTTTAACACACAGAAATACAATCATTAGTTATTTCAAGTGGAGGTTTTGTGGTTGAGTTTACCCAACATTGCTGAATATTTTTAGGGCAGATGCCTTAAATGTCTTTAAAGTGTGTGCAGTTGATTTATAACACTTTTGAGAAAAAAAGATCTTTGTTTCCTTGAGTTCAGTGAACTGTCACGTATTATTATAGTGGCGTATACATAAACAAGAATAAAAGTGTTTTGCACAAAATCATACATAAATTATGTCAGACAATTGGAAAACTGTATACATTTATTCATGTTTTAAAATAATCCAGGCACAATTTTGGAAATACATAGAAGCACATTCTCCAAATGGGAGCAAAAAACTAAGTAACATTTAGCAAGAAAACACATGGCAAAACATATAAAATAAGTATAAATAGTATGAAAGTTTTCTAAGTTTACAGTGGTATCTGCTATCAATACACTTGTCAGCATTACAAAAAGGCAACCAAAGAATACATGTAATAAATTGTGTAACATGAATTGCCTAAAAAAGTTTATGTTAGCAGCATATAGTAGCAACTTTCTAAGAACAGAAGAATGCTTGCACACTGTATATACATGCACATATGCACACATATACAGATACAACTGGAAGGCCACAAGAATGAAATCACCCTGGGAAAATGATGAAGGGAATTTTTATGTGCCTTGCTGTATATAAAAACCATGCATGCATTAGCAAGCACCCAGCATGTTCAGGATAAAATTACATCCACGAGCAGAATCACATTAACTCTTCATCAAACAAAGCACTTAGCATGCTGTACCCATGCTGGATCACTTTGTCCTATATCACACTCCTGACTTGGAGCACATTTGGATGGTAAATTTAGGAAGAATCAGGAGCCCTTGGTTCCCATGATCTGACAGGAGGAATCAGATCTCAGATTTGAAAGAAAAATACCCATGGAAAAAAACACCCATGCAAAGCCTGAGCTATAAGATGGTCTAGCAGGAATTCCACTTTCCAGTGGGACAGTCCAGTACAGTGGCCTCACTTAATGAGCTTTAGTTTGCATGATGGAGCACTCCTGAGCATGTGCACCAGATTCCTTTTGGATGGAAACAAAGGATGTGCTCCAATCACTAGCGGCATTCAGCTCATGGGATAAAACTAGAGATAGGTGTGGAGGTCAGGTCCTTAGCACCAACAGTTTCAGGCTACAGATCCTATCCAGCTAAGCTAATTCTTTGCTAACACAGAAACAGGCTTGGAAATACACAGAATAAACATTAATCAACAAGTACTATAAGCTGTATTTACCATGTAGATTAGTCTTAGTTGTTCTTACTTGCCCCTACCTGATAAAAAAAGTACCTTCCCTACAGTCACTCGTGTTTGCAGACATGTGAGTGTGTGTTTGTAGGAGGAGGGCACAGGTGATCAGCCAGAACAGCAGTGGGCACACAGTTTGTTTTTCCTTTGGCTATCTTCAGAAATACTATTTTCAGTAGCAATAACACGAAAAACTCTGCAGGCATCTTAGCCAATTTTTTACATGTTCAATTCCCATTAAAAAGATACTCTCATAATTATAAAAACTTTGGGATCATTGCCCTCCTAACCTCTTAACAACATCTGTGTCAAAAAAGTCATTCCCGAGTTACACTCAGGAGATTTCCTTAGAACAGAACACAGAATTGTGATTTTGAGTACCACAGTAGGCTCACAAAAGCAAGCTGAACTATTTCTGATATTTCAGTGAAAAATGTCATATTTAGTAATTATTTCCTCACTGGTTTCAACAGTTTATTTACTGCCAGCTGCAAATGGCACTTACAGAGCTCCAGCAAAGTGCTCTGGGCAACATTTGATATGAGAGAAAGAAAAACTACTACTTCTGCTGCTTGAACTAAGTTTACACAAAACTTACATTATTTATTATAGTGGAGAATAAAATGTGTAACATGCTATCATGCATAATACATGGTAAGAACATGCATTAGTTCAAGTTTACAGTCTCTTTATGGCCAGCAAGTTTGAACAGCAGTGGCAGATGCTGATTGCTGCATATTTTGAGGAATTCCCAGAAATAGCAAAAGCAATGCAAAAAAAGACATGAAATCAGATGTTTAAGATACCCATAAAACAGTGACTCTTTGTGAGGTAATCATACAAACAATAACAAAACCCAGTGATATCTTTCCTGTCATATTCAAAGAAACTCAGTTCAGCACCTGAGGTGAGACTGTGCCCCAAGCAAATCACACTGCTGACTGGAAAGTGTGTCCCTGCTCTGACACTCTGCACCCCCAGGGCAGATTCAGCACTTTCCTGATCCACAGAAAGGGAGGATGGGCAGGCTTTGTGTAGATCACAGGCTGCATCAGTCAGATGGAGAATTCTTCTCCAATGGGGCTGGAAAGGGCCCCAAGCTGCAGCTGGGTGGGGACCTACAAAAGCTGGGGGAGCAGGCCCAGGTGTGCCAAACTCATTATTATGGCTTCCACAGAAGTCCTGTTTTTCAGTGGAGAGAGACCTTCTCTTTCTCCTCCAACCCCTTTTAGAGGGTTTGCCTAGGAGACTGTAATCCAGAGCAGACACACAAGACTTCTGTAGATTATGCTATACCAGGTTTACTTCCCTTTCCCTGTAACTTTAGCTATATACATCACAGCAATACCCAGGAAATTATATATGAATCTGGTGGCTGGCTTCACTCCTCTATGGTTAAGTTCCATTGCTGTGCATCCTCTCAGGAAAGAAGGAATAGAATGGGACACATTTGTTGAAAATAAAACATTTCCTCCCCAAAGGAACTAAATATAGTCAGGAAAAACAGGACTTTTTTTAGTAAATACATGACTGTTGTTCACAGTACCTCACAATGCCCACAGACAGCTCCTGTGTGATACTGACACAGAGGTTCACTCTTGTGGTTCATCATGAACAAACCCCAGGCTTGCTTAAGCACAACTAAATACACACTATTTCTGACATACATGCAGAAGAAAAGACAGCAAATTATAAGCATCAATATGTAAAGTGCTTCTGATTCTCTACTTACTAAGGGCATCATCCAGTTAAAATTCACAAGGGATTACTTACTTAATTCTTACTTACCTGGACATGTCTTCCGGTTGAGCATCTGTGCTCTGCTGCCAGCTACCTTTGTGCAGGGTCCTACTTCAGTCCAGCCCACAAGCAGGTGAATAATGAAAGACCATCAGCATCAGCCTGCCAAGAGTTGGATGGGCTTCTCTTTATTAATTCTGAAAAGCATTACGAGCACATGGCACTTCCCAGCCAAAACACTGCCCACCTTAGCACCCAGGAGTGCAAAGATTTTACTGGGGTAGATGCTGTAGTCATGAACTTGCCAAAGCTACTTCCATTAGTTTTGAAGGGAGTCCTCAGAGATTCCTAAATCAGTGAGTGTTCAGATAATTTGTGTCAGGCACTTCTTCATCCCTGGTGTTGTTTATGTGGAAATATTTAACAACACAGAATTTGCCTCTATTTTTTCCTGTAAAGGGCATGCTTTCCCATTGCTGATAATTCCTACTAGAGAGAGTAGGACAATTATTCTACACAGGAGCTAAAGGCATTTGAAGAAACTGAATACTTTAGTAAAGTATTTCCAGGAGAGATCAACGGGTACTCCTTGCCTAAAGCACTTTAGGGGCATTTTTCAGAAGTTGGAACACCATCTGCTCCTAAGTAGAGCTCTCCATCAGTTCTTCCCATTTACTGATGTAACTGATAGGAGCAGTCTGCAGATGGAGCCTCCCAGCCCAGATGGAAAGGGAATTTGGCTGGATATATAGACTAATTTTTCTCTTTCTGAGGAGAGGCCTTGGTATAAGCAGAAGGATGTGATCTGGACATCTAATGGGGATGAAAAGATTGGGATCATATCTGTTGTGTCAGTTTGGCGAGAAAAACCAACACTTTTAAATTTTATTCAGTCAATTACCATGAATAGTAACTAGCTAGTCAGAAAGATATTTTTTAATGAAAATTTCTGCTCCTACTTAAAATTTTCTACTTTGAAAAGGAAGTCAGAAGGTAATGCAACATAAAATATAAAGTATATAAAATTTAAACGTTTATTAAAGCCAAGCCATTTATGCCTTTTATCCCCTCTTTTTTTTTCACCAAGTTTATTAAATCCCCCTAAGTTTAAAAGGAACTTTTGGTGACTACTGAGCTCACTGATGGCAAAAAACAGGCTGAACTATTTTAGAGCATTCCTCTCTTAGCCACAATGTGAAAATGCATTTTGAAAACCTCAGGTAAACTCCTTGCTTGTTTTATACACATGAGTAGTTGATTAAAATAGGACTGCTTGAATGAATAAGCAAGTAGGGTATGATTACATTTAGGTAAACTGTAGCAGGTTTTATCTTAAAGAATTAATAAGTGATTTTTAGCTGATGTCTTAACTGCTCTCAGAAGGTGAACCACCAAGGTCCCGTATACACATCCAAGTACTACATTCTTTCTTTAGTACCACAGCCGATTTTTAACAGTTTTCAACCGAGTAATTTCTTTGTAGAATCATCTTTAACACAGTGGTCACAGCTCCTTACTCATAAAATAAAAATCATGTAAATATGCATTTAACTTATGCTAAAGACAGGCTCATTTAAATAAGGGAACTGATGTTCATTTTCTCTAGCATGAACAAAGCCTGCTGCAATGTTTCTGAAGTGGATCTGCTCTTAGTGCAAATCCAGGCAGAGAGCAACACTTCCACTTTGCTCTGTGACAACTGAACTCTGTGTTCTCAATTTTGTGTACGTATAGATGTTCTTAGAACTGTATTTTCTTAGCTACCCTTTGTGATATTGTTTCATGCAGCATGCAAGCACTCTTCAAGGAGCTTCAAAATGAAGCATATATTTTACAACATGTTTATGGTGAATTGGCAAGTATTCATTATCTTAAAAACTTTCTCAGGCTTAAAAACCACCTTGCAGGTGAACACAACTCACGCAGAATCTTTCTGCTCACTGGGGAGAAACACTGGGGGGAGAAACACTCTGCTTCATGAGGACACTTCCATGTGAGTCTGTCCAGCCCAAACAATTTCCATGTGCAGCACTTTCATAGCAATTTTCTATTAACCCAGAAACCTTCTAAATACCAGTTCAATTGGCTGATGTTCTTCTTTTCAGTTCCTCTTCCCTCAAGGGAATGATAGAATTTCCCAGGCTGCCCTGTACAATATGTGTGGAACATTCTCCCTAATTCTGCACGTCCTGCATTTTTCAAATCCCCCGTTACAATTTTTTATTAGCTTTCCATATATCCAGCCACCCATCTGAACTGAAAAGATGCATATGGTGATAAATCTGGTTTTGCTACTACAGCTCTTCATCCAACCATGACCCTTTTCCCCCCCTTTTGATTTCATCCCATGTTTTATCAGCCTACAACTTATTTTAAACTCCAGGGACAAGAAAGAGCCACTTTTAAGCACTTGTATATCACAGCATTGCCTGTAGTTTTCAGACACTTCGGGCACCTCTTCTTCAAAGCATTATACAAATAAGTTGAAAACAGGAATATTCATCTCAACAGCTTTCAAGAAAGTCAGTCAAGAAAGGGAGTAGGAAAATACTGTTGTTCTCCTTTTCCAAACAGCAGGGTGAGACATAAAGTCATGCAACAAGTCTGGGACAAAGTCTGTATTTGAATATACATATTTATCCAAGATCATAAGCATGGCCCCAGCCTTCGTCTGACAACCAGAATGAATACTTATAGTACTAAAGTAAGCAGTGAAAGCTGAGCTATATTAAAAAATAAAATCAGAGAACTGCATTTATGGTAGAAAATAGAAGGGGCAACAGAGATAATACTCTGGAATCACCCACCAAGAGGAACAGGAAACCAATGATCAGGAGGAGGAACACTGGTGAAGAGATTTCCTCCCCATCCTAAGAGTTGGAGCTGTTGATGAGAGAATATATATGCAATGAACATATAAAATATAGATTTATATATACAAATATACAATAGGAAATAGTCAGTATACAAATACTTACATGTAAAAATAGCTTTTTACTTTCCCCTTTTCTTGATTTACAAAAGCATACAAAGTTTCCTGTTGCTTAATGTTTAAGTAGTGTGAGTAAACCCTGTGTGACGTTCCACACATAATTTCTTCAAGTGTTCACAGTATTGGCTATTACAGTGTTGAATCTGACATTCCAGATGTTAAAATATTCATAGGACATATTCTAAACTTAAAGCATTAGTTTAAATACAGTTTAAATAAAACTCACATGTGTAGTTGAATTATGGTCATATTACAAATGAGTCTGCTGCAGTTGAAAACTTTCCATGACAGTAAGCTTGGAGATACATATTTAAACTAGAGATGAGTATATTTTAAGATTCTTGAACTGCATTTTAATGTGCAGATAATACTGTGAGATGGGGAGTTCTTTCAACTTCATTTGAAGCAATGCAAGCTGATAGAACTCAGTATTAAAAATTATCCTCAGTAGGAAAGCGGATGCACAGAACAATTTGCCGTCAGATCCAGACACACCGTCACTTTCTTCAAATACCCAACAGACAAGAATAAATGACAGGTACCATTGTTTTTGTGTTAAGAATAAATGATCTGTAGCATTCTTCATCAGGAAAGTGCTTTAAATTAAATTAAATTAGTCCTCACAACTCCCTTGTGAGGTAGATAGACACTATCCTTGTTTTTAAAGATGGAGAAACTGGAGATCTAAAATAAATTATGATGGCTGCATGGGAAATACTGTCAAAATGCTGTTATTTGGATGTTGGAGCAAGTCAAAGGCACAACTCGAGTAAATGGAGATATTCACGAGACAACTTTACACTCACCAGCTTGGGTACTGACAGCAGGCTTGGTACAACAGCCAAAGGTTCCTCATGGGCTGCAAAACACAATCTTTGCCAAGTGCCATTCTCCTGGAGCTGAAGTGTGGGACAACAGCTTCAAAAAGTACAAACTACATCGACCCAGATGGTGCAGCCTGACCAGGGCAGAAGGAAGCTGCATTTCAGAAGTTATGAATTAATCAGGAGTCTTGAGTAGGTAATATCTTCTCATTCAAGAGTTGGGTGCAGTTCAAGAACCATGCTTAGCTCATCTCTAATTTTACCACATATGCAAGTGCTCACAATACATTGTGTATCAATATATTCGGGTGCTTTTTAAAATTTACTCACTCGTGGACCTTGGAGGTCTGTATTTTTCCTCACATTTCTCTTGTTGAAAATTTCTCCTGATACCACAAATGGAACTAGTGTTTCAGTACAGCAAGTGAGCTGCAAATAATAATTTTAAATATCTGAGATGATGGACAATTTTCAAAGGACCACCATGTTCTCTGTGTGCACCTGTATATACAGGAAATCTCATCTGTCTTTTAACTGCTCCTGTCTTGAAGTAAAATCCAGTTAAAGTGCATAGTGTGGATTAAAACCCTAAGAAATAACAAACAATGTGTCTGCCTTCCACAGATGATTAATTTTGCTTAACAGCTGAACCACCACCCTCTTTGTCTTCTGGTTTTTAGTTTAGTGTTACCAAGGCTGAGAAAGGCCAGCCAGATGTAAGCAAAACTATTGTAAACTGAGACATTTTTGTAATATGCTGTTAAGGGAGAGTTATGTAAACCAGTATCAAGACACTGTCCAGTTGGGATGTGTAAATATTATTGTGTGCTTCTTGGCCCATTTAGCAAATACTTTCTTCTCTGTGATAAACCTATGGCCTCCATATGGAGCATTTTCATGGAGAAAGTATTCCTCACACTCATCTCTTCCTGGCTCGTAATAGTGGTAGGGAACTTTACGAAAGTCTTCTGACCTAGGGAAAAAAAAGACATACTTAAGTACTATTTTCAAGAAAAACATAAATACATAATGTACCTGAATACAGGATACAAGCATCCTGGCTCGGATCAGCAACAGTGTGGCCAGCAGGAGCAGGCCAGTTATTGTGCCCTGTACTCGACACTGGTGAGGCCACACCTCGAATCCTGTGTTCAGTTTTGTGCCTCTCACTACAATACAGACACTGAGGTGCTGGAGTGAGTCTAGAGAAGGGCAATGGAGCCAGTGAAGGCTCTGGAGCAGCTGAGGGAACTGGGGCTGTTCAGCCTGGAGAAAAGGAGGCTCAGGAGGGATCTTAACACTCTTTACAACTGCTTGAAAGGAGGTTGTAATGGGTCTCTTCTCCCAACTAACAAGTGACAGGACATGAGGAAATTGCCTAAGCTGCACCACGGGAGGTTCAGGTTGGACATTTGGAAAAATTTCTTCACCAAAAGGGTTGTCAAGCACTGGAACAGGCTGCCCAGGGAAGGGGTTTACTCACCACCCCTGGATGTACCTAAAAGATGTGCAAATGTGGCACTTGGGACATGGTTTAGTGCAGACTTGGCAGTGCTGGGTTAACAATTGAACTCCATGTTCTTAAAGGTCTTTTCCAACCTAAACAATTCTATGAATCATCTGAAATGCTTTCCATGTGTCAACACCTGAACTCCTTTGCTAAACTGTATAAGGGCTTTCACTACATCATGATTTCTAGGAATTTTCCTAAGGAACAAGAAGCTCAGTCTATCTCTCAGCATACACTGACCTCATCAGTCAGTAAGAAGCTGATGGGCTGGCTCTTACGGGCACTGCACATTTTGTTTAACCTGCGGTAACTCAGCCCACAAGCCTCCCTCTCTAAGCAAAGTCTTCTCATTGGATGAGAAGCTGTTGAAACTGGTTCTTGAACTGGCTGAACAAGGCAGTTATATGAGTAAGATCCAACATAAGTAGGTAATCCAGTCAGAATTACAGCTTTAAGGAAACCCATCCTTCTCTGCTGCCAACAGTGCTATCACGCTGTTGACTGGTTTTACATCAGGGCTATGCAATGCCAGCTTGGCTGAGCTCTCTGAGGACAACCTTAGTCCTGTCACCCCTCATCTCAGGGTGCCTACTGTGTGTTTTCATAAACAAAGAACAACATATGTTCATTCTGTTCATTCCATCTGGATGACTCAATCAGCGAGATCTGCAAGTTCTAAAATGTCAGCCTCTAATGTTAAGATATCCTAATTAAACAGCTGTGACTCAAATTCTGTTTGTGAGTTTTTTTAGGTTCTGCCAGGAATGAGCCTCACACTGAAGTGACACAGAATGTGGAGTGAGAATTTGCATAAAGACTTGACTTTAGGAGCTCATGACCCACTGGACAGGTTACATGCAGGACCTGAACCAGCTTAGATACCGTAGCTGTGTATGTACCAGTATCATACATTGTTCATGACATTTCCTGCTTTTCTGAATGAATGAGGAGTAGTTTCATTTTATATTTTTCTACCATACACAGTAGATTAAAGTATTTAACTTGGACTTTTAAAAATTGTGTTTAGAGTTATACTTTTGACAATAGGATTAATCCACTGTCACTGTAAGGTCACCAACAGTAGTTGGTTGGAATTTATGTCAGTTTATGGTGATAAAGCTCACAGGACTTGTTTTATTATCTAATTAGAAAACTCTACTACTCAAAACAAGCCATATATAACCTAGAAAGTTCAAGTAGGTTGCTCAGCAGTGGTGAAATGTAATTTCAGGTAACTATCCTGGGCTAATCAGTTTATTTCACTTCCAGGTATATTTGGTATTCAGAAAATAATATATTAGTTTTTTTCCTCTATAGATTTGTTTTAGCAGTGGAAGCAAGCACATTTTATCAAAAGAGTATGAGCATACTTTGTTTCCAGTTAATTCAGAAACTGCAAAAAATCTTTGTAAAAATAGTTCCTTATGACATCTGATGCTAGGTTTTGTAAATGTTTTTATTTTATCAACAGCAAATGCTGTATCAGGAGTGAATATGCTGACAATAGTGTCACATCAATGCAAAACACTGGGAAATGACTGCCTGATCCATTTTTTGGATTTATGATATTAAAATCAATTGTGAAATTTTGACAAGACATCAGAATTGTAGATGCATGAAAATAATTTTCTATGATCTTACTTGCAGTAGGTGTCATTTATCATCCCATAGACGTGAATTCCATAGCAGGCGTCCATAGCCAAAATTAAGGTAAACCAACCCGTGCTGAGATATGAACCTGACTGGACTCTGTAAAAATACAACATACACAAAACAAATGGCAATGAGAAATTATCAACACTTTATCAAAGAAATACAATCTATTGCCTGGGACAAAAGGCATTAAGCAGCTTGACAATCTGTCAAAACCATACAATTACTTCGAATTATTTATAGATATGCTCTCATTCTTCCTGGCTTGGGGCCTCCAGCTATTGTCCACAGAAAAAAAATAGCATGTTAAATATCTGAAGTCAAACAATGCATCTCCCGTAAGACAGAAAATAATTTATTTTCACATCTGAAAGCTGGCAATTAGTGGAGTTTGTAAAATGAGATAAAGTGTACCAAAATACACAGTACTGTCAGAATTTGTGGTGTGTGCATGTGAGCAGGCACCATCCTGTTCTGCAAGCAAAATCTTAATCTGCAGTAGGCTATCCTCAACCTGAAAATTCACACAGTAATGAAACTTGCAAGGATATTTTGGTACAAAACCATCTAATATAAGGTTCTGAAAACAAAAATTCTGTGCACATCCCTTTACATAATTTCGTGTTATTATTCTTTGAGATAATATAGCAGAGACAAAACCACAAGAGGATAGTGCCCAGATGGACAGTCTTTGCTCAAATGACTAGGTATGTTCAATCAGCCCAAAAGTATTACCTGCACGAGTGAGAAGAATTACCTGTGTAAGGATTTGGCTCACAGACTGGCTATCTGAGCAAACACACACATTGTTAACCACAAACCAAATTCTGTTCGCTCTGCTCACACAGGTAACAAATGTTACCTGTGGGGGACTGGGAGTCAACAGAGTTACCCAGATAACCTGGGCATGCAAGACTCACTGCTTTCAAAGTAGTGAGAGCACACTCAGCCCTTGCTGCTTGCAAACTGGTTGAAGTCCAGCTTTTTGCATGTACTGCTTTCAGTTTGAAATCAGTGAAAATAATTATCTTAAAATTATTTTTAAAATGCCTGGTTTCCAAAGAAAGATACCACAAGACTCATAAAAACATCTTAAGAGAACACATTAACAGAGCTGTGTGTGAGTGAGAGGAGGGGATATATGAGCTTTCTGGCACACCTGTAAGCACTGAGCTTTTGGGTATGGCAGGGAGCAGTCTGTTCTCCATCCTAAGCCTAAGGTTTGCACACAACTAAGTTTTGCTGTAAAAGAACTCCCAAGTAAGCCTATGTGCAAATCAGTTATTGCCACCAACAAAATCTTCTGAAAACATTTTCATCCTGGGGTAAGAAGAAAATTTTCATGTGGGATAAAAAAAATCCTATAGCAACTTATCCAGCCTATAACCCCCAGCTTCCCTGTGAGACACAAGAACCAACCTCAGGTGTTTTTTCCTGGTTCAGAGCAAGAATGTACTACAGTCTCCCACCCCCCTCCTTCTGCATAAATATACCAATCAGCTCCTTTTGGCACAGATTCTGTGCTACTTCCTTGCTCAAGCTGAACTAAATACTACTTAAAACAATGGGTGAAAAAGTAGTTGTACAACCTTTAACATGACAATTACCTGGCACATACAGGTCTGAGATTCAAATTCCTTCTCTGATTTATACTTTTTATTATGGATAGTAGAAAAGCTCCAAGAACTTTACATTCCTAAAGAAACTCCAGTACACTCCAGTTTAAATAAATGTTTATGTTTTTTAGTGAAAAACAATGACCTCAACTCCCTGAGCTGAGTCCAAGAACACTGAAAGGAGTTATATATTCTCTTCCTTGCCTGTGTCTGTCATCCTTCATGGGTGAGCTGGTGGAAACTTCTATCCCTACATTTCCTGAAATGTCCTTTCCCTTGGAGAAACAGCTAAGTATCTGTTTAGCTGCTTTTGTAATGGATCATACTGGAAACAATAAATAAAGGGTTAACTTAAACTGAAGAATGACAAGTAGGAACAAAAGGCAGGGTGTCAAACACCCACGTTTCATTATGTGGACACCAACGGTAATCGTGCTTCTTTTTTCTGACACCTTTATAGCCACGAACGTGTACATCTGTTTATCTGCCCCATCAGGATCTTCATCTCTTCAACCAGAATGTTCTGCTACTGTCTAGCAGGGAGAATTCCCAGTCCGATTCACGTTATTTCAGCATAACATTCTGCCATGATAAAAGGCTGCATTGCTTCTAACTTGCTTTCAGCTCTTGCACCAGGAAAACACTGGCCTTGAGCTTTCAAAGCATTTTAGAATCATAATAACCATTTATAAGAACACGATGAAGATCAGGACCCTTCCGATAATGGAGGTTTATTGGAGAGCACTGTATTGACAGTAGCATCTGAAATTTGCTATACTCAGGAGGAAAAAGGAATTTAAAAAAAGAATTAGTCAATATTTCATGTCTTGTTTTAACACCATTGGACCTTAGTCCTCTCATCTATATACTGCACTGGCAGGATAAATAAAAACAGCAGAGTGAGTTCCCAGGTACCTTCCCTGGGAGATGAAGTACATGACAGAATACAGATTATATACTTTAAACCAAAGCACTTACATTCATCCCATTTTTTCCTCTGAAGATACACAGGGATACAAGGGAATATACTTAAGCAGTGGGGATTCTGGATGATTTGGTAACACCTTAGAATTCAATCTGATACCATAAACATACTTTCAAAATTCTAATGAAAGCAATATTAGAAATGTGAAAACAATTTTAGCTGTCCCTAAAAAGCCATATATCTCTGAACACCTTTTAAAACATCATCCCATAAAACTGTAGTGCAAAGCAATGTCTCAGCCCTTGCTATTATGCTAACACTGTGCACTCAATTTCCCTCTCTACAGGAGAGCTTTACATGTTTCTTGGTCAGGGGTTTTTGAGACTCATTAGAAAAAGAGTTCCTCTTGTTACTGTAATTGCACTCAAATTTCAAATTTTACACATTGAAAAGAAAAAAATCCTCCATTTATGCATAGCATAAGGCTATGTTACTGCACAAATCTGGGGGGAGGAGGATATTAATCCCCAAATAGGGTAAACAGGAGATTGTTAAACATCATCTGTAGAACTACAGTAGGCAGATCTATTTCGATATATGTGTGTGCAACAATCCCAAAATTGTTTCCTATGGCTCAGAGTGACTTCTTTTAAATAGTCTAAAATTAATGGGGTACCAGATCTAGACAGGAAATTGCCTCAACAGCTCAGGAGAAAATAATGCACAATTCAAAAAAAACCAACAACTTTTTAAAAGATGGCTTTGCTTTCAAGACATGATTTACAGCTGAATGCAGCAATAAAAAGGCAATGCTCACAAAAAGTTACTTTGTTTATCTTAAAAATGAAAATTTATTTTGCATACAGCCTACTTTATTAGGGATTCTTAAAGAAATGTTAGTTATTGGTTGTAATTCACTCTGCTAAATACCATCCACCATTTCAGAAAAGTACATAGGCATATGCTTAACATTAAAGACATGAAAAGACCAGTGGAATCAACTTAGTTAAAATGCTTGAAACGAAGTATATGCTTGCTTATCTTGCTCTTAGTGAAGGTTTAAGTGCTTGAAATGTCATTATTTAATCTCAGAATATAAAAGTAAGCTCCAAGATTAATAGTTACTTGAAAGTTTCAAGTCTCAAAACATAGAATTTGCATTTTTAGTAATGCCTTCCATAAACTCCAGTAGAAAGAACTGACTACAGTTTCTCACAACATGTTACAAAAGAGACTCGCATTCTGTATTTTAGAAGAAAATGGTAAAAGGCACTTTTAGGATTGCTACAGTTGTAATATGTGATACAAAAAGCTTTAATTAAAAATTAACTTAAAATATAAGCAATTAGAAAGGGCTCTTTAGCTTTAGCTTTCCACAGTTTCACAAAAATAATAAGAAATTGATATAAAGAAGATGGAACAGAGAATGCACCCAAAAAATGTTGCCAACTGAAATTCATCTTCTTCGACATATATAACCATCCTTTGATGCAGGCTAAATGAAGGAAAATCTAGCTCTTTCTGTCATCGGGGCAAATGGAGGAACATAAAATATTTCCTTAGTGATCCCGGGCAGGTGAGTTCAAATCGGGGAAAAGTTTTGTTGTCACTTGAGTTCTGATTTTACCACAGAATTCCGGGAAGTTCTTTTCTTCACTCAATTGTTCCAGGATTTTTTATGTGCACAATCAATTTTAGCTCTATGGTTCAATGGACTGTAATTTCCAGTGGGGACTTCAGTGGTAGAAAATAAAAATGAAAAAAACGTTTGTGAAGGCAGAGAAGATGTGTAGACAAGCAATTGCATGTCAATCTGATTGCAGAAAAGAACTTAGAAGCCTATTTTTTAATTCTTTTGGGAGAAACTAGAGATCACAGAAGGTCAATTAAGAGTGTTAATTAAGATAAAAAGCAGGGAAATTTAGTACTTCAAAAAGCTATTAATTAACAGAGAGCTTGCCAAAAGCATTAGATAGACACTTTTCCTTTTTGACTTAATTTCAAAATATTGCAGTAAAGTAAAATTCAACAATGACAGATTGAAATGACAAAATTCTCCAGGCCAATTAATTGACAAAAAATATATCTTTTCATAAAGGCTGTTTATAGAATCTAATCCTCAGATGACTCTTCTACCAAACTACTGAATCAGCAGCAGCTTTATTTGCAGCAGCTTGTCAGGCCTCTTGATTAATAAGTAAGTATAAATAAGAGTATTGGTCTAAACAAAGACCTATAATCCAAAGAGTAGAGGCTTTATAATGTGAGATGCCCTTCCAATAAAAAGGTTTTTTTAAAATTATTCAAAATAAACAGAAATATTTTCAAAACTATGCCAGGATTAACTTAGACTGTGTTCAGGTAGAATTGTCTCTGGTACTTATTTGTATTTGTGGTGCATCAAGAGACCATTAATCCTCTGGGAGGGGGTCAGGGTGCTCCGGTTTTGCCTGGCACTCTGTCACATGCCCTGCGTCAGCCTCATCTGTGACAGGTCCTAGGGAATGAGGGTAGAAGGTACATGTCCCCTTTGCACTCCCTTGTTCAAGACAACCAGTTCTTCTTCCCCCTGGGTTTCTCTGTGTTTTGGCATTGCTGAATCATGGTATATTTCCTTACAACTAAAAATATGGGAAATTTATCTGCCAGTGCATACTGGTGATCCATTACGCAATTCTATACTAACCAAATTAATGCTACCATTGTACTTATGTGGACTGAGGCTTCTCTTTTTTTTTTTTTTTTTTCCCTGAGGAAGCATCTCTGAGTACAGCTGCTGAAAAACTCTTCTGCTTTGCCAAATTAAACACCCACATTCCCCAAGTCACGGTTTTGGTCTATGCCTTCTTCTTCACATCAGATGTAGATTTGTAAATGACAGGTTGGAACGAGTTGACAGAAAAATGCACCCACCACTGAGAGAACAGCAAGGCTCTCACCTCTCCCCTGAGGAGCACATACACTTCTCTTGCCAGAGAGCTGTTTTTTTGAGAGGAGAAAAGGAAGTACATTTGGTATAGGAGAAGGGCAAGACTCTAAATCTTGAAGAGTATCAGCCCTAGCCTGGATTTATTTCTGTTTTCTCTAAGACACGGTGCTTTGTTGCTAATTATTTCATTACATACTTTTGCAGGAAAAATAGCACAAGAAGAGCAAAGAAGGCGCAAGCACAGAGAATTGATTTCACCTGGTAAAAATGGTTGCTATTTCTGCATTATAAAGATACCTGCTAGGGAGCCATTTATCATAATTACTCATTCTTTTATACGTGTGTGTGTGTGTGTACACACATGTGCTCGTCTTGCACTCCATAATGGTGCAGGACAATTAATAATAAATAGCCGTGCCCCCCTAGCAGTGAGCAGGATGCCTCACACATAGTGCTTCAGGTCATTCTGAAAAGTGAAACATTTATACATGGACAGATGTTTTATTATCCATCATGTACAGTTTCATGCAAAGCTTAAACAAGTGGAATGCATTATGAACAGCACAGACCACATTCCAGATTCAGGCAGTGACTGTGCCCAGCAAGATGTACCTGGGTTTGGAGAAGTGATGCACTCCTGTCTGCCCAAACTCTTGGTAGATCAACCTTACTGTGAATCCTGAAAATAAACTGCAGTTGGGTGGCATACTGTTCAATTCATCTCCAGAAATACTGGTTTTCTCTTTACATTAATACTGCACCAATGGAACACAGGACAAGAGTCCATTTCAGTTGAGTTTGCTATAAACCTGCTGTAAAGGCTACTCCTAGGTCACAAACTAGCCCATGAGAATCTCTCCCCACAATCTGATTTAAAAAGAGATGTAACAATTAATAAATCCCATGTCAAAATGCCATTGAAAAAAAGACACGAAGAACACTTCTGAATGACCACAAAAGGGAGCAGAGAAATGATGTATTTGGTGGTTTTGTATTTAACTGCATCTAATTAAAAAACCACCAAAGGTATTTGACTCATTATTTACGATTTTGGGCAAGACAGGCAAAACCAACATTAGAAATAAGGACTAATCTGTTACTACAAGTACTAAAACACCTGAGGCATCTGCTTGGGTATTTAATTTATGGATATATTTCCAATCTTTGTGTTATGTACATTTTTAAAAATTTATTTCCTTTCTTTCTTTGGTCTATTCAATACAGTCTTGGAAACCTGAAACAAAGCGGGGAAAAAAAAGGCAGCAGCCTAAGAAAATTGACTTCTGCTGTCCAGGCTTCTGTAGTTTCCTTATTTCTGATTCCTTGACCTGACTTTGATGCATCTCAGTTCAGTTGTGAACTCAGGCAACAAGAGAAGGAAGTTATTTCACCCAGGCAAGAGGGCTCCTTCAGATGCCTCTGCTGCTGAGCTTAGAGAAAAAAAGCACAATTCCTGTTTATCAAGGGTGATCATAGAGGTCCAGCTTGTTGCAAAGCACATAGAAGAGAAACAAGACTAAAGAATTATAATTGTAAACTCTGCCCTCCAGCCTATATATCGCACATATATATTATTTCAAGGTGATTCTCATGCATTCTGAAACCTGTGCTAATCTTTTCAAGCTGAATGGCATCCCCTGTAGAGAGCACGAATTGGTAGCTAAATTTCTTACAGCTACTGGGCTTCTGCAGGTTGCACTGACTCTTCAGGTACGAATTGTGGTCTTGGTGCAAACTGTTTGCAGAACAGTAAGTAAATCCCAATTCCAATCTTTTTTCCTTCCCCACTCTCTTCCCTAATCCTTCTATTTTCAGAAATACATAGTCTCTTGATTTCTCTTGAGTCAAGATTCTTTATTTCTCTTAAGTCAAGATTCTTGTTTTCACTTTCTTACGTACAGTTGGTGGTCTGAGCCACAGCACATGCTACTGCATGCACTCAAGTTATTAGCAGAAGATGCCTTTTGTGAGTGCCTAGGTTGCACCTGTCCCCTGGGGTCTGAAGCTGAGCAGTTTATGCACAATCACAAACAACCTCGACCCGCTGGTGGTGCAATGTGCAGAAAGAAGCACATGGCTCCACCCACCTCCATTTGCACTTGGATTTTGTTGATGAGCAAATGTATGTTTAAATCAGGACAGGATGCACAGAAATGTCACCCATTACAAGCATGCAAGTATGTTTAGAACGAAGGAAAACTAAATTCACATAAGCAGGTTTGAGGGCTAAGCTGTTAGCATCTTTACATAGCCATTTTTCTCTTCAAAAATCACCTGAGTAAAATTCACTCCATGCTTAGGGAGACTGAGTTTATTGGGAAATGCAACTCTTCTGGTTTATGCCAGCAGAGCACTTGCTCCACAGGACAATTACTTATGCTTGCAGAGGTTGAAGCAAATGGGAGGTAATGCCAAAATTTCCCTGCTTGTGGCACCATGGCGTGCCCCTGTCCCACTGTTCCTCACCTTCTATTGGACTATGCTAGGCCAAAGACTTACTGCAATCCCTGGTGGCTGTGACAAAGGGAGTGACAGCTGAAACCCTGACTCAGGTTTCAGGGCTGGCGTCACAGTCCTCTGTAGGGCAGAGGAAGAGCCTTTATGTGCTCTTCCCTTCACCAGCAGCTGCGTCCAGATTGCTGAGTCCTGGTTCAATATTTTCACACAGCGTGAAAGGGAGTAGAGAAGGATTTAGATTTTCATCCTTTGTAACCAAAAATGAATCAAAACTAAAAACTGTGCCAAGTGGAAGAAAAAAAGACAACACGGCCTTTTCCCTGCATCTACATTTAAATCAATGTTTGCTGTCTTGGGTCTGCACATTTTTCTACAGGGAGGATATAAACTAAACAGAGCTGCAGTTAATCCAGGATCCCTGAAGAGATTTAATTAAGGAGGCTTTCCCACCCTTTTCTTTTGGTATTAAAGGGCACTCACTACTCCTAGCTGCATATTTTAGTGAAACATATTGTAGGTGAATACAGAAGAAATTTCTTGATTAGCTCTTACTTTCTCAATACAAGATACTGAAAAGAGTTCATCTAACCTCGTCTGAAAGCAGCTTAAATTTTTCATAAAAACAGTTTCTATTAGGTTGGGTCTTTTTTATGTTTAAATCAAAAATATGATACAACTTTGTAAAGGTGTACATTGTACGTCTGTGACATTGGGATGTGAGCAGAAGCTTTTATAAAGATATTTTGTTTTATTGCTATGGTGAAAATGAAAGAATAGCTAGCATGAGATTGTACCCTAACTCTGTTCATTTAAGTGGGAAGAACATTGGACCAGATACTCAGCTGACAGAACCCACACTGATCTACATCAGCTGATACCCTTTCAAATTTTCCACTGTCTGCAGTCATTGTGGTAGTTCAAGCACTACGGCTTTGATATTGACATGGAAGCGAAGGCAATGTTACATTGTTCTCCCTACATTTCACATTTATCTGAGAACTTTGCTTTTTAGCAGGATGGATGCTCATACAAAAAAAAAAAAAAAAAGCTTATGGAGGGCCAGAATATTAACTGTAAGTTTTATTTCTGAACAGATAATATTCACTGGAAAAAGAGAACTCAAACTCTACAGATGAGACCTTCATCGGTGCACATTCCTCTATCAACAACTCGTCTCTCCCCAGCGGTGGTATTCAGAAGAGTGTTTCCTGGTATTCTAAAATTAATTCCTAATTTGTTGCTAAATTACTAACTGATTATTTGCATTATAGTAGCACCGTGAATCCTCACTGTGCAAGGCACTGTACACACACAACAGTTCTTGAACCAAAGAGCTGAAGTGTCAAATACCCAAGAAAACAGATTCTTTGGAGAACGTACATGTCCTTATCCCTAACACCACATCACATCATAAAGCCACATGCCCGGAACTGCATCCGGAGCCACAGAGCTCTTCTCCACACTGCCTATTTGCAGTAACCAAAAGTTCATTTTAAATTATGGAACATCAATACTTTCAGCAAAAATGAAGTCTTAAATCCAGACAAATTATTCTGATATGGAAAAAGGAGGTAAAAATAGAACTTGCGTGGGTCTGAATTTTAATTCAATTGCAAGAGGCCATAATGTAACCCATCAGTCAAGCTTTGAAGATGAACTGCTAATTAACACAGATGTTGCCTTCTCTTTTACTACTGTAACTTTCTCCAGATTAACTTTTCCTTAAAGTATAAAAGGAACAAAATATTTCTCTTTCCTTTTCTTTTTTTTTTTTCTTTTTGTGACATACATTTTAATGAAGCACACACACAGATATAGGTATCATATTACAGTTTAGTATCAATATTAGGGTCTTGCTTACTATCTATATTCCATCCAAATGGATCAAGTCTTTCACTGCCATCTTAATTAACTCACTTCTGTCCAGCTATCAAGAAAGAAAGAAACAATCCTCACATCTGAGCTACTGAAACTTCCTCTAACCTCTTCGCTGCTTGGCTTACATAGTAGCTGGTTTTCCGATGGGCATCTTTTGCTCATGCGCATTGTGGGCAGAAGAGGTTGAAGCCTAATTAAAGCCCCACTTAAAATATAGGGTCCCAAATCCTCAGGACACACAGGATTAGCTTTTGTTGTTCCCCTTCTGTTCCCCCAGAGTCACTACATTTATGCAGCACATGCCTGCAGCCACTGGCTCAAATATTTACATTGGAGGCAGCACCTTGATTGCAGGCAGACATATTTGGCAGAGCAAGAATGGCACAAGTTCTTCTCTCAGATGGCAGCCTTTAGAAAAAGCAAGATACAGCAGACAGCTCAGAAAAGCAGGAGACTGCCACAGAGAAGCTCATAGGAACAGGAGCTATGGGTCACAGTAGATTTCCTTCTATCCCACTGAACAGTTTCTTCAACAATTTAAGAATATTTTCTTCCAATATTCATTGAATAGTCTGCAGGAGGTTAATAATACAAGTGGAAGCCTTGAGAAAAATCTCCATACTTATTAGAATGGCAGTGAAATGCTCTAAACCAGAATTTTTATGGCTTCTCTGCTATCAACTGAAGTAGCAAATTAGTTAATTTTCTGAGTCTTTCACAATCCAGCTTTTTGAGAACAGTAAACACGAGAATCATCATACTAATAATCTATCCAGCTCACTGTCAGTCTAAGCTAATACTTAGGTATCATGAATGGTGAGGACTTCAGTTAGCACCAGGAATATGACATTCCCAGTGAACCCAAGTTACCAGAACGCATTCATGAAGTAGGACAGTGATCCTTTGCTTTATAAATAAATGCTCTGATTTCTCTTCCACATTATATTGCTCTTAGTAACATAATCTTTTCAGTGATTCCCAGGATCAACTAGTTAAGACTTGGCTATGCTGCCACAGAATTCTGCAGGCAAGCAGCTCCTCGAAGGCCATACACACGACAGGATCCATCAGAGGAGCCTGTGGCTGCTCCCCTGGCACCAAAGTTCAGGACATCACAGTTAATTGAATTCTTATCTACAAGATTTGCATAACAAACATTAAAACAAGCTAATTCATTACAATTAGGAACTGCAATCCACTTGCCACAATTTAGCTGACTCAAGCCTAGACTACATCCTTTCGGCACCAAACTGTAAAAGCTAGAACTGACAAAAATCTGTTCTATGGTTACATTGCAGAGAACCTCAGGTAGCACTAGGAGCTACACTGCTGGAAGCTTAAAATTAAGAGTTCAATCACACACAATAGCAGAGATAGTGTCACAATTAGGTTTACAAAACAACATCATTCTTTATACAGCTTTTTCTTTGCCTCTTCATGCTATGTGCCTGATAAGCCGTTGCCAACAAAGACATTATACTAATTACAATTAGTTATACAAAGTGTGGGACAACTTAAATGATTTATTGATTTTTTGCCTCACAAAATAAATGTTATTTTGAATTCCAAATTTACAGTAAGAAAAATAAAGCAGAAGCCACAGATGGCATGTCCAGTCCAGACACGTATGAATGTGAATATACTTACAGGGACACTCAATCCATTTAAAACTTTAATCTTTTCCCTGGAAAAATCAGTGCAGAGTAGGTTTTATGCAATTAAATTCATTTTTTCCCTGAGCAGAGACATTTACAGTACAAAACCAAGAGCTGAGCTGTTTAAAAAAAACCTCTAGAATAAAAAGGATCTTCCAACAATCTTTTTTTTTTCAAATGTCTTCAGGCCAACAAATAAAAGTATGCACATTTGTCATGCAATATTAATGTGGCACTATGTTTGCATTTGTTATAATCTACTATCTACATGCAATCTGAAGACATAAAAGAATCTGAAGTTGTGTTAAATATCTTTCTGTCTTAACTATCAAACTGTGGTAATGACCACTTCATACCTAGGCATGGAAATAACAAAGGACTCTTTTTGCTTCACTTCTTTGGGAAATCTTTCTAAGAATTACTACAAGACCCTCCTTTGTCCTCCATCCTGCAACATCATGAAGGTCCTGTAATCATACTGAGAATTTGTTTCTCCTGTGAATATCCTCAGTGTTCACGTGTATTTCCAGGAAGGATGTGCAGCACTGAGAGTCTGAACAGAACACAGTGCTTGATCCTTCGGGGGGACCCTCTCGTAAGTCCATTTTGAATTCCTCTCAAGTTCAAAAAAAACCAGCTAGACTCACTGAAAAATGAAGAGCTGAACCAGTTTGATGTTCTCCCAGTCCTTTTTACATGCCCCGTCTCCAGAGTGCCAATGCTCTCAAGCACTTAGATGTAAACCTTCTGTAACACAGACCATGAATGTACACAAGAGAAAAGGCTTAGATGCAACAGCCACTCCAGGAACCAGCAGGTTCACTCCCTGCTCTCTGCAGTGCCTTTTGCCATTATACCAACCATTTTGTCCTCAGTCTTGTCAAGTGAAGGCATAGCACTTAGGAAAACACATTTCTCTTTTTTTCTGGTCTGCAAGTCGGCATTATCTGATTAGGTCTACTTCCTACAGCTTGTTCAGTCTCGCTTATCAGACACACTGGAAAATATTTCCAATAATAAGCCAGCAGAAATCTGCCTTCATATCTGGTGTCAGGCTACATGTAACAGAAATCTTTTCATTTTAGTTTTAAAGTATTGCTTCGTTCAACAAGCCGACTGCTGGCTGACACACAATCTAACCTAAAGGCTATGGATCAGCAGGTAAATGCAGAAATTCTATTAGTTTTCAGACCTGAGGTTTACGCCTTTCATTTCAAATGAAATCAAAATCCTACACATGAATAGGTAAAGCACAGAGTAAAGATCTTTTCTTAAAACCATCCATTACATATTACATGAGTGCAAGGAAGAAAGCAGTTTCTGCATCTTGTAGATACTGTATTTCTTGTGCTCAATGACTCTGGCAAGGATGGTAAATAGCAGACATAAAAGAGATCCATTTTGAGGCAAAATTAAAACCATGACGAACATTATATTAGGCAATGTGAAATCCTGCAAAGGTACAAAGACAGGCATATTCAGATATGCCTGGTATTAACAAAACCTCTCCAAGCTTGGATAAATTGGACTTTCTTACCTAAATCCGATTTTAAAAGTCATAATCAAACTTGTCTATGTTTTAAACATTTTGGAAATGAGCATCCTCATTTAGGACCAGAAGAAGGAAATAGTGCAAAAGTACATATTACAAAGTATCCAGAATATTGAGGAGAATATTTCTTTTTTCAAACTGAAGGAAACACCACTGACGAAGAGAGATTTCATTCCTTTGTTCTTTCTAGAAGTGTACACACCCAGCTTTATATATAAATACATGAGATTTAGGAGTGATTGACTCCTAACTTCATTTTGCTGTTTGCTCTAATGAGATGTGTTCACTGGAAGTTCTCAGAGCACAGGCATCAGCATTTTGACACAGTATATGGAGTGAATCCCCAAATTAATAGCAGAGAGTATAATTCATTTCTGGTGTGGTTTTCCTTCACAATAGTTGATCATGATAGTCATAGAACAAGAAAATCAATTGTGATTACATGATCACAGTTATGATCACACTAATAGTGGTTTGGTTATTTTTGCTGTAGGTCTTATTCTGTGCATTCAGTTAAGGAAATTGTTCCATGGCTTTGCTATTTATTCAAGAAAAATTACAGAATAAAAGCATGACTTTTTGTTCCTTGAAAACTTAGCTGTAATATTTGTTTTTGGAGTACAGCACTAAACAGTAAAGAAGCTTGTTGGACTCCCTCTTTTTCATTATATACGCCTACTCACATCTTTCATTTGTACTTTGTGTTTATTTGTATTTAATCTGCATTTTCTCCCGGCACTAGGTTCAATAGACTCTTGTTTCATTTTGTGCTGATGCTATCTTATAGCTTGATGAGAACAAGTGAGTTTGTATTCTTTATCATAGCTCTTAGCTATTATAATATACAGTTCTCATGCATAGATATGCCACCCATTTTCTCCAAGAGAGGTAGAACTGTAGGTGTTACACAAATATAAAGAAATGTTACGTCAACTGGCTTAGAATGAAAGCAAACAGAAACAGCAAGATGCAATGTACAGGTCAAGCTCTCCCTTAAGTCCAATAAGTCAATTAAATCACAGCTTATGAAGAAATAAAAAAACCCCACAAACATGATAATTCTTGTTTATCTCACAGATGGTAACAGAAATGCTGCTTTATTTTGTCCTTTTGACAGGTATATGTCAGCACTTCTGATTCTGCAGAAATATTTTTGACAAGGAAACAGTGCTCTGTACTCTTCATTCAAAGGCTGACCTAAATGGTGCTTTAAAAATAACATTTTGTTGGGTTTTACTAAAGCAGGGCTGCACAAAGCGAATATAAAAGACAAAAGATAAAATATAAAATATAAAGTCTGAGCTGGCACCATTGCTTATGTAATACCTTTCACCACAAAAGGTTTTTGGTAGAATACATGCACACTGACAAATGCAACCACTTGTGTGTGGCAATGATAGAAGACAATTTAGGATGAGGATGAAGAACCATGTATCAAGTGAACGCCCCAAAAATACGGGAGATGCTTGTTCATTGCTGGCAAGAGAGGAATACTGCTACGGAGCAGTTTCCCAATGCATTCTTGAATTACCTTGGAAATTGTTTACCTAAGTATTGACCGGATCTGACTACATTTAACTTGTTTGATCTGATGATATCAGGTTGTATGGCTGAAAGTTTGTGATAAGAAGCCAGTGCTAGAAACTGCGTATCTTAGAAAAGCAAAGCAAGAAAACCCACAACCCTAAACCATTAATATGGAAATTTTTCAATGTAAACAGGTAGTTTCTTATTGAACTGCTCATATAATAGTCTGTATCCATGGATCATTATGAAAACCACGTGCGTACACAGATTATTACCATATGAAACAATGAAGACGTCTTACGTCCCCTCATAGGTTTGCCAGCATTGCTCAGAGGTTTGTTATTTGAGACCATTGTCATTATCCTTTATCTTTATGCTGCGTAGAATTGTCCTCCATTGTGCAGTATTCATTATTACACACTTTGTCATGCACTGCCTCTGCAGATGTATGTAACACACACAGATTACACCAACTGATTTACAGATACCCCAGACATACACTGCACTTACATCCATCAGAGTATTCCTCACCCTTACAAGGCAAAGCAGCAGAGTTACACTAGTTTATACACTGGAAGATCATACTTTGTACGACCTATTCTATGCTGAATGATTTTAGAGGTGACATTATGACTTTGTTTTCCTTCTGTTTGTTCCTAAGAGGATGTAAGAAATAAAAATGTATTTGTAGGGGAAGGAATATAAATTAAACTGTTTTATAGATTTCAGCAATCGTTCAAAAGCTTGAGAACAACAATACAGGTGGAGGAAGAAGAGAGAACAGCTTCGACTGAGATCATTCAAGTTTGCCATTTACTTGTACAAGTATAACTAGAGAACTGCTCTTCAACCAGGGAGCTGTCACTTCTCCTCTGAACTTGAGTGAAGCTTTGTTCTTTTACACCTTTGTATTTTTATTTGATTTCTCTGAGTGCAGGCAAAGGATTAGTTTGAAATCATGTTTTTTTCCCCTCACTGTGGAATGAGTTGCCCACCTCTAACTTGCAAAATACAATGTATGGCAGACTCCATAACATTTAAACAATCTACAGAGGCAGGCAACTGGAGTGGAAGTATTTTGTACAGAGCAGTGTTTGAAAAGATGCTAGATATTATCTCCCTCAGTTCTCAGTAAATGAGCACATAAGTCAAACCTCATTTCTCCCCAGAACATTTTTTAAAACTGTCTTTCCTACAGATTTCTGGAGTTTCCCCTTAAGAAGAGAGCCTGGGATGAAGGCATTACAAATATAAGTTTATCTCTTCTTGGTAACTTATTTTGCTAGTGCATAAATCATATGAAATGTGATTCTGGATTGCATGAATGCATGAAAATTAACCATGGGAAAACACACTGCATTCCAGAGGTGAAATCTACATTGGCAACATGTTCCTTTTTAAGCAGTTAGATGCTGCACGTGAACAAGCCCTCACAGTTTTATGCAAGGTGTGTAAAGACAAATACTATCAACAAGCAGAAAAGCTGAACCCGGGGTGGCCAAAGCCAGCTCAGTTCCATCTATGCTGAGCTCACGTACCATCCCCACTCATGCTCAGCAGCCTGTCAGACCCTGCCTGAGTCGAGCTGTGTGGTACAGGATGTTATTGCTCCAGTTTGTCAACACCAAACAGCTGGAGGTGGCTGATCCCACACAGTCCTGGAGCACATGGTGCAGGTCTCTAACCTGCTGCGAGCAAAATAAACAGACCAGACCAACTCATGGACATTGGAAACACAACATCAGGCACAGCACAGTTAGGAAGTGGCTGTGTCTTAAAGCAGTGCGGCCTCGAATGTGTATCCTGGCCCTCAAAGAATGTGCATTCATGAGCCCTAGTAAAGCAGCTTCCTAGAATTCTACTAATAGGAAATCGGAAAAAATAAATCCACCAGAGGAGAGCAAAATATCTGATCTTTTAATTATGGACAAGTAAATAGTTCCAAAACGGCCCTGTGCCTATAAAGACAATTATTGGAACCACATCTTTTCCAGCCTGGATTGAAGCATGCCTGATATGCACATACAAAGATCATTGTTGTAATGGTAATTTCTTTGTGACTCCAGGAGCCTGAGTAGCAGACTCAGCTACGATTAAATCATTCAGTTCACCTCTTTGTATCTTTTACCTGGCATGACATTGTTATTTACCTGAACAGTGGCTACAAACCCCCACAATTCAAATATTATACAATGCAACAGACTATTGCCAAGCTGAGACAAGATCACTAGTAAAGCAGTCCTCCCTAAGCAAATAATGCTGTGAGCTTTTCAGTACTTTGCCTTAGGTGCTTAGCTTTCTTCAAAAATAATCATAAGGAGAGGCAGAAAAGGTATTTGACAAAGTGGTTAGGTGGAGGCTTGCATTAAGATGGATTTTCATTCAGTAGCAGCAGGTGGAAGAGGCATGTTCTAGAAAATGATACATTTTTTTCTTTCCTCCTCTTTGTAAGAGAAGAAAAAGGTTTCAATCCAAATTAATTTTTAACAAAATTCCATTAAAATGAAGTAAAATTATTTATGTTCTTTGTGATCTCTTTTGGTTTTTGATCTGACATTAAAATGTAGTGTGCTTATATCCAAATAACTTCATGGATAGAGGGCTTCAACTGCCCAAGAAATAAGAATTAGAATTTGCACAAAGTTGTACTGAATTATTATTACATTCCTTCACATTTTGGAGTGCTCCAAAATAAACAACAACCTTTTGGGCTTTGTTCCAAGTACTTCTGCAAACAGAATTATTAAACTATTCACACACCTGTGAATCCAGCAGGCATTGGCTGGTTAGAGCATGGGTTTGTTGTGGGTTTGATCCCTGTATTGCACACTCATGTAAGAGTCCCTTCCAACTCAGAATATTCTGTGATTCTGAGATTCTGACTTACTAACTGGAGCACATGGAAGCTGTGTGAGATACCCAAATGGCCTACTCACGGATAACACAGTTGTACTCTCACTGTCTCCACAATCACAGTATCAAGCCCAGAGCAAGCTGCAAATCAACAAAAGATAAATCTAATTCTCAAACAGTTGCACTGACAATGCACCATAGACTACAGGACAACAGAAAACAACGTGTTTGCCAAATACAAGTTACACAGACAAGTCGTGGGATATCCCACAAGGCAAACACAGGCATTGGCAACAGGAGTACCTGCATGGAATTTGTCCTAGCAGTTCTTGAATGACTCCCTTACAGGTGGGCAACGTGCCAGCAATATGCAATTGTGATGGCAAAGCAAATGGAGGTCCATCTAAAAAGTGAAAATCACTGTCTGCTTCTGCCCCTGAATCTCATAACTAAGTGGGATGTATGCTTAGTTTTTGTATGCAAAGAAAAACCTTCATTCTTGCCTGAACGCATGGAGAACTTTTCAAAGTACAGAATTTCAAACAAGATTAAACCCCAGTAAATCCTCTTTTGCTGTGCAGTCTGTCCTTTCACTGAACACAGGTTTGAAATACGGGGAAGCTGATTTCCCAGAGTGCCATCCTTCATTGGCTCAAATTCTCACAGAGGTTTGTTTTCTCATCCAGCCCTGCATATTCCTCCCTCTAATGAGTGCAACTGTACTACAAAACAGCCAACAAAATTACTGCCTTGTCACAGGATCCAGGCTCCTACAAACAGGAAGTAGAAAAGAGACAGATATTGTTCAACCCCATCTCCCCAAAAGGTGCAAAATTCCTGTTAATAAATTGACCTAATGTTCCTGAGGGTTTTGCAATTCTTGTTCTCCATATTTTACAAAATGCTCTTTTCAATGAAGTTTGAGTGGATCTTCAAAAATTTAAATGAACTGGTCTGGAAAGGGCAAGCAATCAACTTTGAAGGCAAAAGAAAATAACCAGTTTTCATTACAGAATTTATATATCACATAGAAACAGTATCCTAAATTTAACCTATATGGCACCCACTAACGAGCATGAGCCTCACCTGAAGTAACAATATCTTGCTGAAAGAAAAAAAATATTGATGGCCTTTTTCTAAATTCTAGCAAGAGACAGAAATTATTTAGAGGAAAAACAGTACAAGTGTTGTAAATATTGCAAATATTTCTTTAGTATGAAGCAGAAATTATTTTATAGCTTTCCTGTTAGAAAGTCTGAAACCCATTTTCTTTTCCTGCAAAGAGAAGTAAAAATGTTCTGGAAGTGTTCAATTATTATGCTCTAAAATACATATTAGGTACAGAGATAAACTCTCCTAAGAAAACAGTAAGGAAAAAAATCTATTCATGAAACTGTACATCATTACCCTTCTGGTTTCTTCCGGAATAAAAATTAGTATTAGAGCAATTAAAAGGATGAAAACCAGCAATTAATTAATTGATTCGTAAAGGCAAAGGAATAAAGTCCTAGATGTATTCCCATGGGATCTGCTGAGCCATTTTACACCGAGTCATCTGCCAAGAAGAGGTCACTTGAACTAATCCATGCTTACACCTTGGCATCTCCACTGAAGCATGTCACCTCTCCGCTGTAGAGGTATTACTCGCTGCCTATGACACTAAGTCTCAGAAACAGGCCGGACTTGATCTGAATGCAGGTGTGACTGATGTGCATCTCACAAGCCAACGAAATCCATACACTGGGTGTCTCAGGAGACTACCAGTCCAACTTCCTTTGGTTGTTTTCCTCTTCTGTCTACCTTTCAAAACAGTCCTCCTCCTGATACAGTAACTGCAGTGTGGAAAAGGAATCATCAATAAAAATTCAACATCAAACATTTAACTTTGTGGGAAAAAACTCAAAGGAAAGTTAAATGTATTTGCTTATGTTCATTTTCCTGAAAATCAGGGCTTAAACATTTGCTACTGGTTGAGAATTCATCTTCTCTAACAGTGAAACCACAGCTTTCCTGGTCTCCCAGGCTTTCCCCACACAAAGCCATCTCTTCATAAACTAGGAATCCTGAAATCTCACAGTGCCTGGCAGCAAACAAACAAATGAAACAACACATCACAGAATAAAAGCAGCCATAAAAAAACCCTCATGTATAAAAATTAGTTGTCAGATAGCTGACAACTCCATTCTGTCTTCCTGTAACTTGTAATATGCAGGAAACAATCCCTTCACATTTATCACTATTTACCAATACCACTCTCTCAGGTCTCAAAGCTTGGACAAGCCACAATTGCCACCCACTTCATATTCATGGAATCCATCTCCTTCTCATGCCATCTGTTCTTTGTCCTGGATTAATCATGATGTATAGGGCAATACAGTTGCTACCTGCTCTGAGCACTGCTCCCAGTATCTTAGCAGAGGTTTCAGCAGAATTCCAGCTCTGAGGCTGTGTGTATCATCTCCAAATGCTTGGTGTGAAACCACTGGAGAACAGAGGCAAGTTTTAGGACTAGTACTACTTCTGATGCTGTTATCACTCCTTATTCAACAGTGGAGGATAATTTCTCTCATATTTCTTGTCACTACCATGCTCGAAAGCTACATTTGTTACAAACAAATCTAGTTGGTAGTGGCCTCTGATGGATAACACATGATCATGTTTTAAATTTGGACTTTGAAAGGATTCTAAGATTTACCTCTGAAAATCAGGCTTTGATTGGTCTGTTTGGGAGTAAGAAAGTGTTATCAGTGATAATACATGCATTTTAGACTCTTGAAGTAACCTGACAGGTGCTAGATACAGAAATTGTAATTTTCCTCTGTGAGTCTGGCTCCATTACACACAAGTTCAGATCCCATTTTTTAAGCAAAAGCCCTGTTTAAAAAATAATTTTACAGGTTTTAAGATGCCTGTAGTCATTTATTCAGAATTTTTCCTTTTTATTTCAGTCAGATATTAATAGAACAGCAAAGAAAAATCTTCTTGTGGTTCAAAGAAATAATTTTTCTCTATATCTGTCTTTGCTTACATGTCAGGGGGGAAAGGCTCTGATAATCTACAGCACAAGCAAGAAATGTGACAAAGGAAATCTTATCTTTTAAAATGCTCTCCCATTTTACTTCAGGTGAAACAGGCAGTTAATATGCTAGAGGCTGCTTTCTGTGTAGCCTGGAACAGCAAAGAGACACAGCATGCTAAATATATCACATATAGAGTCTGAATTGTAACACAGCAGCTTAGTTACTATTGGAAAATCTGTGACAACTTGAGACAGATGGACAGGAATAGAAGTTTAACCAGGTTTGGAGTTAAAAATTAAATACCAGTGAGAGTATTTCTTACTATTCCCAATATTAACAATGCCAATTAATTTTACAGAATCACAGACTTTGAAAAACTAGTGTGAGGGTAACATATGCAGCAAACCACACAAGACTTTACCCTTGCAAACAAAGTTGGTGAGCATTTTTGCTCACAGGAAAAGCATCTTAGTTTGAATTTGTATGATAAGTAAATATTCCCACTTCTCTGCTGGTTTGGAAGAGAGGTTAATAGAGGTGAAACATTCAACCAACATCTCTGTCATACACATTTTTCTGTGCAGGAAATCATTATTATTCCTTGCTTCATGATTTTATCAGCCTGGATGTAAGATCCGCAAAATGGAGAAAGGGTTAGAAATGTAAAAATTCCTTTTAGAGCAAAACAGAATTACATATTTATGTTTCTGGTCAGAAAGCAAGCTAGGGCAGTAATTTCATTGAATAAACAGTGACCAAGTCATCACCTCTCTCTTTGCTGAGATCATAGCTGGGATTTGCAGATCTCATCCACTGAGGCTTGGATCTTCAGACCTATCAAGGCTGGTAAGATTCAATCCAAGCAGTAGTAACATTTAAGTGGATTCCATTTTTGTTCAGCTCGAATTAACTGTCCGAAAGATTCATTACTTACATTGTTCAAAGCTCTGAACAAATCTGAATTAACTTTAGTGGTTCATTTTCATAGGACAGAGCTAGTTTGTACACACGTACAAGCTGAATTTTACCAGTGACCTAGGTGGGTTTGATACATGCAAGACAAAGAAAACTCAAGGTACTTGAGCATGTTAGAACCTGATTTCCTTAATTCACATCAATACCAAGTGTATGGAGTATTGTCGTTTATAAAAATCTTTGATGTTAATAGCATGAGTGATAAAATATGGGTCTAATCAAAATGACTCAGTATTGCACATTAAACCCTGCAGTACCCAATTACTCATTGCTGTTTCTGGTGAGAAATGTGATATTCAAGGGTATAACCTAACCTGCAGCAATAAATAACACATATATTAAAAAGAACAGGTTAATAGCAGGGCTACTAAATGCTGTTCTTTAACGTTGTGATCCTAGCTTTGAATCCAGTGGTAGCAGTAGCAGTACAGTAGTTCCATGGTACGATCAGGTCCATGGACTGAACAAAATCATAAAGCAGTTGTGCTTGTCAGAATGCAACATTAATAAACTTGGGCTGGTTATGGAGATGATTTTTCTTTAAAAAAGAACTCACATGTTTTGAACTTGTCATTTTGATTTATCTAGGAGTCTCTTCTCGATTTGCCTTGGAAAACCTTACAGGGGACAGCGAGAGACTTTTTTGGAATGTCTTGTCACAGAAAAAGGCTTAATCTTACTGTCCACCCAATTTGCTAAATAAGCAACCTGTCATGCTTGTATTAATTAAATCAGGCCAAAGCTGAAATTCATTTTGAAGCTCGTATATCAGCATTTTTGTCTTGAACCAATTGAGTTTATTGTGTATGAACACAAAGCTGTCTGTCATAGACAGGAAAAACAATTTTTTAAAAAAGAAGAGAAAAAAACCCTGTCAAATACCTCGGGTTAGGATTTTTTTTCTGCTTTCAGTTCAAACAAGTGTCTGTTTTGTGCCGCAGAGAATGGTACAACACTTCATCCATTTCAAACGAGAGGCTGCTTTATGAACTCATGGAAAATGGTTATTTTATACAGCAACTTGCAGATATGATCCTCTGACAAGCAGCGCTCATTAAAAGAGCATCAGCTGGCTCAAGCAGTAGTCTTGGTCGTTACTGAAGTAAGTCATAGCCTTCGGGATTTTAACACCATTTGTTCAACAAACAGTCTCATTCTGCCCAGCTGAAAAAAAAATTTCCAATTTAAAAATAAATCTTTTGTAATGGGCTCAAGGAAATGTATGGTATGGGAGGATTGAGAAGTTATCTATTATACAGGCATTCTGTTCACATCCAGTATGATTCTGCCTTGATAAACGAACAGTGACACTATCGGCAAACCTGGGATTTGAAGTAATGGTTCATTAATGCAACTGCACACTAAGTAATGTACTTGGGTGTCAGCATTCTGCCGGGTTTTCTTCCTCATTGTAATGCTCTTTTTCCTTCTGGATATGCTTAAAAAATATCCTGGCACTCCTGTCAATATATCAGTTTGAAAAATGTCACCAAGGGCCGGTAACCGTGGTATGTATATGTAACTGTGCACTGACACATGCATTGGCTTGATGCATTCTGGTGATGCGAGTTCAGTCTCCTGTAGAGATCCAAATTATGATACGATTGCACTGAGCTTACAGACTTCTCTCATGCTGGGATGGAGATGGTGTGAGGAGCTAAATTCACAAAACAGAGCAACGTGCTCCTACTGCATGGTTTGAATAGCTCTTTCAGCAGCACACAGTGAATATCTTGCTTTTCCTTAGAGGAGTTCGCAGGTTAGGTATGGCTGAGCTGGGGGATGTGGGGTATTCAGTTCTTCCCCCTCACTAATACAATCCTTCTCCTTCCGAATGGAGCTTCCACCCTTCCTTCCTTCCCTCTCAGTGTTTTCAAATCGTATTCAACAGCTCCCACACCTACCTGTCAGGGACCAAATGTTTAATGCAATGGTTTGTATAGTCCATGACTCTGCTCCAAGAGGGTGAGTGCTCAAAGGCCCTGGCAAGAGTATTTTGATGTATCACTTAGAATTTAGGATCTATTTGAAAAAAAAACAAAACAATCAGAATTGGTACTGTTGGTATGGCAAGGTGTTAGAGTGCAAATAGAGTAAGGCAGGCTTCAATATCACGGGGAATGACATACAAAAGGGACAGACTTAATAATTCCTTCCATCTGCCACCTATAGATGACAGAAGGTTGATCAAGCCATCTTTGTGTGATCAGAGGGGAAAAGCACATTTTCAGCACAATTATGTAGCACCAATTTTAGCTATTATCATATTTGTCAGCAAGAATCGCTTGCTAGTCATTGGATGGCTTACATAAATTTATTGTGTGAAGAACTCAAAAAAGGTGTGTGTAATTGTTTTAAACATGTTTCATTAGTTTTTAATTTGTAGACTGATGCGACTGGTGTGGAATAAAGCGGCCTCATGCTTCCTGCCCCAGGAAATTCTTGGAAATTAGATATTTCACCTCAGTGGGATTCACATTGCAATGTATTTTAAATTACAAGAACCGAGTCTTTTGCTGGCTTCTGTCCATCTGTGTTATAGTCTTGGATTTATTCCTATACACAGAATGTATAGATTGCTTCTTATCTACATAGCTTAGTGCAGCTTACACAGAAAAATCAGGAAGGAAATCTCAAAGGCAATTATGTTGGAATTAAACAGCTGCAAGGAATTGTCAAATGCATTCTGGCCAGACCCAGCGGGAGTGTTTGAAATAGTTTGAGTTTATACAAAAACTCACCTCACATGGACTTTCTGAAGGAAGACATAAGTCTCTGGTCAGGACTCTGTGAAATTTTACCAAATTGCTCAGTTATCCCCAGTCCTATAAAGACATTACTGACAGTCAGCAGAGTTTTCCTTTGCTAGTGGCTACCGATTGTAATCCCTTCTCCCCCTGCCCCCATAGGTAGGGAATGTGAACAAATATACACTGCAGTTAATGGGATCATCCTAAATCCTTCAGAGGAAGCTATCCTACTCCATTAACCCACTGGGGACTGGCTGTAACAGAGGCCAGAGCGTGGTTTAGTTCCAAACCTATCTCAATTGTCACAGGTTCTTAGGACGCCCTGTACCAGTGTATCTGTGTACACAGACAGGGCCAACTGCACCGAGCCAACAACGATGACCTACTGTTCAGGCTGGAAAGCACATCAAGGAGCACTCCTGACTAATTCCACCACCGAGCTAAGATCATGCTGGATATTTGACATATCTTTCCAGCTTGTCCAGGGGTATCTCCATTCTTATAATTTGGCTTTTGATGTGCAGCACCTAAGGAACAAAAATACTTAGCAAGTTGCAAACATTAAAGGTGCACTTGAAAACTTCTTCTTCCAAGCCCACATATCTGATATTGAAGGTGCCCGTTGGCACATTCCAAGCAAGAGCAATTTTAAAAGCTGAACTAAACATACTATTATTGATCTGATTTTGTCTGCTGTGCAAGGTGCAGCCCTTCCCCCTGAGGTACCTATGCAGTTCCACAGCTGACGGCCACTCACAGCACAAGTTGATTGATTTCCTATTTGTATCCAACAGCACTTTAGTGGCATTAAATATTATTTAATGGCACTGATTAAATTTTAATGAAATTACAAAAAATCTCGCAACCAAAAATAACAGCAACCACGACTCCCTTAACTGTAGCATTGTTCCAGCTCTGAAACAAGAACACTGTCTGGTTGCATTGGAGGGTCACATCTTGATTAAGCAGAGTGTCAAGAGTATTGATAGCATCTTTTCAGTATTCTGGGGAGCAGCCATCAACAAAACCCTAACAGAGTAAAATGGCTTCTATTCTCTCTTTATTAATCATGAAAATATATTTACCATTGGAGCAGAAGTGCATTGTATGGAAGCATCAGCCCTCTTTGCCCACATCCACATTGCAATCCCCTTCCATTTCATAGGAACTGATGTTTAAAATGGAAGTCAGTTCACATGAATCTTCCTGTTGCAAACAATTATTGTTACTAGAAATCTTCAAGAAAAATCAAAACAAAGCTCACAGGCAAATAAAAATGACAAGTTCAAAACAAAAGCACATTAAAGCTTACACAAAGAAAAAAAATCTTTTTGCCTTACCAACTCCAACTTAATAAAAAAGAAGATTCTGACAAGCACAGTCCTGTTACATACAGGAATGCCAGAATCCACATTCCTGATTGTTTTATATGAGTGGTGTCAGGAAACTGCCCTTTCAATAGTACTAAATGGGAAACATATCAAATGTATTTACTTTAAAAATTAAATGCAGGTGAGCAGGACACTAATTTTATTTCTTCTTTTATGGTAAAATTTCTCTCTCCTTTCTGGGCTGCAGCTGTCTGTTTGCAGGTTGTTTGACTTGTCCAGAGAATGCAGAACGTGGACAGAATCTCAAATTGTCAGGGCAGAGCAGAGGGGAGAAATTTTCTCCTATAGATCAGAAGTATGTGGTGTGGGTCAGATGGGGAAGTTTGCCTGTTCACAAAAAACAGGCAAATAAAAATATTTCGCCTTTCAATATGGAGAAAATCTTTCTGGAAAGAATTCACTGCAGCTGCTCACTGCCTGACCTCTGAGTCACTTGTTTTACCAATCCCAAGAGGTGCCAATTGTCTCCTGGGATATGTCAAACTGCCCATGACCTGCTAGGGCATGCAGCTCCTCATGGGAGATAGCATCTCATGGGATTTGGCCCTTTTACACACAGAGGCAAAAGAAGAGAAAGGAGAAAACTAAAATGCCTGCATGGTTCATGTCCATGAAATTGAGAACGCTCCTGAATACACACAGCAGAGGGGAGCAGTGAGGTGGGGCTCCCGCCCAGACACAGAAAAATGTTCTATTTCCTATGTCAATCCTATGGCAAATATTTGCAAGGACTAAGCAAGCACACTTAATTGGCTACTCTTTTTGCAAGCAGAAGCCACAGAAGATGTTTATCTTCAAATCTGATTTCATACCTTAGCTGTCACTGTGGAAATTAAACATTCTGCAAGTCACTTTCGCTGTCAAATCTAGAGACAGTTGGCAAATGAGGCCATAAAGCTAGAGATTAATTACTGGTTGTGTGAATTGTTGCTGTTTTCCTCTGTCAATTACGTCACGGTTAATCACGAAGTGAACTCCTGAGAGTTTTGTATCACTCCTCCCTGCATTTTTCACAAATAAAAAGTAAACAAATGTAACCAGAGGTCAGGCTAAACTGTCTCTATTCATGAAAAGGAAAAAGTTCTGAGAATTGCAGCATCTCTCTCCTTCAAGACTAATTTAAAAGTTTTAATTTCACAATTTAAAACTAGCCAATAGATCAAGATGTCACAATTTATTTTATGAATTTAAACAATATTTAGACACATATTTACTCCCGGTAAAGCATTTTCTGGTTACTATATTTAGTAATTTCTTGCTCTTTTGGGCTCAGAGTTGCTTACATTAGGCTACATAAGATTTGTCATAAATGATCGGGAGCAAAGAGTGAAGTAAAAGAGAAGAATGGAAGGAATGTACATAGTGTAGGTCAGTCTCCTTAGTCATAATTACTGAGCTAAGTATTTCTCCCTATGAGGCCACTGTGGACTGGGTTTTCCCCAGAAGGACTATCTATAATAGATAAAAGCTAAATTTCACAGAAAGGTAGAAATATGATTTACTATTAAAGAAGGCAATACACCTGCCTATGTTGGGCAGCCAGCAGCCTATCAGTACTCCTCTAGTACTTTAGAAAAGACAAGCATCTCCACAGTTTGTTTTTTTTTTAGACAATGTGTTATTAAAGTCGAACTTATTTAATAAGCCTAGATACCAGCATTAGCCCACATTCACATGGAATTCCCCACGGGATACAAGGTGAAAAGAAGATTGTAAAGATGTCATTAAGG
This sequence comes from Pachycephala philippinensis, assembly GCA_013397055.1. Lineage (NCBI taxonomy): Eukaryota > Metazoa > Chordata > Aves > Passeriformes > Pachycephala > Pachycephala philippinensis. The sequence continues at coordinate 833,549 of VWZT01010886.1, read as the reverse complement.
TATGTGGATGGGTGAGGGAATGAAATCTTCCTAAATACTAATGTAGGACACCACAGAAGCACAGTTTGTTTTCCTTGGATTGCAGGGACAGTTAAAACCAATTCCCATATGAGTTAAGGAGGCTTCTTCCATCAACTTTGACACGCAGGACTAAAACCACCATAAGCAGGTATAAGACATTATTCACACCTGCATCAGTTCATTCCTCCCTGCAGATAGTTATGGCCACACTGTAATTAGCAAAAAATGTCTGTAAATATCCATTAAAGGACCCTGCAAGAACAAGAATTATTCTCACTTCTACCTTACAGGACCATAAATACCTTTACCAATTTTCTTCCTTTCATTTGACACTAAGAAATAGGAAGTTAAAAACCCTGCTCTGGATCAAATTACAACTCTTGCTGACAAAAACAAAAAAAGACCTCAATAGTTTTTATTTCAAATACAGGAAAGAATCCCTATGGACTACACTTCACAAAAATTATTAAGACCGAACATTAACTAAGGAAAAAAACATATGAACAATTGCATCTAATTACTTGACCAAAATTATCTTTGAATGGGGAAGTGGGTTGTAATTTGCTCTTGGCCCTGCTCAGTGATACAGCATGGGTAGAAGAGAAACGTCTTCACACAGTTCTGTGTCACAACAAGCCATTTGTATAATTTGAATCATTTGAATTGACTAAGATAACAGCATCTGAGTCTTACACTGGAAGATTGGCAATGTGTGAGATAAACAAGACATGCTGCTTAGATAAAGGAATAAAAATTATCAATTATTGAGGGGTTACCACTTGTGTTCGCTAGACATAAAACTGATTAAGAGCATCACCATCTATCTTTTCTGCACTGTAGAGGTTGACTGCTGTGAGATGTTTGTTGTTTCTTGCCAACTGATCCAGGAATATTTTATTTCCAGTTGTGGGAATGGAGGCCAGCAAATATGTTTGCCTTCACCTGGAAGGTGAGTGTACTCGAACATGTAAAATATGTCAGGGTATTACAGTGATTACAACAGTTCTGCTGGGCAAAGAAAGAGGTTAAAGAGGAGACTTTCTTTGTGTAAAAATACAGACGAAAGAGGCTCAAAAAATAAAACAATATCAGTGACCTCTGGACACAGATTCACCATAGTACACAACCCCTATGTGCTTTGCTACCTAAGTTTCCTTTCAGCTCCTTATCACAAGCTCCACTGCCTTGTGTGGGACTGGCACCTGTTTTCACTGAAGGGAACTGTGGCCTGACAGGAACTTCCTCTTCACACCTACTTTCTTTATGTTCTATTTGAAAAAAAAACATCTTTTTTAGATCTTTAAATCTTTTTTTCTTCTGTTGCAGAAATTCAAACCTTAGCATAGATACTCAAAATTTTATACACAATCTTTTGTTAAAGTCTGTAATTCCTGCCTCCAGAGATGGATAACATCAATTTATAGAGACATACATCTTAAGGAACATAATTAATTTAATTCTTCACTAAAGTTACTAATAACTAAACAAATTATGGATAATAATGTGTTTGTCAGAATAAAGAGGCTGTGAGGGATATCATGACATCCAGCCACTCCTGTGAACTACACTTCTCCAATCTGGTGTGCCAGAAACTACATGTCATTCAGGCTACAGCCAAATGAAGACTGGAGTATTGCCGTGCATGCTGTTATGACTGTAAAAATAATTAGTTGCTTATTAACCTACAAAGGATTATCTTGAACCAGTAAGATTCTGCTAGTTGGATTGGAGCCATTTGATTACCTACTACTTCTGTTTACAGGGAATTGGGGACTACTGCTATTCACTCTATCAGTCTTTATGAGAAAATTACTATTTCCAATCAAGCTATTATTTTTATGTGGTTTTACCTTTCCTATTTACTGATAGTATGAATTACTACAATATAGACTTTTTTTTTGTCTTATATTAACAATTGGTCAGCTTTCAGGTTTGGCCATAGGGCTGTTAAAATTAACTGCAATATGACAATAGATGTCAAGAAACAGCCTGACAAGACCAAAAGAAAAACACAATAATATCAGGTAAGAAGGCTGAATTATTGTAGTGGTAAATTAATATCATATGCAATCTGAAAGCAATACTTAGCTGGTTACATTCCTGACAGGCTTACACTTGACAAATCTTCAGTCCATGGTGGAGAGCTGTACACTGCTTATTTCCAATTCATGTCAAATTCTGGACTAGATCCATGCAAATATTTGAAAACTGTGTCTGCAATAAGCTGACTGGTTCAGCATCTAACTTTCATATAACAAAAAAAAAAAAAAAAAAAAAAAAAAAAAAAAAAAAAAAAAAAGAGTGAAAAAAAGAAAAAGCCAAACAACATAGAAGTGAGAATTTTATGGGACTGCAAGCTTACTCAGCCATCACAGGATGCCTGAAAGGCCAAGGACTTAGCTTTCCATGGTACAGATTAATTAGCTCGCTGTGACTCCCAGATCTCTATTTTTAAATAACGACTTGCATAAATCTCTGAAGACAAGAACTTAACACTGCTACATTACACACAACCATGGCTGCAAGATATTACTATCACTGGAAATTCAAGTTTGCAGGAAACTGATGTAATGTTTTTTCAGTGAAGAGTAAGAAAATTAACCCTGACACCTATATAATTCCACTTGGGCTCACCTTGATTTCCGATAAAACACTACAACAAATTGCATCCTCATACTTCTTATACAACCACAGAGTTGGTAATATTAAAAAATCTGGCAGGCTGCCTGTGTTTTAGCTAGAATTAATACTTGTGAAAAGGGAAACGTTTGGGAAACATTGCAGTAAGCAATGGCTGGTGCATTTGTTCCAAGGCTACATTACGAACATTCATACATGGATACTTACACCTTCAATGAAGGTAAGCAGAACTATTTTGCCATTTTTCGGATGGTTTTTGTATGTTTGTGCTTATTACCATAGGGCTCACAACTCTCTCTCATTCTGAGCAGATGCACTAAAGTAGGTTTAACTACCTGCAGGTTTCAGATAAGAGTTGTTCCTTTTTCCAGCTCAGGTTCTGAATTCCCGCAATTCATGTAAAATTTTCTGTCTGCAGTCATGGTAAAGACAAAGAGCAGGATGAAAGGAATAGCTGCCTGCAGAGTGATCCTCGATAACTGCATACCCCAGGATACTGTCACCAGCTGGCAGGATGCAGGTGTCATTCATAAATGTGATTTTTAACAGAATGATAGTCAATAGAATTGCCATAATGTTACAGTGAGAAGAGAGAGGAGACATGAAACACCGCCAAGTTGATCTATTCTGCAATATTAAGTGAATTACCAACATTTTGCAGTAGGTTTATCTCAAGGAATACGAAAATAACTCAGCTTTGAAACATCCCAGTAGTTATTTAATAGGTGCAAAAGATCAACAGATAATTACAGGGTATTTTGTTAATTACAGTGGATGTGATTTATGGTATATTTTAATTACCATAGAGAACCTAGCATGAAGGATGATCACTTAAAAGTCAAGATAAATATATTAACACATCGCCTATAAAAATAAACGTATTAGGTAACATGTACTTCACTGATCTTTGCAAGAAACTGCCAAGCTACGTAAGAACAGCCCTTTTCTGTTTGTTATGTAAAGGGCCTGTGAGTTACAGAACCATCTCTATTTGCCAGATTCAGTAGGACAAGTTTTGTTCCCCAGCATAAGCATATACCTTTAAGAAGTCCAAAGGAAAGAAAACATCCAGTGCTTCAGTTTAAATAGGTGACATCAAATGCTATTTTCTTAGCATTATTTCAGCCTTATGCTAATGAATTCCAGCACTGTTGTAGGTGAGTCTCTCCTCAATTATGCAAACTTTGGTCTTCAGTATAGAGGTCATTATGTGACACACAAAATTTGTATAGTAATGAGGTTATTCACATTCTGCTACAGTGCATAAGAATTGAAAACCAAAAGTGAAATTAGCTTTCTTCCTTGTCTTTTCTGTCTTTATAGATTTAGGCTAATAACACAGTAGTATGGTATGACTGGGATACGAATATTTTAGAACACAGCATTGAACCAATACCACAAAGCAAACACCATAGTGGGGAGCATTGCATTAACGCCCCGCTCCTGAGCTCCGGGAAATGAATTTCATATGTAATACAGTGTGATGTTTACCAATTCATTACAATGACCCGGCTTGCTGCTTCCCCCGAAAACTGCAAAAATGGAAATGTCACACATATTTGCATTCAGGAGGTTACTGTGTATCACTGCACACTTCTCATGCTGTCTAAACACAAGTCTGCTTTCTGCTGTCAGTCCAACGGCTTGGCTGTGACCCCATGGAACTGCCTTTGGGGGCACCAGGGGACCCTGGGCACTGGGAGCTTGTGGCATGAAAGAGATGAGGCTCTTTGTTTCCTAAAGAGAGAAACTACAGTCAGGATAACCCATATCCCACAGGATCTTCTGGAAATTTTTGGAATAGGCTGGAAGTGTGACTACAAGCAAGGGGATGTGGCAGAGGATGGCTGGTGTGAGAAGCTGGAACTAGCTTGTGCATTGGGAAGGGATTTGAATTGATGAGAACAGGATTTCAGACTGGGAAGCTGCCTTAGTTCAAAGTGGTGCAGAATACATCTTCAAGGATGTATTGGGTACATACAGGGATAAGGACATCCACACACAGCTATCCCAGCTTAAACTTCCTCTGTTTCAGCTCTCCGTGTTGTTGGATCTTTTCACACTAAAAAATAACTTTATAAAATCTGTGTATAACATATGCTCCCAGTGTCTTTAAAACAGATCGTATGCTAGCTACAAGAGTCGCTAGATCAAGACAGAAAAAAGGGTTTGGGGTTTTTTATCCCCTTAAATGTTCATTAGGAATCTGATGAAATCTACAAAGCCAAGCAAAGCAATTTACTTCTGAGTGACACTCCAGTCTTGACAAGGCAAACTGCCCAGCGCCCTAATTTTGTGGAATATCAAGAGTGACGTAGAACACTTAGCTTCCAGCAGAAAGAGAAGAGCTATGGTCAGGCCAGCTCATATCCCACAAGGTGTCTTTCTGGTAGTGATGAGGATGAGCTGGAACAAAAAAGAAGAGGGCCAGAATATGTTTTCCTTTTCATGGCAATTATTGATGGTCCAAAATTCAATCTAATTTCAAATTAATAAATATAATTTCCAAAGTAGAACTCTACAAGCTGTGTCATTGGCCATTTTTTAATCTGTAAGTTTAAATTTAAAAATGAGGTTTGAATTTTGATTTATTGTTTTTTCAGTAAAACAGCAGTAATCTCTGCTATGCACTATTTTGAATTTAATGCAAATATGACCTATAAGAATCATGCTATATTCAGAAAACTGACATGGCTGATTAATACTCAGTGTTCTTCTGCTTTTCTGAATTAAGGATACACCTGTGTAGAACAAAGCAGTGCAATACAAAATATATTTAACTTTAGCTAGAGGAGTGAAGTGCAAACAAGTTCCATGTCTCCTGTCTACACAGTAATAAAACAATTCAAGAAATGTCTATCCAAATGGCCTGACCTTCTAAAGTAATAACTACCCAGCAGCTACCACTGAAGTTGCTGTACCTCAGAATTAATTTAAACTAAAGCTATTTATTAAGTGGAAGATTTTCACAAGGAAAACATGCAGTCATGGGAACAGAAATGCCAGGTGCACCTTGGGAAATCTCATCACTGTCAGACTCTGGAGTGAACATCTAACTTTTGGTACCTAAGCGTGTGAATCTTAGTTTTATTTTCACTGTGTTTTACACACAATGGCTGACAAATGAAAAGTAATTACAAATTTGTGGTGACACTTACTAACTCTTCTGGGCTATGCTAAAGTCAGAACTTCTAACCCAGCATTTATTTTCTTCACTGTCTTTTCCTCTTGCAGCAGATCTGTGGCCTTGCCACTACGTGCAAAAACCAGCATGACATAATCCTATTATGAAAAGTGTTCTTTAAAAATTAGTTCTTCCAAAACAGTATATTTTGTGACTTTCTGGAAGGCACAAGTGGAAGGATCCCATCATGTCTTAATGCACTTTCCAGAATTTCTCAGCTTTTGGGAGATAATAGCTGTTCTCTGATTCCTTTGTGTGAAACGCCAACATATTTATATTGAGATCCAGGGTCTGAGGTTGAAGCATTATTACAAAAGCAGCGAAGTAGGCAACAAGTTCTAAATGCAATTTTCTGTGAGACAGAAGTACATTCTGTTCCACGTTTATATTCAATGATCTTTACATGCTGAATGCAATACCATTATCACATCTATTTGAAATCTTTTCTGCTACGGCACAAAAGAAATCATTCTTAATCACACAGTCTGGCAAGCCATTAGGAGACCAAAGTTTCCCTATGTGCTGAAAGGGCTGCATCAGGAGAGATGGGGAGGTGAAAGACAGCTATTGTTCAGCTGCAGGACAAATCTTGTACTCTACACCCTGCAGACTGGCAGTGTCCAGCACTGGGCTGCTCTGCTCGCCAGGACAGCTCAATACAGCTTCAGCCTGGAAGGATTACTCTGGATCCAGAAAAAGGAACTCCTTGTTAAGACTGTGGCGACTGTTTAGCATCTTGGTAATGGTGCTGAATGTGCCACTAGTGAGCATTTTATATGTGGAGCAACAGGGTGTGGATGAGGTCACAAAATTAGTTGGCTCACTTAAATGCATTCTTTACCTTTACTTGGCCCAGGCAGCTAATAGGAGGACTCCACCTGTTGTATTTGCAAGAAAGCCTCAGCTTCCATTAAAAAATAATGTCTGAGATTGGCAAGCTTGTTTACCCAAATGCAGACGCAGCTGAAATTTGGAAATGAGAGAATTGCTGTATGCATTCAACACTGAGGGCAGGTTGTCCAGGGAAGCCTCTGCCTGTGCTCTTTCTTCCAGGGAAACATCAGTGAGATTCTCATTGCTCTCATCCCTGAGGGCTTTTGTGCAGGACTCTTGAGAAGGCAGAAGGCCTCTGTTCAGCACAGGGAAGCAAACATAGCTTCACTGGGACATGATCCTGGTGTAATCATGCTGTGCTGTAAAAAGTAACTTGGATCAATGTGGCTTTCTGTACTGTCAATACCAGCAGTACTGCAATGCACCAGTTTCTCTGGGTGATCCAGCACATGCCAGATGCTATTTCAAGACTACCAGTGGTAGAACTAAAGCTGATGGGCCACACTGGTATTGTGGAGGGAAGTGAAACAGTGGGGACAGAGAGGTCCCATGAGCGACTTTAGAGCTTCTGGATGTAAATGATCCTTTCCCTGAATCCATGAGACTGGGAGGTGCAAAACTCATCTATTCAGAAATTAAGGTACCTCCCTCACCACAGAACTGAGTTATATATTATCTGTTCAGTGACTTCTTGGCTGCCCTCCATCTGAGACACTTCCCATTCTCTTCCTGTACCTAGAGCTAAAGTTTCAGCCTTAGGTTGTCCTTAATATCTTTAATTACAGGTTTTGGGTTTAGTAGCTCCTGAACCTAAAAAATTCTTAGCTCAAATTATGTTCCCAATTTTCCTAACCATGCACTTTGTCTTTCAAATAAACATATATTTGTGTGTGTAATCTGAAGCACTTCTTCTGTAAATTACTGTGATGATATTTCCAGTATCTCCATTACAATTAAAGAAACTTTAAAGTTATTCCATCATACAAGAAGTGAAAGATATGAGACTCAAACATGAACCCGCTTTTTTCAAGATCATGCTTGTGGGGCAGTTTCACTATGTGATTATAAGACCACAATCCTGAAACCTCTGAGATGAACTCTTTCCCATCAATTCTGAATTCTACCCCACTGGTGGCATTAACATGCAAAAAATCTGATGGAACATGCAATTTTTATCACAACTATTAATGAAATGCAACATCATAAACAATAAAGTTTAATTAGTAACTAGAGTGTCTATGGCAATTAAATAAGAAGGAAGCGTTCTGGAACACAGCAGGATACTTGGAGTCATTTACATTGCAAATGGATTTCAAAGTTGCTATTGATGGAAGTTTGGGGGGAAGTTAAGATTTTTAGAAAATGAGACATTGACTCTATGACACTCAAATACGTACCTTGGCTTAACATGAACTTGGGAACTGGAACTGCAGGTGGAATTAATAGGAACAGCCAATAATATGAAGTGCAATGAAGAAGTATTAAAAAAGAGGTTAAGAAAATCTAGTGCAATCTAATGCAATGACACGACTCATTAGTGTCAGGCCAAAACAGAACTTAAAATGAAAGAATACATGTTCAGTTATACCATAAGGAAAAATTGTTAATGTATTTCATGTCTGATTATTTAAAACTGAACACAGCTGCTTACTATACTGCACAGTCATAACTCGACCTGGAACACTGTAACCATTTAAGATACAGAGCAAAGGTCCTATTTCAGGACAGTCTGCGAATAACTTAAGTGGACAAGTGGTGGAACACTGTCCACTTGTTTCAACTCACAGTTCATTCCACCTGAATTATTCAACCTACAACAGCAAAGCTGGATAATCGTTGGGAGAAGTCTGGGGAAGAAGAAAATTAAAGAGGAAAAGAGCCAGGTGGCTGAGATCTGAGGCCAAGATTTCTCCTCTGCGACAGGAAGGTAAAGCATGAGTGTTCCCTCTTTCTCAGAAAAAGTCAGTGAAAGCTACATGGGGAAAGCATTATGGCTGATTCACTAGGCAAGTGAGGTTTCAGTTTTGCACACGCAGCTCTGGAAGCAAGCAAAGCCTCCTGGGTTTGCAAAAGGACAGGTCACCTCCAAACCAGGCTTGTCCTCAAGCACCTCACTACTGTCTGCACCAAGAGTCGCCGTGCTCCCCCTGGGAATGTGCACTCAAGCGTGCTGAAACATTGCTGGTCTTGGCACAGCGGCTGTGACTGTGCAAACTGCACCTGAGAGCCTCACAAAGGCCATCCAGCTTTTCAGCTGTCCATGAGGATATATTTAGGAAAAGGCAATTTGGGGTTCTTTATCTGCAGGGTACAGGAATTTGAATTGTTCCCACTGACAGCAGCTATAATATGCCCAGTCGAAGATACATTTTTATGATAGAAAGAATGGAAAAATAATGGCTTTAGATTCCTTCATTTCACAGGTTTCCATGAACTTGAAGTGCTTTAATTTTCAGACCTATCTAGATCTGAAAACACTGTCCACCATCTCTAATTGGCCTTCAGGACCCCTTCAAGGTTTTTTTCTGTCTCTTGTTTTTTCATGTCTCCTCCACTATCCCATGCCCAGCATATCACTCTTAGTGAAATTTAAAAAACAAAATCCTGATCTTTGGTGCTATAATAGAATTTCAGCTGGTTTCGTAAAAATCCTTGGCATTATCTACTTTCTCCTTAAGGGAAGAGGTGAGTAAACAGAGCAAAAGGTATTTGTCAATAGCTTCATAAATAAAATCCCTTGACACTTCTGGTCCTCTCTCATCCCGCTTTGTTTGCATATTTACAAGCATCCCAGCATCAAAAGAAAGGATTTTCAAAAGCATTCAGGAGATTGTTTACTTTGCTGTTAGTGCAACAGGAGGTAAAAGCGTCCCTTACCTAATGGGAGCCCTGTCAGCCTTTGCTGATAGTAAAACCCATCTCCAAGGTTTTTCTTCCCAGAATGTGTGTAGAATAAGCACCATAAGACGCTAATATCTTAGCCACGGGGGTGTCTGCTTTACAGGACAGCTTCTCCCTGGAATATCTGCTGCTCTCCAGTGAACCACAGAGAGGGTCATTACCACTACACAGCCTTTACAGGTGACAAACTTCTTTCTTTTGCTCTTCTGTATTATAAGGAGACACTGACAGTAGCTTTCTTCTGTTCTGAGGTACAGTGGGCACAGTGAATAGCCACACGTACTTCTGAGAATGCTTTGCACTCCAACGCTCACGTCTGTGCAACGTGAAAGCAATGCAAAGGCATAAAAACAGTGAAAGCAAAAAATAAAAATGTGTTATTCAAGGGTTTGAAGCTTTTGCTTTATGCTCTTCTAATAGCTCTGCAATGAAATGCCACTGGATCTTTTTAAATTTGTGCAGAAAATCTGACCTTGCGAGTGCTGCCTGCTCCTGTCCTGCTGCTGAGCGCTTCCCCTATTGCTTTAGAACTCTGGTGCTGAATACATGTTCTTTATACCTGTGGGACCAATCTCATCATTTATATTTTTACTATTGCAAGGTGAAAGAAAAAATGGAACTGTCAGAATTTGTATTGTTAAAGTGTGGAGTAGCCATGGAGCTGACTTTTGGAGCAAAACTTAGAAACTGGAGAGCACATGCAAATTCTGAATACTAAGTGGCTGAGAGATTGTTTTTCTTGAACTTAAACTTCAGTCAAATGACATGACATATGGAAATAGCTCTTTTAGGACTGGCTCATTACTGCTCTTAAGACCTCTGATTCACCTTCCATTTTGAATGCAAGAACTTCCACAAGTTTTGTAAATATTAAACAAAATAATGGTGTGCACAGAAATGTATGGGCAGGTTTTCAGACGGCATGGAGGAAAAAAAGTACTGTGTTTGTTGCAGGGCCCGTAAGCCCTGCATGAATGAGGAAAGATAGCAACTTATGAGACCCGAACCCGGAAATACTCACATTTTGCAAAGGGTCTTCGATCTTTAAAATGAGCCAAATCTAAATCCTGACTGAAAAATATTTACCTTTGAGTTATTTGTTAGGGGATAAGCTTAAGTCATGGATCTAGTTTGAATTTTTTTTGTTTCCTGATACTTGTGTTTCTTCCTTTGCCTATCAGTGCAACAAAGAGGGAATAAAAGCTGCATTATAATTATAATTATAGCACAAGGCACAGCATGGGGAGAGAGGATATTCACACAACTTAATTGAGACACTTTTCCCCAGGTTTTCTGCAGCCACTGAAGAGAGTCAGCTTCACAAGGCAACTCAGAGCCCCTAAGTAACCCTCTATGTCTACGCATCTCTCTAGGATATGACCCTGAAAAGGACTCCCAGAGCTGTGAAAAGAGGCTTTCTCTCCAATAAATACAGAGAAAGCAAGAAAGCCAAGTTGTCCTAATGTAAGTTTCTGAGTAGTACTTTGAATGTCCTCAGTTCTGTCTATGCTTATTTCACAAGACTGTGCCTGACAAAAAAAGCAGGTGCCTTTCACCAGCTCCATTCTTGGAGGTTAATGTTGAAGCCTGGAAAGCACCACAGCTGTGCAATGGGAGCACGAGAGGCAGAACAGGCAGGATGTGATGCTTCACATCACAGCACACCAGATTCTGCCTCTAACAGCAGATCTCCACAGAAAACATAACCAGAAGTAAGGCGGCACTGCCAGTCTGTAACTGCTACGTCAGGAAACTGGAATATGAAGAGAGGTGCTGATATAAATGCTGTGCGTTATACTGAGAGGCAGTTTGCCCAACAGAAGTGCTATCCTGTACCTATTTTAAAGTGTTTTATGATTTTAAAGCATCATAAAGGTCAAAGTTTAATAACTGTGGTGTATAATTCTCTCTACCTTTAGCTCTGCTTCAAGTGTTATTAACTTATCTGCAGTCTAGACATAATATGCAGTGCAGCAGTTCGAGCAATGCTCTGCCAAGCTGACAGGATCAGCTTCTCAAGGGATGTAAGGGTAATTCACCCTCCAACTTTACTGAATCCTCCTTGGACCAAAACCTGCTAGTTGAACAAAAGTTGCCACAATGTGTCATCTGCTAGAGCATATAAGAGATGTGAGATGTGGCAAACATTTGTAATTGAAAACACACAGCTGAGCGCAAGAGGAAGCTGTATTTCAAAAAAGGAATGGGATGGTTCCACATGTACAAATAGCAATTTTATCTAATGTTATGCAGCTCCTAAGAATAAAACACTTGCTTTTGCTTCCACAGGAAGCAGATTCAGGCTCTAAATTAATTAGGGTGGCCACTTTACTTGTATCACTCTAAGAGCAAAACACAGCCCAAGATTTCTCTCACTGTGGAGGAATTCACATCCTCACAGCGTCAACACAATCAGTCCCCAAACTCAATTAAAACAACAGTTTAGACAATTAACTTAGTCTTTTTTTCCTAGCTCTGGTTTTTCTCAACTGCATCCATGAGGAGCCTGATCCAAAACACACTCAAGCCAACGAATGACTATTGGTGGCTTCAATGGTTTTAGATCAGCAACTGTTTAAATGAACTTGGACAGATTCTTGCTCTAACAATTGGTCACAAATATTTAGTAATAAAAAGCCTAGCTTTTTTAATTCATTATGCAACAAAAGTGATTTTTTCACAGAGGACAGAGAAACTTCCATCCAGCCCACAAGTGAGTGAGCACTAACATGTTTTTGCACATTCAAAATCAAAACTCTTCTACAAAAACCCTTATATGAAATAGCAAAATTTACTTTCTGCAAACGTTATACCAGATGTGATTGCTTGACTGTTTGCAGAGTTAATGTGAGGGTGTGAAGTAAATTAATCTAAAAATTAAAATGAATATTCATAGACATTTTTGGTTCATGTTATTCATCCAGCTTTGTTTAATACAGCAGCCAAGGAACAAATGTGCAGAACAAAGGGAGACACGAACATAATACCAGTTTCCTTTCTTTTGCCCCGATCTTTCTACTTTCTGGGCATAGCCTGTTACTCCCCAGTTCTGGCAGTCAGAACATCTACATTGAAAAAGAAAGAAAATATCCTCATTTTACTCATCCCAGAACACAAATATGGAAAAAAATGTGGCATTTCTTAGCTGTAGAAAACTGCACAAGGGATAACCTCCCTTCCTGTGCTTGAGTCTATCTTCAGAATTAGTATTAATGCCGTGACACCACACAACAGACATATGGAAGTGTTATTTGTTTCTCATTTACCAAACAGATAAGAATATGGAAATAGTTTCAGTCCATTTGTTTGATGAGCTTCCTAAGCCAGTAATAAACAAATCAATACAATTAGTTTTGGCTCATCATCATTAGAAACCTTCACTACTGGGATACAATTTAATTATACCTCTTGTTCCACAGCAAAGAAAAGCCTTTGAAAATGGACTACTTTGCCAACGATCGAACCAGGAGGGAGGAGCAAGAGGATACATCAGTGATGGAGGAGTTATTATCTAAGCAGGGTGTACAACATATAAAGCATATTGTGCAATACAATTTCCCTGATTGCAAGTCTAAAATATTCCTGCCATTAAGTGCTTATGAGCAACCCAATGTGAAATCCAGCTGTAAAATGACTGTGTATATGACATGCTTCATGTGAATGTTGCAATTAATACGGCATGCATCAATCACTCTTGGACTTGATTACAAATGCACTAATCCTAATTGATTAATTAGGCTGCAAAGTTACATACAGTAATGTAGGTTAAAAAATCCTCACCATATGTGTGCTAATGTCCCAAAATACATTTTCATTGTGGAGATTAATGCTCATACTTCCCTCTCAGCTGTGCATCAAGGGTTTAACAAGTAGGGCTGCACTAAACACAGATACCCCCAAACTGGAGACTCTGCAGTACAAGAATGCTGTGAGCTATAACAGCAGTAAGGGAAATAAACATTCATAATCAAACCCTCTGGAGCACTTTCAGGAGGAAAGGGTTGAAATCTAAACCTGACTTTCCTGACAAGCTCAAGAACCACACTTCTGCTGTGGCAACACCAGCTGCAGAACAGTCCTCACCTTGGAAGGGGTAACAGAAAATCTCAAGTTTTAGGTGCACTGAATGCACAGAGTGGCAGCTTTCCAGCAGCGCCAATCAAAGCCTCAAGACTTTAATTGGTATTTGCACACCATCTCTTTGTGCCACATTTGCAGTCACCCTGCTCTAAACCACGTCTGACAGGTTTGAAAGCCAAGATTACCCCAGAGAGGAGGCAGCTGGGGTAGGGCTGTGCCAGCCTGTGTGGGGAGAGGGGCCCAGAGAACCTGTAGCTGGAGATGACAGAACTACATAGGAAAAAACCCCCAGTGACCTCCCCATTGTGTCACCTTAGGAAAGGCCAGGTTTGCCAGGCTTTTATTTGCCATGGTTTCAATCCTCCAGGGAAACATCTTTGTGAAATCTAAGGTGACTTGATGCATAAATAATGCAACTGGGATCATTCAAAACCCATTACATTCATTGCACATCCAGTCCAAAGCTCACTATTGTATTTATAACAATACATCCTTGGATGACACATTTTAGATTGACTCGTAGGAACTTTTTACACAATCAATAAATGCTATCTCCAAATTAATTGCTTGGATATTTAAAAGTGTACTTCTGCTAGTACCCTGCATCAGGCACTGGCAATCAATGCACTCTGCTGTATAATTATTATCCTAATTTTCATTTTATTTTTGAGTGACACTAAAAGGAAAAAATACCATGTTTTTAAAATACAAGAACTGCTGTATGTATACTTTGAAAAACTGGGGCATACCTTACATTTCTATATGAAGACTTAAGATGCTAACTGCAGACAGCCTTTTTGAGATGTCTTGCTATAAACACACATAAAAATTACAGTAGGTTGCCTTAGCTGAAATTCAAGTGTCATAATGACAATAGGAGCCATTGAGATGGAGCCTTTCAAAGTACGTGAGGTTGGTTTTCACTTTCAGCTGGTCTCCAGTGTTATCAGAAAGGACTGATTCATCCTGGAAGGCAGGTATGAAAGGAAAATTATCCCAAGGTTCCCTAGTAATGCCAGAGTAACACCACCAATGCAGTATCTCAGCAGTACAGAACCAGAGTAAGCATCTGAAGATTTCCAGAAAATAATAGGATTTTTTTAAAGCCTCTTATACAGTCTTCTATGTTTTGCTTGGCAAAGTCTTTGAAAAATAATATGGTTTCTATTTCATGTTTGTTTATGGTTATTTTTGTCTTCAGGATGCAATGCAGTGATGTATTTTTGACTGCATACATGTATGCATATGCCCTTCCTAAGGTTTAACACTTTAGCTTCTCTTTCATCAGGCTCCTGGACCATAATCCAAAAGTAACAGTCCAGTATCACTTAAACTGTCATCTGAGTACACAGCTACTAAACAGAGCCGAGCTGATAAAAGGAAATGGTGAACTGTATCAATGGCTGGGCACTGGAACAAATTTATCAGCCTCTTCTATGACGCATTATCACCAGTAACTGGTGTGGCAGAGTGGAGAGGGCACGAGCTTGAGGAGCTACTAAAAGTCCATTTTTCTCTGAGGAAGTTTGCACTATTCAGATTGAAGCGCTCCCCTTTGCTGAATTGTCTTTGTAACACCTTCCTCAGCCTTACAGGACACGACACTGGCTGCAAGCCAATAAAGCAAATCCTGCAAGAGGCTGCAGTTCAAACGAAAAGGACGTGAGCCTGGGGGAGGAAATGCACATTTATTTGCATAGTCATGCCTGAAGAGCATGGGGAGCTGAACCTTCGGCACAGTTCAAGGATCTCTCTGCAGGACTGTGCCTGCCTCACTCATTGTCTGTGCTGAGAGTCCAGGGGAAAAGCCAGCTGTAACCTTAACTCAAACGACTCTGCAGTGAAAAAATGGAAAGTTAATCAAATCTGGGCTGTTGTGTTAAAAATGTAGCAAAACCATTTTCCAGGATGTCTTATGTTCTACAGCACTTCACATACATACAGGAAAACTTCATCCAAACACATCTTTTGTTTTAAGGGCAAGACCCCAGGGCTGTGAGATTTCACAGCTTTATTGTAAATTTTACATTATCTACCATTCTTTGAGCCCCACTTTTTGGAACCAACTGACTTGATGGCATGTGCCACTTTTGCTGCAACCAAAGAAATTTCCTAGCCATCATGATTTCAAAGAGCAGTTGGAAAACAAACTCTGGAAGCCCAGGAAAAAGAACAGAAATTAATAGAATTCCATTTTTATCCTTCTTAAATCTCATCATCTCAGCTCCAGCCTCGAACACCTGTGAATGATGGCATTAATACCCTTACTGACATCTCAATCAAGCTTCTGTTCTGGCCCAGAATCTACACATGGACTCAGAGAGGAAGCTCCCAGCACATGTCAGTGCAGATGTGATGAGGAGCACAGGCACCATCTGCAAAGAGACACTTTCTTACAGCACCTGGTGTTTCTTCCCAACAGTACTGACTGCACCAAAGAGACAAAGTTCAAAAGGCAAGAAAACCAACACACTTTGGGACTTGAAGGCAAGGCAGCTGACTGAAGCTGTGACCTCGCATGCCAGTGAAAAAATGTAAGGCTTGTTACTACATGTCTAGAAACCCTTTCTGAAAAAAAACTCATGAGTGCATTTATTTCAGTGGGCATCCATTCAAAGGACTGCACTCATTTAGTGCTTTTAACTCAACATCCGATAATAAATATGCAAAAAAATATTTGATTCTGTCATCAAGTGAGCAATTTTGTTGTTCTATTGTTTCCGTTAAAACAGATGATAGCTGCAAACAGAGTAAAACCAGGCTAAAAGCCTTAAATGCACAAAAGTTTACCTTTGTTTTTTCTGTGGTGCACCACTATCTGACAGCTCTCCACTGGTGAGTCATTCAGATCCATGGTTACAAACTCCATTAGGATCTTGCAGTGAATTCTATTATCTGATTGTTTTAACGTTTTTAAGAGGATAAAGTGGCATGGCCACACTCTCTGTTTCTAGAACGCAGTGATGGTAATAGGCCCAGAACTCGAGCAAGCGCTTTGCAATATTCAAGTGCTGTAAAACACCGTGAAATCCAACAGTCTAAACTTTGAGACTCCTCAAAATTGTTCTGCTTTTCAAGATTTAGTTAAGCTTATCTGGGAAATTTATGCCAATGGGAATCATACACATTCATCTACAGATTCTTGTTCAAAGGACAAGTCTTATAATTTCAGAATATATTCTCCCATTTTAATTGAACCCAGGATGTTGAAAGCACACCGTAAAACTCAGTGCTTTTCCAGTGTCATTATTTCCTTCGGAACTGAGTGGTTTGAGTGGTTGATTGTTATGGAAATGAATGAAAAATGTCAAGAGATTCTGAATTTCGAGTGTTCTGTTCCTGATATCAGATCAGACTGTATTGTAGCATGTAATTAATGGTGTATCTGCCCAATCTACTCAATTACACTGTTTTTAGAAACTAAAATAAATATTTCTTGTATGTGTACACCCAGATGGTTAACTTGCATTTGCTGTATGACCTATAACTTTGAATATCTTTGTATGCAGCTAGATACTGAAGCATACTGTTCCATCACCATAGTTTCTTGAATTTAATATGATATTAATTCAGCAAGTCACTAAAAAAGCATTTGAGATGAGATAAAACAAACAGTAAGAATTTCACCTAATCTAAAAAGTCCAGTAACAAGGGAAACCTGTGGTTTTATAATCTTGCCTCAGAAGAGTCTTTCACATAATCACTCAAAATTTTAATTTCTCTGCACAGAATGAAATTCCAAATGGTTTTTGACAGTCATAACTCTTATGCAAACCGATTTCATTTTAGTAGCTGAACATCAATTCATACCATAATGAAAAGCAAATCTTCAAAGTTGTCTCTCTCTTCCCTAGCATTTAATACAAATCGATGACACAACGTGACCACTATCACAACATCTCTTCTTGCAGATTATTTTCTTAGTTAGCTTCACACATTTAATCAACGATACTAAGACATTAAAATCACTTTGCTGCCTTTTTTCAATTTATCAAGACTGAGTCTCCCTCTTTCAGTCAGCATGTAAGTTAGATATTACTGGCTGAATGTGGATTGATTTGAGGGCAATAGCTCTATGTAAAATAGCATATATTGTATTTAACTTTAGAGATCTAACATGAGCAGTAGAATTTTTGAGTACATGTATCACAAATGGTGCGGTAGATTATATTTCAATAGGTCTCCTGTTAAAAACTGTAAATTTCACTCAAGCTCAGTAAAACATTTTGCATATATAAACTGACTCCTAATTGAGTGCTGGCACTTGTAATAGTGTAGCAATCCCGTGGATCTTTCTATTTTGTTTGGCAAAGTGGTCTTTACTGTATCATTCGCTCTCTTTCTCTCTTGAGGTATATAAAGGTTTAACTGGAGCTCCAGGATACACTGCACACAGTCAGGAATTCATCAACAGCCAGGCAGCCTCTTTGTTACTCCTTCATTCTCTGGGCTTATGAAAAGAGCTGTTAATTCAGTGAGCAGCACTCTTACCTCTGTCCCAGTGCTGCTGGAGTGATCATCCTGATTCCTCTGCACTTCCACTGTTCTAAGTCTGCAATAACTCCAGTGACATCATCAGTAAAACTGGTCTTTGTGATAGGAAAATGAAGCCCTTTATCTTTTTGAGAGTAAGTGTTCTTTTTTACTGTAAAGTAAGTGCTTTTTCTGTATTGAAGCTATTAAAAATGTCAGAGTGCATTTTGCAAGGCCAGAAACGTTTTACTTTTATGACCAAGTTCCAGTTTGAATAATTACAAGAACCAGTTAAAAATATGTCTTCAACTAAAAGGGGCAACATTTTCATGCAAATGTTTTCCTTCCATGCTACATTTTCCCCACTGTGTCAAACACACATTTGCTCTTTTCTTTCTCTCTTAAATGCCTATATTCTCTTTAGCAGACATTGCATTTCATCCTGGAGGTGACTGCATTACACAGTGGATAAAAGAGACTCTTTTATAAATAGTAAAGTTAATTATTTCTTATTTCTTCATTTCCACCAAGATTAGCTGTTATAAATAAATACATTTACAGTCATCAAATACTACTGCCTAATTTCCCACTAGATTCATTCTCTACATTTCTTTTTCATAAAATCAGACTCAGCTTTTTTATACAAAGAGGTCACATGATGTTTAATTCCGCTAGGATTATGTCTTTGGGTCAAAGCATAATTGCCTACAATAAACAGAAGCATAAAAGAGCGACTTGGAAATGGAGAGACAATATGCTGGACCTGTTTAAAAGACATCTGGTGCCCCAATTCACTGATAGCAATGCTGAAGGGTATTTATTTTCCCCTGCTATGTGAAAATTCAATTTCCTTTGAACTAGAGGGAAATCGTATTTTTATCGATTAAAGGGAACGAAAAAAGCAGACAGGTACCCAGTTTTGTGGGTATCACACAGAGCATCTCTGGCCTTGCATATGGTATACTACTGCTTTAACTAAAGTACTGTTGGTCTTAATTTCTTTAGACAGCAGCCAGATCTAGGGAGCCAAGTGTGTATCTGTGGGAAGACCAGTGGAGAAACAATTCCAAATCTTTACATTTAGTTAGCCTCAGGCTCTAACTATTATTCAGTAGAGCAGCTTGGCAGGAAAGGTATATAATGTTTTGTAAGGTAAGAAAGGGTCTCCATTCTCCACCCTGGCACCAGATGGAACTAATGAACTACAATTAAAGTAACATTTGCTTCATTCACAGATGAACTAACAGACTGAAAACTACGGGGGATGTATGCTCAGTATTGCTCTGAAAAGGAGGTGCAAAGAGAGCTTTTAAATACCAATAGTTGTGTTCTAAGTAACCTCTGCACCCCTCTCACCAGCAATAAATTCTCCTGAGTTGCTGTAGCCACCTGCCAGTCCCTAAACCACCCCCAAAAAGCTCTTCTAAATGTCAGTCGCCTTTGCAGTGGCTCCCAGACACACATCTGGCACTGACTCTAGGTGCTTTGCACAATTGACTTTCTGATCCCTCAAGGTTATTCACATGAGGGGAGTAAATGCCTTTTCAATCAGCCATAGAGCAGCTGTGAACAGCTGGAACAATGAAGAACAGCCTGCCAGAGCTGGATGCTCTCCATTCAGCTGTCCTACCACTGTGGCAACACCTGACACTCCGCAAAGCCAGGGAAGGTGATGGAGATTCCAGCATCCCCCGCCAGTGTGGGGCAGCTGCCGTCCCCTTGGCCGCTACACCCCAGCACTGGCTCTGCCTGCTGAGGGCATGGGGGATGCGGGGCTCCAGGCAGCAACATCGCAAGGATTTACTGCCTTTCCTGAGGCCCCAGCCTGGCCAGTGGGAGCACTCTTGTTAACAGCAGCGGGAAACATTTGGAATAGTAACATCCAGAGCTAAAATCTGCTCACGGCCGAGGGGAAAGTTAATTTACTCCTGGACGGCAGACGCCACAAAAGGTTAGTCACAGAGACATAGGTCTGAACAGGCACTGTAAATACAATCCAGCATCAGCTTAAGGAATCTTATTCCTTTGCAAAAAGAGTTTCTTTTCTATCATTCCCTCCAGTGGGTTCACTGCTCTGCCCTTTATCTCTCATCCCATAGGGAAACACGTAACAGCTTTAAGTGTTCGGCAGAGTCACAACAGCCCATGGGCAAGTCTGACCCAGCTACGGCTCTGCATGTCCAGAGGGTAAGAGTACAGTGCCAGGAGAGAAGGTGCCACAGAGACAGCAAGCTCTGTCCTCACTAATGCTGCCAAATTACCAACCTATTGGTCTGCTAAAGGCTTACAATGTGTGTTTCTAAACAAACACCTCTCAGTGCAGATGCTTCAGTCCACCTGTAACAAAGAAAAGGCATTCCCACAAACAACTAGCTTTCCCCCTTCTCTTAAAAGAGAAAATGAAAATTTAGTGAAAAATAGTCTGTGTCCAAACAATGTTCTAAGAACTTAGAAGACCAAGAGTTAATGTGCCAATGGGAGGAATGAATTCCATAAGAAAAGGCGGTCAACTAAAACTGCCAACCATACTCACACACTTAAGTTCACAGTACTGTTGTCTTGACTGTCCCATCTGAGTTCAGTCATACAGGACTAGAACAAAGCAATTTCAGCCTTTTCTAAACTCAATTTTTGCACTGGAAGGATTCCAGATAACTTGGACAGTAATCTCACTGCAGTGAGAAATGTCAAGACTTTTCTATATCCAACTGAACTCTAATACAGCCTTGGATGTTTGTAGGACTACTGTATAACAATTAAAAGCTTCCCAATATTGTTCAGTATAACTGGATCTATGGAAAAATATTTCATAGCTATTCCAACACTTGCTATCTGGACAAACATCTTTTTTTGATACCTCTCTCACTAATTTTTCCCTGTCGCATTTTACCTCTGACCCAGGGTGGAATTAAATTTCAGACCCAGTTTTATGTTGCCAGAAACAAGTAATTCTTAAGAACCAGGATGGCAACCAGACTGAAAAGAGTATGATAAAGCAGTTGAACTTTCTGCTGTGATAAGAACAAATCACCTCTGTCACGCTTTTACCAAAACCTTGAACCAAGTACAACAGCACATACCTGTTAGATGATACAACATATAACGAGACATTTAATCACTATTTACCTCACCTTCCTTTGCTAACCAAGAGCTAAATGTCTATGTCACTCATCCAGACCACCTGTAGTCAACTGAGAAGGGGTGGAAAATTTGCTTCACCCATCTTTACACAACTCTTTCAGAAAAATACTTTTCAGAGATGTTTACTGAAAACTGCCTGAAGGGAGGTGAGTGAACTCTCTAAACCAAATGCTATCCTCCGCACTGCCAAAGTGACCCACTGAAAGTCCACCTGCACTAGGGATTTTTCATCTCAGCCTTGTCATTTCAATAAACTTCTCCAGAATTTATATTTAATACATTAAGAACTCAAATTCAGTTAGTTAGCTATGTTTAATGCAAGCCCTTGGTTTTCACTGGCTCTTGCCTGCAGTAGCTATTGCCTTTTACATTAACATTCTGTGCCAAGAAGCTGCACCCTACCACATTAAGGGTCTAAAAGTTTTATGACTGTATTCTGTAGCATTAAAATCAAAGAACCCAAATCAATGTTTCAGATCACAGAATGCTTCATTGGGAGTTTCTCACCATTAAAAAAACATGTCCTATGATCTATGTTGTAAATACACACTCAATCAATTTTTAAAACATGTATTACTCTGAGTGTGTAGTGATGGTAATGGGAATGGCAAGGATGTCATGAGATATTCCTGCCCAAATGTCTCCCCTGAGTGGAAGATGTTTTATTGAACTGATATGTGAAACTATCAAGACAGTCATTACAAATACAGATACACACAGTTTGTTAGTTACAGCCAGACTTTTGTAGAACTGATGACTAAATTTATTGCCACTAAGAATATTAAAAACTGATTCTGGAAAGCCAGCACTTCTATAACCCATAATGGTGCAGATCACATGATGAGATACAACTTATCTTCATATAATCTTCCACACAGTGGCTTATAAATACATTTTCCTTTGATAGCTAAGGTAATGGTTCAGCAGAATTCTGACTTTTTCCTGCCAATTTATTCAAACAATAATGAAGATCAAGCTGTTCTATTAGCCTTCATATTACATGTGATTACAGGTGATTTTTTTTTAGAATCAGATGAGAACGCAGAAGAGAAAACCCAGCCCATAAGCCAGTCTGAATGAAAACACACCATACCATTTTGAATTCTCCTCTTCTGTTGCCATGCACAAACATGTAAAAAATGCATGTGTGAAATACAGGGTGGGAATGGCTGCTGATCCAAGTGTTAGGGCATGAAACAAAGTGAAAAGGGTCTAATGTTTCTGCTTGCATCTGCAGCCCACTCCATACCAGGCAGTGCTAGGCTGATAGAACTTCTTGAACTGTAACATTTTAAGGTAATGTGGAGTTCAATTGTACTTTAAGTGGAGAGGGCTCCTCTAGGAATTAGAAGAATCAATTACTGCAGGTTAGGCACAGCAGACATAACTTTTGTGTGAACCTTTAATTTGAAACCAGTAGGTTCAGTCCTCAGTAGAAAAGCATGCGCTTTGTAATTTTAACTTTAAACAGTATTTTCTCAGAAATTTTTTCACTGAGATTCTCTATCACACTGCCTTCCTACCCACTCCTTTCTTTTAGTTACTACTACTACCACCATTGTATAATGCTAAGATACCTGCAACACCAGCAATCATGCCTAACTTCATAATCGTGTTTAGGAAAAACAGCACAAGAAATTTAGACAAATGTTACCAGAAAATCTCTGCTTCTTCAACTAATGTAAACATTCTTCAGTAGTGTTTCCAGTTCCACTTTCAGATAACAATGGGAACTCCAGATACTTCAGTCGGGGAAAAAAAAAAATCAAGATGCCTAAATTACTCAGGGAACTGTTTCATTTTCAGATGTAATACAGGTTATTTAGTCAGGGAGGTGCTTTGGAAAATGTTTTTCCCTATATTTATGCCATGTTCATTGATAATAAATAGTTACTGATGATCAAGAAACGTAAACAGGAGGAAAACACTGGCAAAACTTAGCTTCCAGCTCTCAAATTTCCTAGAATGAATTGAAACATCTTCCTCGCTTAGAAGAGAGTTCCTGATGCAGCATCCCATGTATCAATCCTGTCTGTGAACAAAAGTGCAACACAACGTCTGACCTCCTGACTTTGTGGGGGATGTGCATGTTGAAAAACAGATTAGAGATCTGCTGTTCAGGCCAGGCTTGGATTTACAGGGATTTGGGGGCAGTGAGAAGAGGGGAAGGCAGTGGTAATGGCTGGCTGAGAAAGCTGTAACACCACTCAATTCACAGTGCAGGTGAAGAGAAATCTGCAGCACACAGCAAGTACGGCTTTTCTGCCTTTTTTAAAACAAAAAGTTTGCATCAGGTTCTATCAATGCCATCTGGACACCACCACAAAGGCTTCTGAGCTTACAGTTCACCATGTTGCGTAAGAAGAATAGCAGCATGTTGTGCACTATTTGCATGGGGATTTATTCAGCTAATTTCTTTCCTCATGCTATAAGATCACTCATAGCAGCTCAGAAATGTCTAATGAAAAGAGAAGTAGTGTATCTGATTCCAGTCATGCTGTTCTAAGGGAATTAATCGGAGTCGTCATTACCTTAAACACTTCCATTCAGAGTGGGTTTTATGACGAGCTCAAGAAAAGTAAATGCTGTTTCAAATAGGTACCTCTATATATTAAATCAAATAAATGAATGATAAAGTGCTGGCACTTTTTGGCTGTAATCCTGTTATTGCTTAGAGCCATTTCTAATGCAAATGAAGAATGATGTAGCAGAGCTATTTAGCAATTTTCTTTGATGGGCAATGTTAACTGCTGGGAAGTGGCAGGAAAGCAACTGCTTGAATATGCAGTGCCCCAACATGTCTTGTAATATTCCTTCCCAAATCTAATGATCGCCCCTCCCTCCTGCAAAGTGTTATCTTTAAACAAGGCTCTGCTGAGCAATACAAGCCTATCTTTGCACAGAGGCCAAGACACAAGAGCTGGGTCTAGTCATACAAAATTTTAGGAAACACAGATTTCTAGTGAATTATTTTGAGAAATCCCCGTTCCTTCTGCCCATAAAAATGCACTGGATATGGATATGATCATCACTTGGTCACCCAGGACTCTCTCCCAGGTAAGCATGAACTGGCAGAGGTACGAATAAACACTCGTGCCTTCTGAATGTCAGGGTAGTGCATTAGTGGGAACCCTAACTGAGGGGTACCTCCATAGCTCTGCCACAGACTTACAGGATGATACCTCTGTGCAGCTTGACAAATGACTCCCTGCATCAGTTTTACAATCAGGAAAATGGGGAAATTAAAGCTGATTTA
Source organism: Pachycephala philippinensis (assembly GCA_013397055.1). Lineage (NCBI taxonomy): Eukaryota > Metazoa > Chordata > Aves > Passeriformes > Pachycephala > Pachycephala philippinensis. Next base: position 809,019 of record VWZT01010886.1, on the reverse strand, counting down.
ACGTCCTGCAGTGCTTTAAGGTCTGTGGATGATATGCACTATGAAATGCTAAATAATATTAATGAAACCTAACTAGTGAAAGAACACTGACTTCAGTCTTGGGAAGAAAGATGGGCTTGGGAACTGTCCCCCTATTTAATAAAACATTACATAGGGCCAGTAGGAGGCTGTCATCAAGTGAGAGCATACATACCAAATGTGGTAGATTATATGTCTATCATAAATTCAAGCAACAGAAAACTTCTTCAGAGACTGCAAACTACCTGGCCAATGTGAAATGGTGCACAAACATCAGCTCTAAAATGGAATAGCATGTTCTCTCTTCAGGATATATATGGAGAAACAATAAGTCACATCTAGCCTCAATTTCTTGGGCTTCTTTGATGTCTGTGTCATAAATGTGAGATGTGGCACTGACTGGAAACCCCAAGCCACCAGGATGTAACACTGCTGGCTGCAGCCCAGATTGCAGGCGTTCAGACCCAGTAACACAACATCAGGAGTGAAGTGCCACAGAGATGTGGCAAGGAAGACAGACCAGCCCCCCATCTGCACAGTCACCCCCAGCACACTGAACAGCCACCCTGGCAGCACTGTCACACTGCAGGTGGCAAGAGTGTTCCTGGGGGCACTCAGACACACCCAAATGTACCTTCCCCAGCCCTCAGCACACACTGCTACACACCTGGGGGAGAAAGTATTTATACTGCAGCATCCCAGGGAAATAGGAGACATTCTGAAGCAAATGAAAACATCAATAAAACCATTTCCACTAGGATAACAGGTCTGGAAAACTGGGCAGACCTTGCTGAAGAAAATGGCCAAGAAAAAAAAACAACTCAGAAAGATGTTTTCCAGTCAGACTGACCAAGCTTGAAGGATGCTAACCAGCATTTTTGCAGCACTACATTTTTGCTCAGACTTTTCCATCTGAAGAATGACTTCGGAAATGGAGAAGCAGAGCTTGCTGAGATCCATATGTCACAGTGAGAAGAGTTGTAACTCTGAGCATTTTCCACAAGACTGGGCAGGGCAATCTGTCCTCAAAGGGCATATTTACAGGAAATCATCAAAGATAAATTTGTGGTTTCCATGTTCCTGATTGGAGCAGATGATTGCTATTGCAGGTCCTCAGGTTTCCTGCTGTTTTCAATACTTTGCACTTTAAACTGTCTTACAACTGACTTTGGTCTTTTTTTTATTTATTAAAAAACACTTCCATCCATTTAACTAGTTGATGCTTTCACAGCCCTTTGAAGTTGTAAAGCACTGCAAATTTAGAAACTGTTCTTAATAATCACTTGGACAAATGGATCCAGAAAATTGCATATTGATGGAAGGAGTTTATGTTCTTTGCAGTCAAATATTTCCTCACTCGTTTCATGCAAAATTGCTTGGCCAAACAGATTTTCCCAAGGCTCTCTCAATAATGAATGTAACTTTCTTTTGTTTCTGGCTCTTCTCCGAACCCATCAGGAAAGGGTAAAGCATAATGACATAGGTCTGTTGCCTCCTTTAACCCTCTGGGACTGTTTTCTCTAATGTGATTGTTTGAAAATCAGCAGTTTTCTGCCAGGAAATAAAATAAGCCACTTTCCTTCCAAGTAACACTGAAAAAATCTGAATGCCATGGAGCCTGCTCACTCATGCAACATTAATTTTTAAAAGAATCAATTTTGTAATCTTTCAATTATGGTTTATTATAATGATAATAATCACTGTGAAATCAAGTTTTTTTCCACCACTAGTGCTGGTGGCTGTCATCAAACCACTTTCAGCAATGCTGAAAACACCTGGACTAATAAACCAGGCATTATTTATTTATACTTTAGTTTTACTTATTTAGAAACGTATTAAGCATCAATTCCCTTAGCAGTTGGTGATGTTACAAAAACTAAAAGCAAATAAATTATAACTGTAGAGCTAACAGTCACTGCCAGGCTGGCTATCTTGTACTGTTACAATAAAAAAGTGCTTACAAAAAGCAAAGCACATGCACTCTGCTCACTGCTAGCACATGAAGTGAGTCTCTGTGTGAACACTCCTGTGCTGGGAGCCCACAGAAAGGCTGCCCAGCCCCAGGCAGGCACTCCCCAGATCCCTTTGCCTTTCACTTGGAGATCCCACTGTGCTGGGTGGTTGGCACACTTGAGAGCTGACGTGAAGCAACTGTGAAGGCTCCTATATCCACATATATATAAATTGCTTTATAACAGCTTCAAGCCTTAATCAATGCTCACATACACAGAGCTACATACCTGTGTGACAGGGAACACGCACTGTTCATGCAGCAGGTCAGGCCAGGGCTTAGCATTTAACAGCAGGAGCACAATGGGTTTATATTATGTTCACATTTTACAATAAAAAGTGTACAGAAAAATCACTTGGTTTCTGATCAAAATCTGAGCTCCCTGCTGTTTTAATTCCTGTAACCAACAATCATCAATAAATAATCATGCACAGCTTCTACGCCCCACTGTGATATTTTGGTTTTGTTTTAAGAATTGGATGTACTGAGTTGAGATCTGCAGTTCCAGATCTGCAGACTTTCAGGTGTTCTGCACCAGGATTCAAGTGAATGAGGAAGCACAAGGGCAAGGCCAAGGGCAAGGCCAAGGGCAAGGGCACAGAGGGAAAAGCTGCTCTTCATCAGATACCTTGCAGGTCTGTGAGCTGTTTTAAAAGAGACCGTGCTGAAAACAGGAGGTGTGTTCGAGGCAATACATTTCACAATAAAAGGACAAAAGGCTGAAAGAAGAAAGCTATATAGATGACATAGTTACAAACAATGAGGCAGGAAATAAAAGAAGAAAAAATATCAAAAATATCTGTAAAAAATGTCAGAGAATGAACAAATATTTCAAGAAAAGCAAGGAACATGTAATATAGAAACAAGTATCCCATCAGGAAGAGTGTGGCCAGCAGCTTGAGGGAGGTGATCCTCCCCCTCTTCTTAGCCCTGGTGAGGCCACGTCTGGAGTGCTGTGTCCAGTTCTGGGCTCCTCAGGATAAGAAAGACAAGGAGCTACTGGAGAGGGTCCAGCAGAGGCCACAAAGATGATGAGGGGTCTGGAGCATCCCTCTTATGAGGAGAGACTGTGGGAGCTGGGCCTGTTTAGTCTAGAGAAGAGCTCACTGAGAGGGGATCTCATTAATATAAATATCTCAAAGGTGGGTGCCAAGAGGATGATGCCGGACTCTTTTCAGTGGTGCCCAGCAACAGGACGAAAAGCAATGGCCATAAACTATAATACAAGAAGTTCCACCTCAACATGAAGAACTTCTTTACACTGAGGGTGGCAGAGCACTGGAACAGCTGCCCAAGGAGGTCGTGGAGTCTCTGTCACTGGAGACATTCCAAACGCATCTGGACGCGTTGCTGTGTAACCTGCTCTGGTGACCCTGCCTTGGCGAGGGGGTCGGACTGGATGATCTCCAGAGATCCCTTCCACCCCTAACAATCCTGTGATTAGAAAGAGAAAGTGAAGGAGAAGCGTGGAGAAGAAAGAGTTTTTGACCAAAACACAGTGACAACATTACAGCTTGTGATTCCAGTTAGCTAATCCAAATGGAAGAGACTGAGATAGGTGTAAGAGAAGGCTTGAAAATTGAAATGCTTCAGGAATTACTTGGGGCCAGGCCTCAAGACTCACAGACAATGCTTGTCTTAGAATGTACTGAGCTGTCCTGGCATCCAAGCAGAGCCTCAGACAGTAACCAGGCTCTGAACAGGCTAAAACCATGCACACTGTGGCTCGCAAACTCAACCCACCATTTAGCTCACTGGAACATAAATTAATTAAATACCACACTATTAGACCAAAGACATTTTCTATTGATGTAATTTGGTGTAATACCTAGTAAAAGCAATGCAATTATACTTTTAATGCCTAGTTAATTCGTAACTGCTTAATTCATACCTCTTAATTCTGTTTTGGAGTGAAATGGATTAGATTATATAATTCACACCTCCGTGAGTTTGGCACTTAAAGGTAACATTCAAATAAATCATTATGTTTAAAAAATATGCAAAATATTTAAAAGTGGAGGACAATCTTCCTGAAATTTTAAAAATCAATGTAGTACGATCTGCATATAAAAACACAAAAATGTCTTAATTCTAATTAGTCTTCTAGCCATTGAGATAATTTGGAGCTCTATCTATGCATTTCTGAACTAAACACTCTTCACTTAGAGCTCAGTATCCCAACAAACAAAATGAGAGGTTTCTCTATCCATGCCAAAGCCCTGTTTTGCTATTTGTTCTTGCATGTTCCACCTCTGGATACAATAGAAAAGGAACTTGCTCACCTGCCTGACAATGCCTTGTAGACAATACTGAATCAAAATTGCCACAGATGGTAGGTAACGTACCTGTTTGACATTTCTCATTCACACAAAGAGATGTTATTCTACTGACTGACTCACTGTCAAGTTGCCTTCATTTTTCTAACACTTCAAACTTGAAGAAACTAAATTTATTTTAAAATTTATGTTCAGTGCAGTCATGTTGCAAATCTGACTCCCTCTGATAACTTAGTTTCAAAAATGTTCTTTGTGAAGACTATGTGTACCATTTGATAAAAAAGAACATGCAACCATTGGTCTTAAAACAGCTGTAATTTGAAGCACATAGAGAGGGGACACAAGCTTTACTGAAGCATGCCAATCTACAATTCTGTGCAAAACGTTCTCTTTATGGGAAGAGCAAAAGTATTGTAAAATGTAATTAGATATAATCTTTCCTGTTTTCATTAGCTATTAACTTTATGCAAAGATAAACTAAAGCATAATGAGTCCTTTCATTATCACGTAATTGTTATTTTAATGGTTACATTACAAGCAATAGGATACTATACATCCACCTCTCATATTAGTGGGCAATTATTTTGAAACTTCCTATTATAATCTACCCACAAAGACCAATGTATTAATGCCACCATTTCAGTGTAATGATGACCGTGGTTTTGAAATCAGTGTGATAGCCTCAAGGAAAAATGTAAAGTAATAATGAAGAAAATGTTTCTATTACATGCCAGTCTCAGGCCTAGAACGCAGACCAAAGAAGCTTAAGGAAAACATGTGGAGCTGTTCTTGCTCCTGCTATCCTGAAACTGGTCAAATTTATATGACAGCAGTGGTTACTATTTCAAAAACAAAGGAAAACTATCAAGTGATCCAAAATTAGGAGCTTGGAAGGGAAACTGGAATAAGCCTTCCTTTAATGTATCATTTCCAAGTACCATCTTAAACCATATCCAGAAATAGTGCCTGAAATCCTCCATTTCCCACTGATAAACACTGAACTGGCTTAAGTTCCTCATCCTTTCAATGCCTTCCTTCTAACCCAGCAAAGCAGTCTAGCTTGGCAGGAAGTGATTAGACAGATCTAAGCAGTACATAAAGCTTGAGGATACCCTGGGGATGTCCTCTATAAAGTTAAATGAAGTTTCATATCCAAGAGGCACTCCATGAGCAAGACTCAAAATACCTTTAGGAGTGTGAAGGCTCTGGGATGTCACTGCAGCTGAGAGTCCCTGGCACATTCTGTACAGTGAAGCTGAAATCCAACTCTCTTGAACACTGTGCAGTCTTGGAAGGGGAGGTAAAGGCAATTTAAGACCATGAAATTAGCCCCAAGGAGTTAAGGACCACTGCTTGCTTCTACTCTAAACACGAAACATATTTCAACAGTGTCATCACTTATATAAACTCAGAGCAGCACAAACAGAGCGAGCAAAAATCCACAACCACTGAGCTCTGGCAAAAACACAATTCTCCCCTGATAAAAGAAAAAGCTACACACGACAAACACTAGTCACATTGCTTAATGGACTAGAGAAAGGTGTGTAAAGAATGCCAAAAGGCATGGACACAGGATATTGATAATATACTAAATAATATATTATTAAAAATTTTGAAACTAAAATCCTTCTTTTAGAGAAATGCTGCTCTGCACATACTCTTCAGATTGTTTTCTTTTCCTAATATTTTGATTGATGGTAAAATGTCAAGAGACTACTGCTAATTTCATATAGAGGGAAATGCTGTAACATTACCATGTTTGGCTGAAAACAGGTTATAGAGCACAAGAAATTTGTTCCATACTGCACTTCCAGACCCCTCCAACCCAAAATTAGGATTGTATGAGAATTAAATGCCCCCATGGTAAACATACAATATTCAAAAAGCCCTATGGGCATGAATTTCTGGAGAAATACAGCTTCTGCTTTCCCCAGTGTCATTTTCTCTTGGGGAAGTCAAGTTGTAAAAAGGGGACAAATATCCTTTGCCTCACAAAGGCATTTTGAGGCTTAAGTGATACCTTCAACATTTTTCAGAAATGCTCTCACAGAAAATGTTTGGGACACTTTTTGGAGACAGGAGTACTAGCAAATCTAATGAATTTATTCAAGAAAAATTCTGAAACAACATATGGAGAGCAAACTGAACACAGAGCACATATTCCTGACATTTATCTTTGTTTTTATTGTTAAGATAAAAGGATGATGTTTGTTTCTCAGAATTTCATCTGCTAACTCTTTCTCTCCTTTCTCTACATTAGTGACATCATCTGCAGCAATTTTTAAAGCTTTGCAGAAAATCCTGTGCTTTGAAATTTTTAATGAATCATGTAGAGAATGTTATTAGACAGGGAGTTTATGCCTCCTTTCTGTAACCAGTAGGACTAGAGCAGAGAGGATATGTGTGCTGGGATGACTTGGATTTAAAAATAAAAACAAAGAGTAAGAAGTCTCCAAATATACGGATGGGATACCAACAAGAAACTTGTAAAGAACAAATATGAGCAGTTAGAAACCTTTTCTTCTACTGCAATTGCATGTTTACTGAATTCTAATGCACCAGATAAGGCTGCTCGGGTTCTGAGATGCGTGGTGTCTCTGGTAAGAGGTCCCAGCTGTACTGAATGCTCCCACAACCAGGAATTGCTTACAAAGTCTTGAAAATAGAACAGCTGAATCTTTGAACATCTGTATTAAAAAGTATTTCTCTTTACACCCAAACTAAGCCCCATGCTGGCTAATATCTGAGACATCACACAAACTGTTTGAAGACATTATGAGTCTGTTCAAGACTCATAATAAATCCCCACTGTTACAGTTATGTTTTTCCAGACTGTTGTAAGTTCCAAAACCTGCTGAAGATGTGAATCTCTGAGAAAAATTGTACATGCTGCTCTTGTGCCTGTTACTCTTTAAATGCAGAGTTGCCTCATGGTTAAAAGCTCAGAGAAGTTGAGTATCACAGGAGCTGTGTAGGAGTGATTGTTTTCTAAACACAGGTTGTAGCATATCCCAATAGTACATCAGGTTCCCTGAGAAGCATTGCTATGAATCCTGAGTTACCTTCAAAGGCATGTGCTATAAATCCATGTATCTGTACAGTTTCACTGTTCTGAAATTGCAGCCTAAATTCTTTATGTGGGATAACAGACACAGAAATAAGAAAAATGCAGAACATCTGCTTTGTTTTTATCTGGGTAAAAATACACATTGAAGATGTGCACAAGCAAGCGCCTAGTTAACAATGAATTCTAAATTAACATAATGAGTCACAAAAATTCACCACTTCCCCTTAGTTTTCCTCCCACCTATGTCTGTGAGGTCTCACACAGGCTTGATTCCTTACCCATTAAATTTTCCATGCAGAATTTGTTTACTAGTCTTTCTAAATTTTCAGATTAAATATTCGAACATAAGTTCAGGCTAAACTTTTTCTACTTTCAAACAGTTTTTCTTTTGCTGTGTCTACTTGTACAAAGCTTTGAGAAGACAATCTTTTCTAAGTATCATTCAGAGAGACGTTCAAAATTAGTTCTCATACAGCTTTTTTTATGAAAGTCTTTTCTAATAAATTTGACTAGCTAGTGGGTGGACAGATGTACAGAAACTCTTCTCTAACCAAAGCAAGAAATTACTGTAGAGTCTTATTTCCTGTCTCCTAAACTTGCTATCCTCACTTGAGCAGTGGCTCTGTAGCACAAATCTCCCAGTGCATCTCATGCAGTTTGACTGCAGTATTGTTTTTTACTTAGCACTGTAAATACAGCTCAGTGCTCTTTAGGGAGCTTCCATTAGAAACCCACAGTTGCCAGTAACCAACAGGTATCACACTTAAGCTATAGAAACATTACATTTATCTTCTAATCTATTTAAGATATCTTAGAAAAGAACTGTTGTGTGACACCTGGTAATAAGTATGGACTTCAATGGTAATCACTGTGTTCTTCAAGACAACTACTTCAGCTGGCAGCAAGGCTGAATTCTAAAAAATAGATTAATTTTTCTTTTTTTTTTTTAATTTTTAGGTTTTTTTTTAATTTTATCTATTCCTTCAAAATTTTAAGCTCCTTTAGGAACATCAAGGCCTATTTTACACACTGTGATCTGAAAAGTCAAAACCATTGAACTATGGAAGATGAACAACAAAGGCTTCATTCAAAATCTATGCTTCTGCTAATTTTTCTCTCCAAGACTTTTCTCCTTTGCAACCATAAAATATCCTCACCATCAGCAGCAAAACTGGAAGCCCTCCAATCCAGGGTGCTACCAGGATTGCCAGCATGAGTCAGCGACTTAACATCATTCTTTCCAAAGGTGGATATTCCTGGGATGTGAGAATCACAGAATCACAGGATATGCTGAGTTGGAAGGGACCCTCAAGGATCGAGTGCAGAATCCCATCCACATGTACAGTTCCTTCTGAGAGGTACCAGCAATTCTCTCATAACAATAAAAGCTGCAGAGTATTTCAAGTACAGGATGAAAAAGGTGTGCATGTAATTAGGACTATACCAAACACTGTATAAAGATTTAACATACAGTTCATCAGGAGCAGAGAACAGATCCAGTGGCACTTAAAGAAGATAAATCAAAAGAAATAGGTGGATAAATTCAAAGAACATGAGAAAATGCACAATGATAGAGTAGATCCTGATTATATATTCCATGTCTTTAATCATTAATTAAAAAGAAATAACTCCATGGCTATAGCCAGCAACCACTACAGAATCAATAGGTCTCTAAGCTCACACCAATCTATATGGAGCCACAGCTTTATCACAAAATAATAGCTGATATTGATATTTTTTAATAAAGTTTCACTTTACTGTGTAATTAGTGTAATGTAGTAGGAGCTGTGTTTCTCAACAGAAGTGCTCGTGCTTTCAGCAGCACTTACTGGCATGTTAATAAAGAACGGACTTCTTCTATTGAGTTCCATCTGCCTAATAGAGAAAAATGTTCATCTTAATTAGGAAAATCTTCATAAAGAATATAAATGCAGTTACTAATGGGCTGCAGGGAATAAATGTAGGACACTCAGGAACAACTGGTGTTTTACCAGGAAATGGAAGAGCAGATATAAACCCCCAAACAGTTGTTAACCATCTGGTGATTGACCACAAATAGCAATAGATGCTGAGGTTTTAAGTGTTTTATAATGAAAAATCTATTTATTTCATTAAGGTTTCATGCTTTAGACCCTTGTTTTTTCAGGTAATAAAGCAGTCTTGACTGACAATGAAACTATTTAAACCCCTTATGAATTAAGATGGACAAATCCATTAGCATTTTTTGAAGGAATTACTTTATCAAAAGAAAGAATGGAGGTGCCAAGCAATGGTTCAAGAAAGATCCATTGCCAAGTACTTGAAAAATGGTCACTATATCAAACACACATTTTTGGGGTTACTGAGATGGTCACAGGCAGTTGAGGACTTTTTTCTGACTTTATTAGTGCAGGAGCAGATATTACACCATCCTGATAAAGACTACAGCAAAATGTAAACTACAATTAATCTTTGTCTGTAAAAAAGTTCCAACAGGCATTATACATTTCCTCTGTCAATCTGAATCAGTTTTTTCATCCTTTTCTTCCTAAAGTTCTATAACTTAAACACATTGATATTCCCTAACTCTGCTCATTTTATATTTAAAATAAAATGAACTTTTACTCATGTTCCAGAAATCATATTTTTTTTTAGAAAAAGCACGTTAATACAAAGCACTGATGGGATGTACTTCCCAAGTGCCTAAATTTAACTCCCTCAGCCAGGCTCAGTGTCAAGGTTCACAGCTTCCCAACGAAAAACTGCTTTCTGCAAATTTTAACCAACACTAGCTAAGATTTTATATTTCTTCTGAATAACTTTGATAGAAAAACCAATACATATATGGAAGCAAGAGCAAAAATGAAAATATCATTACTATAATATTTCATTCAAGCCAACAACCAGAAACGCGGCATAAAACTCTGATGTCCTGGACACTGACAGCTTTACTACCTCAATTCACAGAGAATATCACCAAACAATAGAACTTGCAGCTACTTGAACCTCAGAGAAAGTAATTTCATTTATTCATTTCAATGACATTTTTACTAGACTATAGCTTCATGTAGATTAGTCAGACACATGAAAAACCACATATTAGCTGAGGTGAAGCTGTGATGACTGCAGTTGTCTTAACAGTGTCAATCCAAACTTCAGATCAATGTAATTTGCTAGCTCTAAATGACAGAGATATAATATAGATCTCATATATCATGAAAGTAATAAATAATTAGCGAGCAGAACTGAGTAAAATGGCAGGTTGAACACAACCCCAAATTTTGAATCTTGATGCAGAAGTCAGCAATCAGAATGATACATCTTTCTGCCTTGAATGATAAAACAGCTTTCTCACAACCTAACACATAGCACCATCTGGCATGAACAGAGGAAACTAAGAACTTCTGGAAGAGAAGCACAAAAGCAATTTAGTTTCTTCAGAATTGGCCAAGATATTGACACAAGTCTTTCAGAAACAGTCATTTGACTGCAAATGTGGCTCAGTGAACTCGCCTCCTGAAGACACGTGTGTGTAGGTAATCTCAAAAAAATGTTGTTGAATTGAACTGATTGGGAATGGGATGGGCACTGGCAGAGTTAAGACAGTGCATGTGGAAAATCAACTGTCTTCCAAACTGGCTGGGTTTCAGAACATCACCTCACATCTCTTACTGGGAATTTTAGGAGCTCAGGACACATTTCTTCAGCAGAGCTCAGCAGGCTCTTTTCAGTAGTTACTCACAAAGAGAGTGACTACAAGCACCCAGTTAAGCCGTGCTTTGAGCAGTACCAGCACATCAGCACTGTTTGCCTCGCACATGCAGTGGGACAGGAGAGGTCTGGTTGCCCTGCCAGCCCTGAGAGGAGAGGGATGTGGGGCTGGGCCATCACAGGCACTGCTCAGGGGTTAGCCTGAGATGCTTGTAGTATAAACACAAATGGAGCCTGCAGCCCAGAAAACATTAGACTGCTCCAGTGATATTAGCACAGATTTATTCTAGCATTGCTTGTTGAAAGTGACTTTTAACGCAGACTGTTTTCTAAATGATCCCTAAAAGACACTCCTTTCTTTCTCATCACCTTCACCTAAGGCAAGAACATCCAGTAGCATTGATCTATTTGCTGCTAGTTTTCATTAATTTTACCCTCCCTAAGGGTGGTGCAGCTTTGGTGCCAGCTAATTAAAACCTATTTAGGGATGCTCAGTGCACTTTATCAGACCAGAATTAGCTTTGCTGCTTTAATGAAGACTACAGTTTTCTCTGTTATTACCAATTAAATGTCATTATATCATATTGCATTATGTTTGTATTGCATGGCAAAGATATAGACAGCTTCAGAACCACTTATCTGGATTGAGGTACGTACAAAGATGCCACATTTAGTAATTATCTAATATTTCTTTAAATCCTTTCACTTGAGTCAATATGTATAATACACCAGCACATTAGTGAAGTACTGCAAGAAGCTGCCAGCTTTATGCTCCCTTTAGGGAAGTACCAAGTAAAATGCATTAATGAAAAATTGTGAATATCTGGTAATGAATATTATTTATGTACAACAATTATTCAAAGTGGATGAGCATTCACCACCTTGAATTCGACTGCTTCAGTAACGAAGACTCTCAGAAAGAACATATGTTCCCCAGATTCCTAACACTCATGCAAGGTTAATTACCCAGTGTGAATAGCCCATATCAGAAGCTATTTTGTACTGCTGTAGAATTAAAAAATGCATTACAAAATAAACACTGTTTGTTGGAAGTTAGTTAGAGGCAATTCTTGTTTCTTCCATGCATCAGTAATAAATCATTTGTCAATACCAAAGCTGTGGGTTTTGAACCTGCACCCGGTGGAGTCAGGGATAAAGCTCCCACGTCAGCACTGCAGGACCAGAGTTTTTCTGCAGTAGAGAGGTGACTGCAGCACATACCTGTTAGCTGCTGCTCACAACATCCTTTAAAAACTTGAGCACCGCAAGAATGAAACTGCTGAAAAGTCCCACTAATTACCTAAAAAGATTGTACATCAAAGAGTAGAAACAGAAAACTCATTAAAGGCTCGACAGACTAGAAATCTGTTGCAATCTTACTATGCATTAGTGGCATACACTGTACAGAAATACAGTATTTTAGGATTAAACTAAAATAGATGTAGATGAAATCCACTCAGTACATTTTAAAATATGAGTTGAAATTGGTTTTCTTCCAGACTTTTTGCTGGAAACATGTCGAACCAGACCTCTGTTCAATCTAATATTCCAAGCAAGGGTTGATGTTTCTCTAAGGAACTGAAGGAATATTTGGCTGAGGAACCCAAGTCTGTCTCAGCATCATAATAGCCTGGCACAATGTGTGAAAGCATTTTCATCACCCACAAACCTCTTGTGGTCTCCATTTACTGCTTCCACAAATGCCACATACCTCTAACAGTCTCATGACCCTCCCTAGAAACAGAAGACGGGTCCTGCAAATTGAAGATGTCACAGAAAATGAAATAGTTTCCAAACTGAAGTCCCTGATTAGTGGGGAACTGCAGGATGTTTTCTTGAGATACAGAAGGTGTTGGCTGGTGACGCATCAATCATTTCCCCTGCTTCTGGCTGACAAAAGCACTAAACGATGTTAAAAACATCACTAAGTATTTGATGTGGAAAAGTAGGACTAAGAATGAAAGTTGCAGTAGATACGAGGATGTTACCTGGTTGCCACTGTGAGAAGTGGTGGGTTTTTTCTGGTGTCTAAGGGATGCACATGCACAAACAACGTGATGGGTCGTGAGACAGGCTCATAAAAATTTATTGCTGTTTGCAATGTGAAACTTAAGGAGAAAGAACATGGGCCACTTTGACATTAGACTGCTTAAGAACTTTGTTATAAGCAGTGAGAGAAGTTCAATCTGCTTTTGACATGAAAAGAAGCATTTGTATTGTGTTAATTGCGTAACTATAAAAACTTGAGATGTGTTAATTTACTGAAGACTAATGGATTAGGCTGAAGAGAAGGATACTTTGACATTGAATGATGAGATTTTTTTTAAATAGAAAAACCAGGAGATTTTATCAAGGTCTGATCTCACAATAAGGATTTTGATGAAGTATTATAAAGTCGCTGTGACCTGACTCATAAATATAAACAAATTTATGTATAGCAATGCAATAATGTACCCGTGATCATATTTAGCTTGATTAATATGTAAACAGGATGACTTGGATTATTAAAGGTCATTTTTGAAGAATGGATCTTGTGTATTTATTAGCCTCTGTTCATCAGTTTGTTCAGTTAAACTACAGAAGCCATGATAACCTCGACACCTTTATGAGATATATGAGCTCCCTCTGACTCCAGAGCCACAGCAGCAACATGGGCACTTGGTGAGCAAGCTGAGGGGCAGGCTCCTCCTTATGTTTCAACAGTTTGAAAACCAGGAAAAATCAACTGTCACCAAATTCCAACAGTTTGATAACATAGTGAAACAAGTACACTTGAGATAACAAGCTTTTCTACTTCAAAAGCTAAGCCAAAATTTCAGACTACATTAAACCATTTGTGAATATCTGTATCTTTAATTTGGTCAGAATAGCAACCTTCCCAACCTCAAATTCATGCTGTGCAAATTTAAAAATTAATATTAAGGCACAGAAGTGATCTGGAAACTCCTTCCTAGTTAGCTCAAGTGAGTATGTGTGACAGGTGCTCTTCCATGCCAAAACACAGATGACCTGAATTTTTGCACCTTGGTTACAAATTCCTGAAATTTGTGGTCTTAATTCCACAAACCCAGTTTCTGCTTTGAACATGCTAGGCAAAACAGTGGCCCTCACACTTTTACCCCTTACAGTCTCCACTTGAGCAGAATAAACACGCGTTCTCAGGCATGGAAAATAGAATTTCAGCATAATACTGGTAAAAACCCAAATCTATTCCAGTATCTCTGATAACCCTTTTTCACCAAGAAACAGAAATAATGCATAACCCTGAGGTCTGTGTTTGAAGAAAAGCTACAGTGAATCTCAACAGAGAAAAAAATACAATATCCAGAATTATCCTGAGGTTGTGCATTTGGAAATGCTGTTTGTGTAGGATTATCCTCTTCAAATAAAATGTCAATTTAATCAATAGTAAATTGAGCTGAAAACAACATACAGCTTTGAAAACATTTCAGGAAGACATCCAATATTTTTGGGATTCAAGCCAACAGAAATGGAATGAACAGAAGGTAGCGTAGGTGGGGTAAATGGGGCCTAGCTGCTGCCTCATCAAGTGCTTATAACAGTCAAACCCATATAACAATCCATTAAAAACATATCTGGGGACTCATTTAGTAGCTGGCGTCCCACATGGACTTTTCTCATGGATCTTTTGTCAAACATTATAATTGTTCTTCACGTTTAAGACTTACCGGTCTTTTCCTGTCTCCCTCTTGAACACTGCATCACAGTAACTCATGCGCTTCTCCGTTGTCACGTAGATTTTGGCAGTTGGGTAGCTGTCAACAGTTTTCTTCAGCATGTTGTACACAATGCCATTTCCATCCCTCCTCATGTTTCGAAAAGGACCCCAGATCACGTAAACGGTGTTGTTGGTTTCTTTGAAAAAGTACTCAGGATTCTTGAGCAGGAGAGGCACGCTTGTGTGAGAGACCACTCTTACGGTTGTCCTCTTCCCAACATCTTCCTCATAGCCCTTTGTGGGAGCGTTGTTCATCCTCCATATGCAGGAGGACTTGTCTATCTCAGTGCCCACCTTCTGGCCAGCCATCTGTCCCGAGTTTGAAACAACAGCACAGAGGTCACAGTCAAGTTGTAGAGGCTGGAAGACAGGAAACAATAACATATATTGCAAGTTTTTCTCTGTAAAACTGAGAAGACTGAAAATTCAGTTAAAAGAAAGACAGGTACACTACAACAAATTGATACCAATGCTTCTCTTTAAAAAAACAAAACCACAATCCCCATGTGGCAGAGCTGCTTGAAAACTCTACCACTACAAAGCTCTGAATGCAAACCTTTTCAGTGAAATAGGCAGTTCCAATCTTTGCCTTTGTTCCCACCTTGCAAAGTCAACTATACAAATAATCATTCCTTTTTTCCCCTCTAAATGTTACTCTTTTCACTAAAAAACAAGGAAATAAAGAAGCAGCAGAAAACAATATTTAGATCAATGGCTTCTCTTTTAACAGGGTGTTGTCAGCAATAGGAAAAAACCTACTGAAAAAGTAATGCTGGAAATTTAACTGTACACTGCCTGTGTTTGTGTCTGAATGAATAGTTCCCAACTTTGTGACAGAAGTCAAATGGGAGATGTAACTCTAAGAAGCAATGTAATAGTATGAAAATCCTGCAGTTGGAAAGGAGATGTAGACAGAGGAACATGCTGTTCTCTCCAGAGAGTGGTTATGTCCCATGGAAATGAGAGGCAGGTGGACTGGTGACACCTGAACTAGGAACTTAATCCTGAGAAAACTGAAGTCAAAGACAGTATTTCCTGACCACGTTCTAGGGTGCTATTACTCCAATATGAATTGAAAACGGAAAAAATTATCTAACAGAGATATAAGGACCTATTTGACGTTCCATGTGTCAGAGTATAAAGAGTAAAAGTCTTTTGATTCTTTTGTACCTACAGACTAAAAGGAAATGCTCTCTATTTAAATTGGATTGTATAAAGAGTTCAGTTAGAAACTGAAATCAAATGAAAACTAGATCCACCAAAGAAACCCCTACAGAAGAACATCCAGGTCAGAGATAACCTACAATTTTTTGTATAGTCACAGACTTGATCCTCTGTCATGCTCACAACTGGAAGCCAGTGACCTCAGTTTAATATTTTTTAGGAATAATTCCCTTCACGTTCTTTGGACATTTATTCTGACAGGATGCTAGGTGCTTTTCTGATCAGACTTGTGGTTATTTCTCTTCAAAATCACACCTCATTTAGCTGATGTGGATGAATAGCCTGCCTACATTTGACCACTATAACCCTAGGATGTGGTTGCTGACAAAACATCAAATTCTTTGATAAGGGGGAATAATGCAAGGGCAAGAGAAGAAGAGGAGAGCCAAACTGTAAGAGCTAAAATATCTCATCTTTGGGTGACAAATATTGCACTGAATTAAGGTGCATCCTGCAAGACTTCTGCAATAAATCTCACCATTTCAAGGCTTTGATTTCTCTATTGTGATTGATTTGATTTCACTATGTGGCTGGTTCGGGAAAACATTCTTTCCTCATTTCATCAGTAGCTAAAGATTCCTGATTGAATGCTAAAGCATTGTCAGTGTTTCCTTTACACAACACCATGCAATTTTTATAGCTGTTGTAGTTTTAGAGAGCTGTCCTGCATGGCTCTCTGACAGCAGGGATGAAATCCCAGGAGAGGCAGCTGAACACAGCAGTCTTTCTGTTTACCGCTTACTTACAGAAATTCTCTCTAAGATACATTATGAGGACATGGCTGGGTGACCTAAACAAATCCACTGGCATAACTCATACCCTAGCATGAAGTGAATTGTTACAGTCCCAGTAGATTAATTTATAGCTTTCAGGGTGAACTTTCAAACTAACAAATGCTGAATATGAAACTGTTAGATAGGAAAAGCCAATTTGGTCAAGAATCTGGTCCCATTTAAATTTGTCTCATCCTCAGTGCTGCTTTTTTTCACTAAATTCTTCTGTCTCCATTAAGACGGAGCTGCTCTCTTAAATTTGGAATTGTTTGATTTTCTGACCTTAGTTAGAAATGCATTGCACATTTTCTATTCACTAAGTGCAACTGTTCTGCTTGAATAAACTGAGTACACTCACTCCTGCAACTGTGTCCCCTGGTTTTCTAGCTCTTTTGTTGTGATTCATTTATCTTGTTCCAATTTATAAAGTGCTTTCATAATACTGAATGCCTGCACTAGGTCAACATATAATCTGCTCTTCTTGAACAGAGTCAGAGTCTAAACCCCCCCCCAGCTCTATTGCACAATAAGTATTTTTTACAATGTAGAGAGATTTTACGTGTCCCAACATGCATATTTCCCAGACAGAGATCCCAGACAGAGTTAGGAGACTGACTGACACCCATGACAGATATTCCACTGACTCCAGAATCTTTTTGCATCATATCTCCCTCAACATATGAGAAAACACACATCAATATTCATTCACTGAACCCCATATGGAGACAGGCCACCAGTTTGTGGTGTTGGTTTATAAGTGTCGGAGACAAGAAGGGTGGTTTCAGTAACACACATGAATCCACACAAATACAAATGGGTCTGCCAGGCAGTCCAGGCTGCCCTCTCATCTGCAGAGATGGTCCAGCAGCAGTGGGATTGATACAGATTGGCAGGACCACACAGAAACCTGTGCTGTTACTGCTTATCCTCTATGGACCCTGAACATCAGGTCAAGGTTTACCTCTCACAAGATCTTCATTAATTTGCATCATAGATACAGGAGTTAAAGACAAAAACATTAAGAACCATTCATTTTTTTCTTCTCTTTTCATGTACTTAGACACTTATTTCACCTCTAAACACCATGGGGGCTGAGCTATCATTGCTGCTAGAAAATTGTTCATTTCGTTGCTGACCAGAAGGATGCAGAAGTCCTCAGCAGAGCAGCTGGGCATGGTTCTGACAAATTGTCCCATCTTTTTCCTGAATGATACATTGTAACTGTTGAGGAACGCTTATATTTTAATCAGTAAAGAAAATGAAATGTCTGACCTTTCCATTTCCTGTGCAAGCTTACAGACAATAGAAAAGATAATTAAAACTGTGAATTAGAACTTGCAAAACAGTGCCATTTCTCTAGCAAAGAAAAATAGCTGTGTAATAAAGGTCACTTATCAAACAGTTCAAGTTATTAAATCTTTGCATTTAGCACTGAAGTGGCTTCACAGAATCAAAGGTCAAATCATTAAATAACAAAATCAGCCAGAATTAGAAAAGGTCACAAGCAAATCTAACTAAGGTAGGTCACAAAACATGATTCTCTTCCACACAAGATTTCATTATTTGGAAAATTGCTTACTTTCCAAATTTTACAACTCCCACACCATTTCCAATGTCTCCACCAAGAGACTGAAATCCCAGCTACAGAACCATTTGTATGGGTGGGTTTCCCAACGGCACAGATCCTGAATCACCAGGTTTCCCAGGCACAGCCCTGTGGATCTGCTGAGGTCCGTGTGGGGATGATCTCAGGCCAGGTCTCTGAACCACAAAGCAATGTCTGGACACACCAGACACACGCCGAGCCCTGGTCTCAGCAGACACTATCAGATTCACTCCTCGGCTGGACCAAATCCAGCTCAGGACCTCTGCAGATGGCATTTCCACTAATGAAAAGCTGAATTTCTCTTGTGGCTTCTCAGCACTACAGACCAGTGGTGCGCTGGAGAGCTCTCTCCAGCCACCATCTCTGTTCCACTCTGAATCCCACAACTAATCACGCAGATAGTTAGGAAACTCACACTAAACTTTCCCAATTGTTACTTTAACAATATGATTGTAATTTTGTAAATTGGACGCAATGCCCATTCACTACATAATGAGGCAATTATTAGCAGCTTGCCACATATTAATTTGCTCCTTTAATGTTGAAACAAATGAGATCTTTTCTTATAATCATCCTATTTGAGTGAATTCTAACAAAGCCGATTGAACAAAGCTCCAGAGAGACTTTCTTTATTTCAATGACATTTATTCTTCTACTCTTCTTGGATGTCTTTAGAGTTTTAGAGGATACAACATTTATAATGATGCCAATAGGGAATAGATTTTGCCTTTATTCTTCTTGATGTTCTTTTGAGGTCTTTGAAATGAAAGGTACAAGAGCGGCATTAACCGTCTGGCATTGTTTTTATTGCTTTTCTCTAATTTACAAGCAAAAAATGTATTTTCTTTTTTCCTGTGTTTCAGTGATTAAACAAGCTAGTTTTATCTACACTTACTCAGTTTCTTCAGACCTCTAACTGGGAGAAAAGACTTGCCAGGCTTCTCTAGGAAAAAATTCAGCACATTAAAAGAAAAGAAAGATAGTACTTTTGTTCACCCAGCAAGAACTACCAATTTAGCATAGCACTGTTTATAACTTACATTATATTACTAACATCAAGAAATAAAACCAAAAATTGTAAGAAAGACAGGTCTGATGACCCTGAGTTTGTGTTTGTTCCCTCTTCTCCCCTACGGCAGTATAGTGGTTTTTTTACTTTCAGCAGTTGATTTTGGTCCTAGCCCTCAGCATCACATCCCAGCAAACATCTCTGTCTCCATAAAATTTAATGTTAAGATTTCATAAAGATTTTAACATTTTGACATCATTTTGAAATAAGCCCGATGTCAACATGCATCCCATTTCCAAATAAATAGAATATGATCTGCTTTTTCATAAGACTGTTCCTGAGACTCGAGTGCCTGGGATATTTTATTTAGATGAACGTCACTGATATGTACATGAGTTCTAGCAGAAAGTTTTTATTTAAATTGAATGAATTGGAAGGGAATGCATAGGAGGCACATAATGGGACTAATCTTACAGCAAGAGACTGAATAAATAACCATCGTTGGAAGTCTTTCTATATACACTGACCCAGTTGTTACAGAACTGTTTGACTTGCAGCTCTTGTTACAGCTCCTTAAAGGGGCTGTAGCAGCCCTTTGCCTGAACAAATGTCTCGTGGATTCCTGATGTCAGTGGTAAAGAGACAGATAAAACAAAGGAAGCTTGGACTTTGGGCAGAGGTTGAAACTTGCGTGCCAAAGTCACCACCCCATGTACACCTTCAACCAGCAAGTGTATTTTTGGAACATTTTAGTCTTCTTTCTCATGGAAAGGAAAAAAAAGAACCAAACCAGAAACTCAAACCTTCCAAACACGAACCACAGTGCAAAGTGATGCAGTGTCATCTTTCTCACTTTTGAGACAGCTCCAGACAACTCCATGCCACCTCCTACCTCTCTCAAGAGATAGCAGAGCAAATGCTCACCAGAATGTTGTTGATTTTGCTGCTGCTATTGGGAACAATATAGGCAGCTTTGAAACAAAGCAAGAATCAAGTATATCTCATGATACCAAGAGCTGAAAACCAAATGCCTCAAATATATGTGAGAAAACTCTGAGTAGAAAGAATCAAGTATATGACCTATAAAGAACAAAACCAGGTCTTTTTATGTATTTTAGGTATTTTCCATTACTTTATTATAAGGTAGATATTGAAAAGTCAAAGATAATACCCCTCATGATAATCTCATAAAACAAAATTTAGTAAAATTGAATAAAAGCCAGGTCCAGCTTGATCAAAATATTTTAACTCTCTATTTTTCCAAAATTGTATTTAAATAATTTTCTAAAATGGAGTTGAAATGCTCCTCCAATTGAACATTTTGCTTTATTATGAAAAGGTGAAAGAATGGTAGTTCACATTAACAAAACAATCCCTTTCATTTTTTTTTGTTTTTCATGATTTCCAGGTGAAAATTTATGGAAACTGACGCCTTTAAATAAGGCTACACTAGTATTTTCTCCTGGAATAATAAACTATTGGAAGACTCTTGATAGCTCCGTTAGTGAACAAGACTTAAAAACAGAAAGGTGGCGGGGAGCAAATAAGAAGGGGAGAAATTGTGTCTGCATGGAGAGTTAATGAAGGAAGGAAGCTGCCAGATTCAGTGCTCTTAGTACAAGAGAAAGACCTGGGAGAGGCAGAGCTCTGGAGAACTGATGGGCAACAGCCCTGAGGGACTTTGGGCACTGAGAGAGTGGCAGGTGAAGAAAGTTTTGCCCTAAGGTGTTTCCTGAAGGATCTGAAGACCTGTCCTGCAAGTGCACTCTCAGTCACTCTGTAGAAGACCCATTTTCGTTTATGTCCCAGGTGCCTGGCAAACTGCCCTGTCCCTAGGCAGGGTGGCAGAAGGGACGTGCTCTTATTAACATGAATGGATATGCCACAATAGGGGGAGGAAATAAATGGAAAAAGGACAGAGAAGAGAGAACAGAAAAAATTCCAGACAACCTATGAAAGGGTAGATTGCAATTTAGTGTTTAAAAGGGAAACTTGTAAGGGGAAGGAGGATTTGAGAAAAAGCAAAATACTGATACATAGCCAAGAAGATAAACCACGATGTTTGGGAATGCAATCTAGCAAAGAAGAAGCAAAACTCCTGAAGATATTTGTTAAGTTATAAACTAACTGTTGTGAAGAAAACTTCATCAGACATGTCAATCAAACAACTCAGGATTAGGCAGAGAGAAAAGCTTTTGTCCTTTACACTCAACTGCCCAAGTAGAAAACAGATGAAAATGGGTATGTTCACTCCAGTATACAGTACTTAGTTTGTAGGTAACCAGAAACCCCAACATCCCTAGGCATGCAGATGTCTACACCTTCAGATCCACATAATTAACACCTCTGAACTGGAGAAAAAGCAGAATACTCTTTGGCATATATACAAAAATAAAATCAGCATAAAAATACAAGTACACCCAAGAACATATGTGGAAATGCTCCTGTAAAACACTATTTGAGGATTGAATTGTTATGAAAGGGAGGCAAACTCCATCATGCACACCCTACGCAGCAAGTGTAAATAGCATTCACTCTGAAAAACAGCCTACGAAAAAATTAACTTCACAGCTGTACAAAATGGAAAACCAAACAAACTACATTAGTTCCACAGTATTCCTAACTTCATCCCAGAGGTTTAGCTGATGACCATAAATAACCAGAATGCTTGTGACACTTCATCTATCACCCATTTACAAATACACAGGCTTTAAAATATCATGACTTCGTAATTGTTCAAAAGCCGGGAATTCTTCCAACCAAATACTGCTTGCTGAATGCTGAATCCAGTAAGTCATTTATCTTAACATCCACCACATTGCTCACCTGCCCTCACGACTACGCGACGACTCTTGAATTTTGTGCACAAAAGTTACTGGAAAAACACAATGTAAAGCAGACACTGTCCATCAAACAGCATAAACAACGCAGAGCACAACACAGCCAGCTGATCCTAACAATGGCACCGCTTTTGTCACTCTGCTGCAGAACTGTATTTGCTACCAGCAAAACACGTCACTTGATTCAGCAGGTTATTAGTATCATAATATTTAGCTCTAATTTATCTTCGGCAATTCTCTGTCTGTATCACATTTCTCTTCTGCTTTTTACATTTAATAATAAGGAAGATAACAATTGTTTCTTCTCTATACAGACATATTTGCTCAGCAAACAATACAAACCACAAGGAGGTAAAATGTCACAACTCAAGGAGACATAAAAGGGAGGAATGTCCTGTTAGCACATGGGCTGAATAGTGAATGAATCTCAGTACAAAAGGACAAAAACAATTTTTCACACCCAATAACGTGTGTGGCAGCAGAGCAGAGGTAACATGTAACACATAATCCTTCCTTACAGAGTGGACTTTACAATGACATCCTTGAAAGCAACCAAGGCCAAAAAGAACTCTCTCCACAAAACCCGTTTTTTTTTGCAAGTAGTAGTAAATATCTCTGCAAAAAAATTAATGAGAATTCCTACTATGAAGATGCCTACTGGAAGACTCTCTGTCACATATGGAAAAGATGGGTTTCTCCAACCGCTGACTTTAATTTGTATTTATTATAAATACCCACAGATGGCGGTAAAGTATATAATGTATACAGCAGATTTGTTCCAAGTTTGCTTTCTCTAATAACCTCCTATTATCAGCACTCACCATTAATCATGGACCATTATCTAGGAACTTAGTTGGCTGAATCACAGATGCAGTAATGCCTGTTAGGCCTCTAATCTAAATACATTTGAAAAAATTAGACTCACAAATAAACTAGGCGACTTCTAATATGAAGTTCACGTCTTATTTCAGGTCAATTTATTTGGGATTTGATATGGAGAACCAATACCAAGGTAAGCAGCAAAAACTGTCAGAAAAACTACCTAGTATTAACCCCCCCCTCTTCCTTTCCATGAAAACCCACCCAATGGGCTGGAAGCCTAACCTCTAATTTATTTTGGTTCCATGCTGTCTAGACCTATTATTTAATTTTGTCTCTCTTGGTGGTCTATCTGTCAAATTATTTGTATGCATGGAAGGAAAGTGATAAGCTAAAATGCTAATTATCCATTTTTCTGAAATTAAAAAAAAAAATAACAGCCATGCCAGGAATAAGAATAAGGTTTATTACAATAGCATTAAAACCAGTGGCATTTTTCATTTGACAAAATAAGCCTTAAGAAGCTTTCTAAGTCCAGTGTTTTTAATTGCAGGATGCCTTATCTAGAAGAGAATACATAGTTGCTTCTGGCCACATTCATTCAATTTCCCCTCATTGGTACATTGGGAATATTTGCAGTACCAGTCTATGACTGTCATCTGTAAAAATGTTTAAAATTTTCTCTAAAAATGTAATTTCAGGTTAAAATTTTATTTAGAAAGTGCTAGTCCAAAAATTTAATTATTTTAAATATATTTTATTTTAAGATCATAAAGTCATTTCAGTTGCAGAAAGATACACGGTTAAATCATCATTTTGTCAGACACTTGAAATTTCAGACACTATGACAATGGGCACTAGGATAACAATTTAACCTGGATTGGAAAGTTCTGCTTAAATAATTAGGTAGATACATCTTACAATTTTTTAAGTCATTAATGAAAGCTATTGAAGCATAGCTGTATATTTTAAAACTTTGAAGTTTAAGGTCTGTTTCAAACGAAAAAATCACTATACATATACTCTCTTCTGATTGCTTTTACATCATCGCCTTGGTGCATATGTCCACTAAGCCCCTTTTAATCAGCGCAGATTTCGTGCAGACAACAGTTTGTATCATGGACTGATACCTGCAATAACTCGGTAAGCAGAAACTCAAGTGCAAGCGACCAGGGTTAAATGACTTGTAAATAATTCAAAGATCCTTCTGTCAGTTCTCCTTACTCATGGAGCTCAACAGCTCAGCTTCTGCTCCTGCCACATCCCAAACCTGCCCCATTTACCCCTCACTTAAAAGCCTTTAGTGAATAAAAAAACCCCTGAGCTCAGTGGCCTCTGCCAAATCTTACTGAAGTCAAGAGGGCCTTGAGCAGGTCTGTGCATCCTCAGCACAGGGCTCAGAACAAGGCCAAGGCCTGAGGTGCTGAATAACACACACACAAATGAGGTGGTAAGTTAGGAGGTGAAACAAGCTAGAAGCAATTGTAAAACAAAATCTTATTAAAAGATGAAAATAAAAAACCGTATCAATCTTTTCTCCACTATATAGTCTGGCCTGACAGTGACATAGTTGCAAGATATAAACAACACTACTTCCAAAATAGATATTTATAACCATATAGCTCTTCTACCGATAATTTAAATTTTTAAGAGAGAAATTAATGTTTAGTCCTTCATACATCTCCAAAAGGTACACTGCAATGTACCTATATGCTGACTTTCTGGGTAAATCTATGGCACATTCACTGCCTCCATTACAGTTAAAAGCAAAACTACCACTGACATGACTGAAGACTTCATGGAGACTTCACCTCACATAGGAATTTTGGGAAGAGAACTTTGGATTTGCAGTTCATAGATGGACAAGATTACAAAGATCATGGTGCTGCTCCTTTGCTCGGGCAGCAGCAGAGGCCTTTCAGCTCTGATTCTGCTTCAACCCACAAAAAGGATGCAGAGTATTTTCTTGAAATAAGTTATCTACTCACAAAGCCAGAATACGGTGTTCCTTCTTGGTGTGTGAGCACACATACTGATGTTCTGGGCTGGATGGACTTCCCTGGTTACTACTGAAACTGTTTCCTATCCCAACTCTACCTCTGGGATGGAAGCCTTGGAAGCCATGTCAGCTTCCATGCTGGCATCAGATTCTCTATTTCCACTCTGCTTGTGAGTGCACAGAGTTTGTGCGGGTTTTTTTGTTTTGTTCTTTTAGACTGTTGACTTTAATGCAGCTTGTGATTCCTAATGTTTCCAAGGACTGTAATGACAGCAGGATCTTTGAAACTTGAAAAGCAATCTTAAAGGTCAACACCTAAGCTCATCAGTGGCTCTGTAACTCACACTGATACAGCAATGACTACCACGGTTCTGACAAAACAGGTTCTTGGGGACAGCAATATGAGAAAGAAAATCAGTGCCCTCTGACAGCATCTGCCTGCTGCGCCTTGCTGGCACTATGAATATGGCAAAATAGATCTCAGCTGAGGGCCTAGAAAAGGAAAAGATAATGGAATACTGATAACTGCCTTCTAAGCAAACAAGTTGTGCTTCTCCTTTCCGCCTGCTTCTGGAGCAATGCTGCTCCATGCCACAGGCTCTGTTGCACCTCAAGCTATCAACAGCTCACACTGCACACTGGGAACTCAGAGGGTACGTTTCACCCCACTGCCATAAAGCTGGTATGAGGGATTACAGGATGCAGCTGAGTAAAAAAAAAAAAAAAAAAAAAAAAAAAAAACNAAAAAAAAAAAAAAATCCACTGAAGTCAAAAAATTATAAAATAATCATCCAAAGGAAATGTCTATGTGTCCAGGTTGTAGCTTATGCTGAGGAAAAGCACAGAAATAACATTTCTTCATTTCTGTGAACAGTATACAATGGAAAACTTTTCCATACTCACGTTAATTCTGTGTTCTCGTCTGCTTAGTGACTTTAAAAAAAGCGCATACACGTACATATGTATTAACAACACCAAAAGGAGCAAGAGAGAGAGATGGAGGGTTTAGATTACGTATTAATTTAATTCTAAGAAAATATTTATAAAGCAAATGTGCAAGTTTTGGCATCCCCTCTCTCTGAGTCATACGACTGAAGAATTATAGATGCAGCACGAAGAAGTTTGTGTGTGTTTGTGTTCAGCTACCCCATCATACATGGTGTCAGACATTCCCAGTGTTCTCATGGCTAAAAAAGACCAAGGCAGATGAACCAAGGAAAAAAACCTCGTGGACTATATATATCCCATTAAAAAATAATCCTTTTTTCAAGGCACTTTTGTGACAGAGGGCAATTAAGCTTTGGAACGGGTGCCCAAAGGATTCTAGGCTCTGTTCCTAGAGATTTTCAAAGCTTGAAGAGGCACAGACCTGACCTAACCTTGATGTTAGTCCTATTTATAGGTGATATTGGACAAGATGGTCTCCAGAGGTTACTTCCAACATATTTTTTTCAGTAATTCTATAGTTCTATCACTTTGGGAACCAAAGAGAAGTCCAATGAATTTTAACGAAAAAGACAGCACACGGTTTTAATAAGGAGGACTATTCAATGTGCTGGGGAACCCCAAAGATATAGAAGAACTCAAAATGACAACAAAATATTGACAATTGGATAATTAGTGAAAAATTATTCTCTTTTTTCCTTGTCTGTTCTTGGTTCTTTTTACTGCCTGTCACACACATAATCATAAAAATTACAGCAGGAGAGAGAAACATTCCTAAAATTAAAATGGGCTAAGATTTGATCTGCATGTCCTATGAGAATCCTGTACAGAGCCTACACCTAATAAATCTTATTCCAGATAAAATATTATTAGGCACAGTTACAAGACTGGAATCCAGAATGGCCTGAGATCATAAGCACAGGTTCATTCAGCTGGCTGTGGCACAGGGCATGGGCAGGCAACACGGTGCAATTTCCCTCCTGGCATGTGCGAACCAGCACCAGGACTGCTAAAGGGCTGTATCCAACAGTTTAGGCTCATTACTTTGTAGGGTATTTGTAGAGAAAGCAAAGTTTATTGAGTCCACCTCACAGGTCTACTTTCTAAGACTGTCAGCAGTGAATACAAGGTGATAAATACCAAGCCATACCTGGAGACCAGTGCTGGGAGCTTTTGTTACAACTTTTAGCTCTACTAAAAGTGGTGCCTTCTTCACCAGTACTGGAACATGGCTGAGATGCAGAAGTGGTGGCTCAAATGGACTCCGGGGAGAAGAGGGGTAAAAGGAAAGGAAAAAGCCCCATTGATCCAGAATGAAGAGCAGGTCTTTTCCAGAACAGAAATCAAGACTTCTGCTAAGTGCTAGTGTCCACTGAGCAGTAAACTGTGGCTTCACAGGCTGAGACAGAGGGGAGGGACGAGGAAAGAAATCCAAAGCACATAACATTCCAGAAAAATGGGGAAAACTCCCATACAATCAGACCTTCAAAATTCCAACTATAAACCAGCAGAATTATAGAGGCTATGAAATGTAGGATACTGAAAATCAATTCTGAAGAAGTGTATCATAGGTAAACACTGTTTTTATCCCCTCCTCTTGGAATAACCTCACTGCAGCAGCAAAACAATTGCTGACTCTGTCACAAGACCCTTGCAAAAATCCTGCAGACCCTGTTTTTCAAAAGAGCAATAATTAAAAAATAAAGTCCTGTGGTGCTTTTCCTCTATAAGCCCTGTTTATGAATTCATAGCACAGCATGAAAGTTATTAAAATCCCATATGTGAGAACCACACACGGCACAAGGAGATATGAATTGGCATTCCACAGAGATAATGCTATCTAATGGGCAAAACAAGGAGCATGGCTTCATTCCTCTTCAGAGTACATTTGGAAAGGGCAAAGCATCTGGTTGCTGCTCATGGATAACTGACCAGACACAAGACATTTCTTCTTACCTGTCGATCAGCAAGTTAAATGGGAAGAGCATGGCTGTTATCTTGCCTTGATATTCCCAGGGCACCCTTCTACCCAAAAACCATTTGACGTAGGAGGATTAAATGCTATTTGGGGTGACCCAGATACAGTGACTATTAAACACATTGCTGTTTACTTCTGCATCCACACATTTCAAATCAAAATGTAATTAACGTGGAGATAACCAATACACCTCACAAATTAATTCCAGAGTACTGACTATCCAATAATATAATTATTTTTCCAAAATTATTCATTTATTTCCCATTTTACTGTTGAAACAAAACAGTAAATGCTGTGCTTTATTTTAATGCCAAAACTGTTTTGATCCCACATGGCACAGAGCTATTTTGAACACCATCAGCAGCTGGAAAAACTTCAAGAAAAAGCCAGAACAACTCTTTTTGAAATAAGGTTTATGAAAAAAAACCCAAACTGACAAAGTATAGACACGCACAAAAATATTTTCCTCAATTTTCAAATACTCTGAAACTTTCATTAAAGTGAAAGCAGTCCATGGTCCTAAAATCCTTGAGTCAAATTTAATGCATAAAACATACTCTACTTAAGGACACTGATCAAAGGTTTGTAAGGCTGTTTCTCTGCCTTGCATGTATGATCAATCAGCCATCAGCAGGGAGACCACAGGTGTCTGATGGGAGTCATCACTAATGCCAGAGATGGAAAGCACTCCAAAATAGGAAAGGCAGGATCTGCCATGAAGCAACAGGAGACAGAACCATCTTCTGGCAGGATTAAAAGCCATGTGCTGGCTTGGTACTCTGCTGTATTGCTGAGGCAGGGTTTCTTTCTCATCCATATCCCTATGATCACACAGTGCTGCTCAGTCCTCGCACTAGAAATGCCATTGTTAAAATTCAGAACGTGGATGAGAGCTGTGAAACTTGAATGCAGATATGAACTTTCTCTACTTTCAGGCCTGCTCAGACTCCAGATTCTCATTTATACCAATTATACACTCTTTCAGCTGCACCTTCCAATCCTGTCTCTATGTGATAGGCCCCATCACTATATACTATTGGTTTCAGCTGTTGGATCCTCACTCACATGCCACAATCAACATCACTGTCAGAAATTATAACCTCTATCAATATTTTAGAGATGCAAAGGAGGGAAGACAGTGAAAAGAAATTAAGTTTCATAACTAAAATGAAAAATCCTTTCCCTCTAATGACTCCTGCCTTCCAAACTGTCTTTCTTTATGCATGAGACAACTTGACTTGGGATTTGCTCCCTGACTAAGCTTAGCTACATACTTTGGAACAGGAGACCCACAATGAGAAATACATAAGACATAACAACAAAATTCTGTAGCATGCCATGCCAAATAGAGATGGTTATCCTTCCAATCACCCTCACAACTAAAGCTACAGGTATTCCATACTGCTCCACAAGCAAGAGCTCTCTCTCTTCATCTTCCCACTTCATTTCTCCCAAGTCACAGAACAAAATAAATATCCAACAGAAAAAAAATCTTCTATCAGCCTTTTGAATACTTTAGGGAGAGAAATCACTTAGAAGTGATGTGTCAGGGCACCTTGTCTTCTTCTCCCTTTCTCAGTCAAAGGACGGTATTTAAAAAGCAAAAGCACTTATAAGTGCTGTTTGGGGCATAAAAACCCCTGCCATCTATCTCTCACTAGGAAAAATTCTGAAAAGAAAAGCACTTAGAAGTCTCTTTTTGTCTCCATCTACATTATTCCTTTTCTCGGATGTGTTTTGAAATAAAAATAGAAACGAAATGCTATTTTCACTGTTTTGAAGTTCAAATCAGGCATGTCTCCTCTAATTTCTTCCATTTGCTTTCGCTCTGTAACAAATACCAGTTTTGGTGTATACTGCATTCCATTTCTCTCTCTTTTTAATCCCAACATCCCCCTCCCAATTCAAGTAATGAGATTATGATGCTATAATCTTATTCTGAGCATGACCTTTGATTTCTATGGATTTCTATTCCAACAAAGATACATCCGTTCTGCTGGCCAGATGTCAGCAATATAAATGTTTAGCTAATTTAATTGATGCTTTAACTTTCTAAAGTGGGGCAGCCTTCAGTGACAATGGCAGTCATCTCCAGAGCTACAAGTCACAAATGTGTGCTCAGTGGCAGCAAAAATCATCAATACAGGTTTTAGTAACTAAAAAAGCAAACATAATCCTGAGGCATACATAAAGGGTTTTGAAATTATCTTTTCACTCTATTCAGCAGCACTGATAGTAAATTCAGTCTGGGCATTCGACTTCAGCACAGATTTGGATCTGCTGCTGAAAGGCCAGAAAAAGCAAAAAGGAATAATCCATGCCCTAGAAAAATTAACCAGCAATGGAAGAACTGGGTTAGTGCAGAGAAAAGAAGATAAAATGGAGGAGATGTGATAAATGTTTCCAAATATGTAAAATTTGCTGCAAAGGATTCTTCACGTCTGTTCTACATTAGGAGGGTGGTAGCTAGATTTGGGTTAGACTTTAAGCAGCTTTCTATATGAAAACAGTTATAAACAATCTTGCCAGGGGCACAATTACAAACTTGCTAACTCCGGAAGTCCTTTCTTATCCTATTTTCTGTGATTCTGTGAATTTTAGTAGGTTGATGTGCATGCAGCACTTCACAACTCAGCCTTCTTGGGTGACACTAAAGAAGGAAGATAATGCTCAGTGCTGCAGTCTCTGGCTCAGCACCGTGCTCTGCACTGCATGGAAAAGCAGCTATCCAGGTATCCTTTAGCAAAAAGGTACCAGGGCAGGTGTGTGTGTATGGGTGGAACTCATGTTCTAGTAAAGCAACCTGCAATTTCACAAACTTTAATCCCCAGACAGAGAAATCAGTAAAATGAGAACAGATCAGCTTATCCATAATGCAGCAGCAGGAAAGGTAACAGCTTCCAACATTTTAGAAAGTCAAGGATATTTTTCTAATTATTAACAGCTGTTTTAGTACAGTGTCATGTGCTCCTGATTTTCAAGTTCAAGCTACAGCAAAATGAAACTGAAATACAAATATTCATTAGCCCATCGCCTTTTATGATTTATGCTGAAATCCTGCTTAAATTCAATAGAAGAATTGAAATCAACCTTTATTTCCTGTAAATCTGTTCAAATGTTACCTGAAGCATTCCTAGCAAACCCGTGTTTCTTGACAACAGTAGATATGAAGCTGTCTTTGTGTAAAAGCTGTATTTCTTCTTGGTTTATGATAGCTCTAGACTTGCCAGACTTTTTTTTCAGTAGAAAGAATAGAAGTAATTGTGGAATAAAGTACCATTCATCATGAGTAAGGATGTCAAATTCTTTTCTATTGTAAGCTCTGTCAAATGATAAGCAATTAGACCCTGCTTTCAAGGTTGCTTAAATAAATAATATTTTGTATGAGTTACTTTTAAAAAAGCTGCCTGATGTACATATCACAGTCTGGAATAGTGATATGTCTACACTGACTGTGGTGTTGAATGCGTATTTAAAGAATAAGAATTTCTGCATGTGAAAAAAAAGTTGTTTTTAAAGTCAGTCTGAGGGTGTGCATTTTCACATGTTTCTGATCAGCTCTTCACTGACACTTTTCCAAAGTCTTTGCCATATTGTTAGCATCATCTTCATGTATAGCTGCCAGTGGAAAATGAATCAGATGCCACAAATTACTCAAGGGCAATGAAGCCCTGAAGGAACCTTCTGCAGAAAGTTTCTGACTACAGAGCGTAAGCCTGCTGTGCTCTAAAGTTCCTTGGCGGGATTCTCCTGTGAAGGCAAACATATGTTTGTTTACTGCAGAGGCACCCTACATGTCCTATGGTAAAGAAATGCTATTTTGTGGCTACTGCCTTTGGTAATGTAGACAATAGAAAAGCACTTATGAATGTTTTAAGGCCATTGCTAGGTGAATGAGCCTACCGGCCTAGGAAAAACCCACAGGTTAAATTTGCATTTCACATGTTGCTCGGTTCCAAGGTCTTGCAAGTTTACCTGCTAACCAAATAACTGTATCACTCGTAAAAACAGATATGGGGTTCCACAGTCAATAACCCTTGATAAAGCACGGGTGTATTGTGTGGAATCTCTGATGCCCTCCTGCATCACAGAGGTCTTGTGAGTCATGACTTTCAGTGTATCATCAAACAAAACCCACCACTTGGGGAAATGCACATGTAGAGATCCTGCTGCAGATCACTGCAGCTGAACCTGTCCAGAGAACTCCAGGCTGGCCTCAACATCTGCAAATCAGGTAAAGTGTTGAATCACTGCCTCTGACAGAGATCAGTCTGTTTACAACAGTTCCTGTATGGGAAGCAAATTCTGCACTCACACAGAGCTCACTGGAAACAGAACCACGTGCACACGGCTACACAGCCAGGGCTCAGCTACAATGGGAAGAAAAGGTTATAAGGCAAAATAACAACTGCAGGCTTCAGAAAGACAGACTGTAAATGCTGATGTGCTTCAATTATTGGGGTGTGATTATTCAGTTATTGGCATTGGGATGTGAGAATCAGATTCTCATTTTTTTGTGTGTGTGCTATCTTTGACTTTACACTTGTAAACATTAAATGTAATAGCACAACAAGGTCACTCTATTATGCACAGTGATGCTGAGATTTTCTGTAAGATGCAACCTTTACACCACCATTTTATTTATTTACTTATTTCTTCAGCAGCATCATTCATATGTCCAGAATCTATAACACTGATAAGTAAAAAAAGGAAAAAGTCCAAAACCCACACCCAAGTTTGTATGAGTCTGATAATACAGACAAAGGAACAGAGGACTTCATTCTCCTTTAACACTAATACAAACCTGAAGTTCTGGGTAAGTCATTTACGCCAGTGGCAGAAATAAGAAACCCGCACCGTGAATTGTAAACCACTACAAAGCCATCTGAACAAAGGAAGGTAAGAGACTGCACAAGTTTCTGCTGAAAAAGTGCTGTGCTGAAGGGAGATACTGCTTCTGGTATATAACTGTACTTACTTTTGTCCTTTTTGCTGAGCACAAAAATACCAGTTCTGTTCCCCAAAAGCATGATACATTAAAAATAATAATGAATACAGATATCCTTGAAACCCAGATGGATTTTTTAAAAACACTTTTATCATAAACAGGTGATATTGTTAAAGGGCTATGTAAAAGTACAGAAGAGCGGTAATTAGGAGGGTAATGAAACAACCCCCATGAAGAAGCAATAAACAGCACAGAGTGGAAAAGATCTGTCTGTGGGTGCATTTTCAAATTTAGGAGTCTGAACTTTGGCAACCACATTCATTTCTGAACTGGCCATCAGGGTTACTTCTGATGCCAAGTTATTTCTCAAAGAAACAAACTTTTCTGGTCTTGGAGCAAAAGCATAACAAATGCCATGTAACTCACACTCCCTTGGACTCTAAGCCTCATAGTGTCACCTCAAATAGCACTTCCTTCTGAATAGGCCTCTCACAATCAGTGGCATTATCCCTGGAGTGAGCTGTTTCTTATGTTCACTAGATCCCAAAATATTGCAGTTTGAGGCAACATTCATTTTTATGCAATTATATTTGTGCTGTGTAACATTTGCTCCCTTCTATGGGGAAAATTCACAAACAGATGCAGGGAGGAAGGAACGGGAATAGAATTTAATAAGGCAGAAGGTAGGCAGGGACAGCAGGGCCCATAAGGGGCCAACATCTCAAAGAAAGTTAGCAATATATAGCAATATTTACCTTGTGGATCCTGGCTCAGGGGAGCAAGTCTGAACTGACAGCTTTAAATGCCAAGAGAAAGACTTTGTCCTGTTCAAAGATCTGGTATAAATACCTGACTGGGGTGGGTGAGAGCTAAGGCGAAAGCAAACTCTCCCCAGTGATACCCAGCGACAGGACAAGATACAATGTGCACAAACAAAAATACAGAAAATTGCAGTCAAACATACAAATTTTCTATTGTGAGGGTGGCTGAGCACTGGAACAGGTTGCCCAAAGATGCTGGAAAGTCACCATCCATGGAGGCATTCAAGCACAAGTGGAGAGAGCCCTGAGCAATCTGCTCTAGCTGACTCTGCTTTGGGGATGAAGGCTGGACTAGATGATCTCCAGAGCCTCCAAATCCAGAGAAAAATACAACCATCAACCCCAACTGAGCTGTGCTCACGGGAAAGATCACTCACGAGAGTTTTTGTTTGGGTATTTTTTTTTAAAGAGGAAGACCATGTGTAAAAAAATCCTCTTGCTGTTCAGCAAAGAATAAGGTGTAAGGCTAGACATATTTTTTTCTGGGTCTCAAAAACTGATTTGATACTGCTTCATCTAACAGATTGATTTCTAAAGTGGGAAAGCATGGCATTGAAAAAGACAGAAAACAGAGCTGGTTATAAATCTTTCCATAGACAAGGAAACAAGGATGTCTATAAAAGGAACATTTCAAGGTTTTACCGTAGAGAATGTGTAGTGCCATATGTGTACCTACTAGAACCACTTGAGCTTTTTTTATACTATTTTTTGCCATTACAAAGAAAATAAATCAGGGCATCTAACGTAAGTAAAACATAAAAATAGAAATGGATAGTAAAAACTTTCTGCCAAGGAGAAAGAAATTAACTTGCAACCTTCCATGCTAGCCAGTGGGCCTTTCTAACACCTAATGGAGTAATTTCCAGCCTAACATGTATTTTCTGTCACTGACAGACAATAAATATCTTAGATATGCAAACAGCATGTAGATTATTTAAAACTCTCCACTACATATTTTCATCTCTGCTAAATGTATTTGATTGCTTTTTATTATTTGCATAGAACTAGTAATAAGCTGTATCTGTACAGAGAGGTGAAGAGAAAGGTTCAGGTCCACAGGAGCTGATCTCAATTGGCTGCTTTTAAAGGCAAGACTATGGAGAGCTGAAATCATAGTTTTGGGACAAAATATCAGCAAGCTCCATGCAATCATTACACAAGACTGGCAAAGTATTATACTGCCAAAACTCAAACATCTCTGTATCCACAGTGTCGATTATCACACCAAATTGCACCAAAACAAGGAAGAATGAGGGACAGCAGTTCATACAGATTGATTTCTGTTATTTTGTTTGGTTGCTCAGGTTTGGTTTTGTTGGTTTGTTTGTTTGTTTTTGGTTTTGTTTTTTTTTAATTATGTATAAGTATCAGCCTGTGTTCCAGGAAACTAACCAAGGAATCAAAATTTGTAAATACCACACATATCCAGGTTCATTTTGAGAGATTAAACCAATGTTTTCCAAAGGGGTTCAGAAAGAATGGTACGGTGAAGTGCAAGCTTCTGAGATGGAATGGTAGTAAAAATCACATAGACTAAATCATAAAAGGAAGGAATGAACAGTACAATACCCAGAACAAGGAAAGGATTTGAAGGTTACAATAAATTATACACTAAAGCCACCTCTACAGTGTATTTTCAATTGGTGTCACTTTCTGAAACCATCACAGAGCAGGACCATGTAACAAACACTTTAGTGAGCATCCTGAGCTGCTATTTGCAAGACGGAAGCTTACTGTGGATGAAAAATACAGCAGGAAATCAACCAAAATCATGGGTTTCTGTGATAGAAGCAAATTGTTAAAAAAAAAAAAGAAAAAGAAAAAAAGGAATGAAAGAGAATTCAGGCAATACTCACATAATATAAATGTCTCCTAGCTTCATTGCCTTCAGTGTACATGCATTGACTATCTCCCTTTAAAATTTTTATCTATTACAAATTGGACGTAATTCAGCCAATACAGAATTTAGCATGTGCTTAAATGCTTTGGGATCTATTCCAAAACACATGAAAAATCAGTGTTTTTATCTGGTTTGGGATGAGGCCTCTGTTAAACATGTCTGGGGCTACGCATGAGCTGAGGTGGTTTGCTAAACAAGTATCAGAGAGAAATAAATATCTCACAGAGGTAATTTCTGTCTGTCTAAGTACTTAAATGCTCCTAGTCCATCCGAGACAGCAAGTTTTAAACAATGTAAGGTGGAAGCATTTGGACACTACAAGACCAGCTTCTTGAAGAATCCTAAATGTAGCAGCAGAGGATATTGTAAGTTCTGGATAATTGGGCTTGACCCATCACCCTCCTTTGTTATTGTCTGACTATCTGTGTTCTCTGTATTTCTCATTTTAATTCACATGGACAGGAAGTGTCGGGAAAAAGTGACTCTACAAATCCTTAACTAGAAAAAATGGGTCACAACATTCAGCCATGGAGCTCAAAGTAACAATGGTTCTGAAAAAGTTCTGTAGTTTACATAAATGCTATGACTGTCAGAGCCTGTGTCAACCTAAGTCTCCACAAAATATTCCAAAAGGCTTCAAAATATGAGGCTATGCTATAACGTAATTCATTGCCAAATTATTTCCATACAGTTTCTGAAAGAAAGAGGTTTAAAAGAATAGAAAGCTTGGTAAAAGTCTAGTAAAATTGATACGAAAACTGCAATAAAAGAGTAAATGTAATTTCAGAGTTAGCCATGTATTTTCACTACAACCTTAAATATTTTATGAAAGGCTAGAATTCCTGAATGCTAAACAATCAAAAGAAAAAGATACAACTAAAGACAATACCAATGGAAAACTAAAATAAATACTAGTTCTAGATGCAAGTGAAAGTTCACCTCTAGCTTATTTTCTGACATAAAACTAAAGTTATACTACGCTGCTTTTGTTCCATTACTTGCCTAAAATCTGTTTCCTTAAAGGAGAAAAAAAATCCCTTCATTCCTGTGAATCAATGTTTAATTATAGCACATGTGACTCAAGTCCACGAGCTGGTTCTGCTAAAAAATATCAACAGTACTTTAGAGATGATGTCTGCATGGCTTGACACATAATGTAGACACCTTAATTCGTGACTTCTTGACACCATAATGACACCTTTTTATTTCAGGTAAAATCTTAGAAAAAGGAAAGAAACTAATTGAGTTATGAGTATCTAGACAGGGCAAGGTGAGAAAACAGCTCAGCTTTTCAGGCTTTCCAATGCTGAATCTATCACCTGGGGTTGTATTTTGATGCTGTTACTGATGCTGAAGATTACCCAACAACACCAGCGGTCCCTTTGGTACGAAGACAGATTTAGCATGAGTAGGAATGTAAGAAGGTACTTCTACCAGGAAAGGAGACTGCTTTAACTCTGCAAGTTCCTAGGGACAGCCCATGCAGGTGGATGGGTTCTGGTGCCCTCAGGAATGGATGCTGGCAAAGGTGGCTCTCACTCACCCCATATCCCCCCTTTCACCCTTCTGCTCTGTCAGGGCGGGTAGAGGGAACCTGGTGTCTGACAGCAGCAACTGAGACATCCAGGCATCTCCCCTCAGCCAGGAAGCACAGGCAACACGGCCCTTGCTCAAGCCTTGGCCATGTTCATACTCAAGTGAGGCCATATTTCAGAATACTGGAGTCCTACTTCAGGTTGAGCATTTACAGTGCAGTTGTGGTGGAACAGCTCAGGAGGGCAGCTTCAATGAAACATTGAAATAATTTATTTGCGTGCACAAGACAAAAGGTCTCAATAAAGCTTATTTACTTTCCTGCCCCTCATTCTCCTTTCCCAGTTTCTCAGTTTTTCCACTTCTGTGTTTACTGTTCTTCTGTGATATTCTGAAAAGTTCCACATGACACAGGCAGGTAATGCCAAGTAGAAAGCTGCGCTTGAGAACAAAATCATCCAGCTGCAGATCACAATTTTCCAAAAGAAGTGGGTGAAATAAAATTTTAAGTGAGGGCCATAGCTAAAGACTACTCACACCCAAGGGAGAAGAATCTTAAGAACACAAGTCCCATTAAAAGTTGCTTCATCCAGACCATCACCAGCCATAAAGGCCTAGAAATAACATAACATAGGGAGTAAGAAAACAGACCGTGCTGAAAACATAACTAACTTCTTTAAAATGATTAAGCAAAGACAACAAACTCTTTACCACTGATGTAAAGCTTGCCTTCAAAGCTCTGGCAGCCTGAGGTTTCCTGCTCTGCAGCATGATATCCAAGGTTCATTGCAAAGCCCTGTTTATCCAACTGCATTTCTAAGTCGTTCTACCTAATTAACAGTTTGGCAATGAAGGAGGCAATGGGGGAGCGTATATATGTAAATACACCAAAAATATGCTAGGGAACATTAAATGTGTAAAATCAAGCACTGAAAATTTAGGGAAGTGTCAGAATTAGAGTTGCTGTGCAGCCCTAATTGGGCAACCTTGTGTGCATGCATTATGATACTATCTTTAATTACCCGACCACCTACTATTTTTTCCACTGGACCCCTGCCTGCGCTGACTGACATAATGAGCAGCTACTCAATGCCTTTGTTTTCTTGCTATTAGTCAATGTGTCCCCATGCCTCATTTATTGAGCATTATTCACACCCTGCTCTGAGACTTACTAATTTCTGCCTGGGCTGTCATTCAGTACTTACAGTAGCTCCTCCCTTCTCAAATACCATTGTAAAGAGAGACAGGAAAAGATTGTGTTAGCTCTCTTCAACAGAAGAGGTCTGAGAAATTCAAGTGAAAGTTATAATTTAAATTAAAAGGAATACACCCACAGAACCTGGACCAATTAGAATTCTTTGGTAATTTATATGTTCAAATAATTTTCATTGACTTGAGCTATCTCCGTGCTTCATAAATCAGACCCAAGGGTCTCAAATGAAGCATTCAGAAAGTAAACACACACAGTAAAAACATGGCTTGATTAGATTGGAATCACATGGAAATTCTGTAACAGAGGCAAGAATAAAATTTAGCAGGTAGCATTAATGCTTGACTGTGACAGCCTTGCCTTCCATTCCGTAGTGTCCCGACTCCTTCACACCTTTTCATTTCTTCAGCAAATGAGGCAGTAGTCCTAGCAACCTCTTTATACATTTCCACCCAGCATCAGAACTGGTAAAATCTGAACAATGAATGAGGCTGAAGTTGTCCCACTCTGCACAGCCATGAATACATCAAAGAATCCTGAATCAAAAGTGGACAGGTGATTTTGTTTATGGCATTTCCCGGTTCCTGAACTTCGACTTTGCAACCCTACCAGTATTTTGTCAGCCTCAAAGGTATATAAGCATATAAAAAACGCAAGAAATCTCTCCACAGCATGAGAGTGACACCTGTGCTGTCCATGGCAGGGCCAGAACCTGCCTATCCTCCACACAGGTTTCAGTCAGTTGAACTAACACAGCAGTAATGGCAGCAGCAGAACACCACTCTCTACTTCAATAGCCACACTATTTTTCCTTTTTAATTACAATGTCGTGATTGTTATTGGGAAAATATTTTTCCAACCATCTCTAGTGAAAATATTTCCCCCTGATCAACAAATATCTCATTGAGAAATAAATTATTCATATTAAAGAAGAATCCAAAATTTTGTGTTTAACAGATAGCCATGTTCCAAAATTCATTATGCAAACTAATTAAGTGGTGTTTATCAAGACTATGTTTTGAACTGCTTTTTGTGTCTTTCACCCACCGGTTTTCCTTTTGGCCATACAAATTATTCCCTGGACATACAAGCCCACCACCCCAGAAGCATGGCAAAATAAAAATCTGGAGCTTTGGACTCAGGAAGCCTGAGCTGTGGGCTGGCCTGCTCCTGACCTTTATGTCTCAGATAAATGACAACCTCAAGGTCCCATTTTGCCAATCTGCAAAACAGAACTGCACTGCTATGTTGGTGTTATTGAAAAAAAGCTCCCCACCTCAAACCTCTCCACATATCAGTCTGTTCGTGAAGGTGAAGTATTCAGCATGGTCCATTTAGTTAAAGAATTATCATGCATCCTGCAAGAGCCCAGTTTGCTCCCTGAACATAGGGATCAGTGGAATTAGACCTCCAGCCCTCCAGGTATCACCCTGCAGGGACAGGGGAACAGACAGGCAGATCAATTCCAGGGAAGCACAGCAAGGGAAATCCGAGGTATTGGCATGTGCTCCATCAGTCAAATTTAAATTTAATTTAAATTTCTTTTTGTGAAGGCCTCTTATCTTGATGTAGATTTAGCTACCAGTCAGCTCCAGACACTATGCAAGTAAATACAAAGTTCCTATAACAGCACGATGGATAATGCCTTCCTCAGGTGCTCACTTTCTGTACACAGCAGGTGCTGAGATATTAGAATTGAAAATTCAAAATATTTAAATCTAAAAATCTATGCAAATATATGTTCTAGAGGAATGATTTCAACTGAGTATTCAAAAGTATAAAGAGGCCAGCTCACTGCTAGTAAAACATAATTAGCAAGTGACATAGCTTTTACTTATTAATTATATTTCTTTTGTACCACCACTACAGGAACTGCAGCAAAAAAAAAAAAAAATCAGCAAAAGTCTTTTCTGATGACAGGTGTTTTCTCCTATTAGCTCTGCAAAACATATGAATCCTGAAAGAATGATATTTCCTTTCAGTTTTGCCTAGCAGTGTATAAATAAAAACGTTAACTGCCAGGACATAATTTTCAGTGTGCTTGTCTTACTTCAGATGTGTGTTTTCTGTTTGGAGCACAGCTGTTCATATTTCCCAACATGAGCTCCAGTGCTGTAAATATCTTCTCTATTGAGGGCTACATTCCTAAACTACTGCACAGGGGCCACGGGCACAAATTGTGTCAGTGCTAATGTAAGCTGTGTGCATGCAGATCCATGCACAGCACTTAGAAAACACAGACCACGGACCTTGACCCCAACACTTTGCTACTGAACCAGAATTGCTCTATTTAAAGCTGTGACTGTGACATAAATCAGGTTTTTCAAAAGGCTTTTATTCAGCTAAAAGAACTCATTCCGGGATAAAATTTAAATAGCTCATGCTGCAGAACTGCATTAATGAAGCAAATTCCTCACAGCAACCTGGAAAACAAAATAATTTGGAAACTGAAGGTAAGATTGTCTGGGGTTTACTGCTGCAGTTTTTCAACAGTTAGAAGTCTGTGCTGTGTTTAGCTCAATTTCTTCACTTCTGGATCTCAAAAACAAGCCCTTTGCCTGCCAGCATAACACAGCTGGCAGCACTATTGCCTCTCCCCTGGAAGGTCAGGGATTCACATCTCTGACTGAGGCACGGGCTCGTGTCCAATGCTGACACTGCAGCAGAGCTTTGGGGGATGTCTCTGCACAGCTCGAGCTGCCTGCATTCAGATGAGACACCAGAGCAAGGTCACTGCTGCCCATCAGTGGGGACCACCTGGGTGAAAGGTAACAGTCCCATGGCAATTTTCACAACGGTGGGACACAAGCACAATGGGCTTAAGAAACACTTGCTTCTAACAAATAGCTTTGGGTATCAGAGAATCTTTGGAAGCAATTGTTAAGCAGAATAACAGAAATCCATGG
This sequence comes from Pachycephala philippinensis, assembly GCA_013397055.1. Classification (NCBI taxonomy): domain Eukaryota; kingdom Metazoa; phylum Chordata; class Aves; order Passeriformes; genus Pachycephala; species Pachycephala philippinensis. The sequence goes on along the minus strand of VWZT01010886.1, from coordinate 767,707 downwards.
GGCTATCCAAACCACGCCAACAATATTTCCCTCTTTACTCTGCAAAGTTTTCTTTGTTCAGGAGAGAGGGCAGCCTACTTCTAAGAACAGTGACAGCACACAGTTCAAATACACATTATTACATTTTGTACAGATGTAGCGTATCTCGTACATTTTTAGAAACATAGATTCATGGATTTCCAGTTTTCTGATGGAAAATTTGCAACAATAATTACCAAATTAGGTATCTTTCAGTCAGTCTGCTGCTTTAGGAAGAGGAGGGAAATGCAAGAAACATGAGCACGGGAAATAAAAGCTATTTCTGCACCACTTTTCTTTGAGCAGTCAAGTGGATTCTATGGCTGGTGACAAAAGTGGTGGCTGGTGGCCATCCACCCACTCTGTACCCTGGCTTTGTGACTACAGGGACAGGATCTGAAGAACAGACCTGGGCAGTTTTTAATCTCTTACAGGATCAATCTGTATTGTAAGATCAAGAGCAGAAAGAAAGAATGGCACAACTCCTGATGAATGTAAGGCTGTTGCTCTGAAGGCAGTGAAATATCACATCTTTGAGTAAGAGCTAGAACAATACAGAGACAACCTAAGAGGGTGTCATGGAAGCAGGGTTACTGTGCTTGGGAACTTGGGCAGTCACTGAAATCTCCCTCTGGGATCAAGGATTTCATCTGTTCCTCATGGACTGCAAGTAAGAAGAAGATTTCTCTTCTGTTTTGTTTTTAAATCAGACACTCTCTGAAACAAAGACAAGCCTGTAAAGAAAACTTTGGATACAACAAGAGATTTGATTAAAAAAAAAAAAAAAAGAAAAAAGAAAAAAGGAATCTGAATTGATTTGCAGGCAAGAAACTATAAAGCATGTTTTTCTTTCCAAGGAAGCCCTCACAAGGAAACTGAGAGGACTTGCATCATTTCAGGTATCGATAAAATAGAGCTCTTCACTGTGTTAACTTGAGAAATCCTAGGGAAGTCTCAAGTAAGGAAATATGTTGCTTTATTCATTCATTTGACAGGGGAAATAAAAATAAAAGAATATCAGATAAAAGCAAATTGGACTAAAGTTGTATTTGACCACAACTGAAAATGAGAACCAAAATGTAATATATACATAGTAGATTAGGCATACAAATAAAATTGCTGCTTCTATAAAAATAAGAAATACACATGTACTTAACATCCATCGTGGGAAAAATTCCAGTGACGTTACAATTAGATTTTGAGAGTAATTTCAGCAGCAACCTATTTCATTTCTATAACACCATAATGATTTCATCAGTAACAAATTCTCTAGGTAGTATCACACTGGAAAGTTTAAGGATGGCACCATTAAATAGCATCCATAATTGTTACAATCAACTACATATTACACAAAAGGGTGCATTTCCAGATGACTGTTAAATGTACCAATTTACCAGATTAGCTTTTTGCTGAAAGTAACACTCTGAGCCTTCAAGAACCTATTACCTATGGACCAAAGCTCACGTCGAGTCCATTTTCTGCTGCAAAATGAAACTGGGCATCCTTTCACAATAAAATTTATATTACAGTCACAAATACTACTGATTGCCATGAACTGTTCTGTTATGGAGGGGCAAAACATGGGGGTTTTAAATGCCACTGAGCACAGGGCTGGGTAAGCTGATATGCTGAATATATGCAGATATTTCCTCACCTTGTGGAGTCTCCTTTGCTCTTAGAACTATTGCAGGGAGCTGTGACCCGTGCTTTGCAAAGGCTGACAGCATTTGGGCTGTGAACCTGACAAAACACTTTTTAACAGGAAAGGAATCTTGAGGACCCACACAGAGGTTCCACAAAGCATGAGAACCTGAGGTTTCACTTAAAGTGGTATTGGGAGCAAACCTAAACATGCAATGTAGAAACACACTTGCCCTCCCAAATCACCACAATCATTAAATAATAGACACTACCTCTGTGTAGAGCACTTTTAAAAATCATGCCATCTCAAATACAAAACTGTAGTAAAAATCTTGGACATCATCAGGTAGATAAAAGCTTTTTGCATCCAGAAATAACTAATGGTTATATATAGAGAGAGAGACTCATATTGGAAAGAAACTAAAAAGCTACATTCATGAATCCTCTAGCAATTTAAAAATGCAAACAGATTTTAAGATGTATTATGCAATAATATCTACTCGCTCACATCTAACATAGAAATGCCTCTTAGTGATATGTAGTTGCTAAAATTATATTTATGTTTATAAAGATCTTGCCAGACAAACTAGATTTTTCAAAGAAAAATGACATGCTTAGTGAGTGAAGGGAAATTACTAGAGGCATTCTTGCATTTACTAAAGACTGATAAAAAGACAGATTTTCAGGAATTCAGAATACAGCTTCCTAGATAATTGGACAATTAATCTGAATGTACAAGAAATACAAATGTATATACAAATCAAGTGTTCTGAACATAAAATGAAGTTCTAGTTTCTTAACAGATCGACCCTGTTATTCCATTAGGAAAACTTCCTCTAATGAACAAGGGCATTTAAACTGCAAGAATGCTACTGCAGACCAAATGCGAAAAATTATGACCAAAAATCCTATTTTCAAGAACAACTTAAACCACTATAAGATTTCTGATATGGACTGAAACAAACAAAGGAGAAAAACCTCAACAAACCACAAACCAAACAACAAAAAGAAATCACTTTGCCTTTTAGTTCTAAACCTTTTTTAATTAGCCTTACACAACACCACCTTTTTGATCTTTTCCTTGCTAAATCTGCCTTACCTTTACACACAATCTTTAGGAGAAAATAAATGGTATTTGCAGAAAGAGTGCACAAGCATGAGAAAAGTAACAAGCAGGGCATCATCTTGGAAAACAATGAAGTGATTCATCTCAGGGAAAAAGATCCAAGACAGGTTAGGAAAAATAAATCCAAGGTAATTTGATATCTAGAAGCAGAGGTAACATGTTAGGTCATTTCCTCTCTTCCATTACAGGTCAATCCCTTACTGAGTTCTAGGAAACTGAGCAGCAAGAAGTGAGGAAAAGGTGGGCTCTTTCTATGGATGATTTAGGAAAAATAAGGAAGAGTTTTGCTTGATAACACGGTGATAAAGGTGAAACTGCAAGTGTCTGTACACACTGGAAGAAAAAAGAGAATAAGAAGTAGAAACATCTAAGATCTTTAAATAAACAGAAAGAGATATAAACAGCTGTACTATTTCCCATATCTCAATCTCAGAAAATACTCAAGTGGCACCACGTGATCTTCTAAGGGATGTGGGTAAAGGCCCAAGAATTGCAATTATAACAGGCAGGTTAAAACCTGAGATAACGTGGAATACGGGTCAGTCACGTACTAGCAGGAAGAGGAGTAGCCAATCGGCTTTTTTCAGCTCTAGATTTTATTTTTTGTATATGCAACTATTTAGCACACACTGAAACTAGCAGAAAAAAATATATGCATTATTCATGCTATTTGTGGCAGACATGCACTGTAGTTTCAGTGAACAGGACTGGAAGTAATACCAGAGGAAATAGAGGCCTTAGAGGAAGACACTAATCTCAGAAAACTCAGTGTCACTGTAATTTTTTTTAAGGGTTCTGTTGTGGTAATAGTTATGTTTGCAGAAAATTATTTCTGCGCTATTCAGATAAACAACCTCACAGAGGGCCATTTCTTCCTCAGGAAATGAAGAGTGGATAACACCCACCAGAATGGGAGCAAGACATTTAAGAGCAAGTGGAGGGAGCTCCACAATGCTGGTTCCTATGTCATTATCAGCAGCCTATACATAACAAATGATCAAATGATTTAGATTTTACAGCAGAACTTGCCTCGCATTGCAGCCAGCAGAGGTGGCAACTAATTTTAAACAGGAAACAATATCACCCCTGTCTATTGCTTGAAAATGACTTCTCATCTACAATTATCTGTCAGTTTTGCCTTCTCATTTTCAGCTATCACCAGCCCCCATACCTACAAAGGTCCTTTCTCCTTGATGCTTATGCTCAGCTCCAAAATAATTTATTAGGAGTTACACATGCTTATCAAAGACAGACAGGATTCATGCAGAAATTAATGGCAGTCTATGGAAGTTGCTATATATCATTATATAATACATGCCAACACTGCTGTCACAGTACGTGGATTGCCTCATCCTTTGTCAATCAGAATGAAGCATTAGTGCACTGCAAAGATTATTTCTGTTGTTGTTCTAACAATAAAGTTCTGGACATAATACAATGGTAATAAGGGATAATCTATCCGGGATAGATTTTATGATAGTCAATCTGACTATAACATTTTAATTTTTGAACATGACCACAAGTAACTTGATCAAAAAATGTTACTTGCTCTTTATAAACATGAATGTTTTACAAACATGACAATCCTGAAGCAGTGAAGAGTACTTTGGTCCACATCAGCAGCAGGACAGAAATTGAGGCAAGCTCATAAGAGTTCCAGCCCGCTCCTCTGCCCACTCCCTTCTGAGTAAAAGATCAACACTAATCATCGTTATTTGCCTTACAATAATGGCATCAGCTCCGTCTGTTGTCACTGATACTGGTGGTGACAAGGAACATTCAACACCAAGGGCCAACTGGAGCAGAAATGAACAGGGCAGCTCCAGAGTGACCTCACCAGCATGGAGGATCCCAAAGGATGGTCCACTACCTCCAAGGCACTCTCCTGTGGGACTCGTTGAAGGTCTGCCATGGAGACGATTAATGAAGAAGCACCATCCACTATGTGTGTGAGGAAATTGCATTTTTCTGGCTTCTTACTGGAGAGCCAGTTCAGCCTTGGAGACACTGAAAAGGGCCTGTACTTTGCCTTTGGGAGATCACTCCATTTGAAAAAGAAGTCATTCTTGTAAGGACATCAGAAAAAAACTTTAAAAAGTACCTGAACTCTGACCAGAGACACAATTTTGCCACAGGTTCTTCTGATCTGAAATTTAATTACAGATGCTTTTCCAAAGCCTGCTACCAGAAGACTGGATCAATGTATTCATCTTGAGGCCACATCTTGACTCCATCAAGAATCCAACCTTGTGCAGAATGCAGCAGTAGATGGCTTAAGAACAGCCTCTTATCTCCTAAATCTCCAATCTCTGCCTTCAAAACTCTCTTAAATAGTAGTATATTTTGGGGGAAGAGGAAATCTTATGATCTAGTGAAAGAAATTTTGGGCAGTAAAGTGCAAGCCAAATTGGAGGGGAAGCCTGAAGAAAAATCAGCAGTTTTGGACAGCATGGACTGGCTCTAAAAAGGAAGAGCTAGCAGGAAATAGGATCAACATTACAAATCTTTAACATGCTAGAAACAAGATGACACAAGAAACTGTATTGTAAGCTGGAAAATGTTGATAAGTCAATAAAATTAATTACACAAAAAACACCTGAGAAAAAAATTGTCATTCATTGATCAATTCCATAATATACTGTATGTCATCAAATACAGGGTTATTGTTTTTACAAAAAGGCCAGACCTTATCCTTCACCTTGGTATTTAATTTCTGTAGTAGGATATTTGCCAGTGCTGATCTAAGCTTTCAGTGTACTACCCTGGAACTACTTTGGAGTGAGTCCTATGCATGCAGTCAAGCATTTCATAGGAGTCTGAAAGCATCTGAGTAAAAGCTTAGAAATATACTTTTTCAACTTGATGCACTCCAGAAATTATATTTTCTCTTTACAAACGTGAATCCTAGGCACCAGCACTGAAAGAGGCAGAAAGGAAGGAGGGTGGTAGCATCACTGAAGTAGAACCAGGGAAATCAACCCAAAACAACTTGCACTTTGCCCACTGTAATACTAATACGAGACCCTTGAGCGCTCTTTTCAGTCTCTAACTGGAGCAAAGCAGGTTCCATCCCCTGGAGAAATATTGATCTAAGACTAGTAGCATTTTCATCAATTTCAAATCCAAAACTCTGGGTCCTAACTAGAAGAAACTCTTAAAGACAAATTCAAGAAGTGGTACTTCAAAAAATGATGCTATTAGTCACAGAAAAGAGGACTGGTATGAAAGGGTAAAGGCAGTAATGTGCATCCCCGGGGTTGGGAATAAAAATGGAGGATGAATTACGAGGTGGTTATTACGAGGACAATCCCAAAATCACTCTAGTAATTTCTGTGCTCTCGTTTGGGGATTTTCATTTAACACTGTATTTATTCATCTAATGGGCCAACTGCTTTTCTAAGTGACAGGAAACAAGAGATTACTGTAATCTCTGACTAGATCAATATGGAAAATTTATCCATTAGATAGAAAGAAAAATAAAGATGGAAGAAAGAAATATTGCAAGTAACACAGATTTTCATGTTTCTCTCTCCCACCCCTACCCAGATTGCATTGGTTTTCATGTTAGGGTGCAGCTACATGCACACCATTTACCATGAACTTTCCAACATTGGTGGCAATATAATTTATTGGTTTAGAGGTAGTTAAAAAATGATGTGTGATGAGTACACAAAATTTACAGCTACACCCACAGACAATGTAGCTCCTTGCAACAGATACTGTAAGTCTATTAAGTAGAGCTAAGATGTACACACTGCCAGCACAGTAATGCCAGTAATGGGCATGAGGGTTTTTATACAACATTCATACAGGTCTCTTACAGACCAAATAACACATATTTGGTAGCATGGACTAATGTATTCAGCCAGACAAGAGAAACCATCCCCAAAAAAGCAATTATTGCTGGTACAACTTGCATCTGCTCTAAGAGGGTCTCTGAGCTCATTTGTCTCTATGCAGCACTTACACCAGTCCACCTGTTCCATCCCGGTCTGAGAGCAGATAGCACAAATTAACAGCTCAAATAGGCATTTAAGGTTCACATTTTAATCTAACAAAAAGCCTAAGAGAAAAGGCTCATGTGACAGAAACTTTCCACCCACTCAGAGAACAATAAAAAAGCCAAAACTCTGTGCTCAATCCGCAGAGCCTCACAGCAGAACCTGAAGCTGCCAAAGGCAGGCTGTGACAGATGGCCATGGGAGCAAACTTGGAAAGCAAAGGCTTTCAAGGAAGATGGCTGTGGCTTTAAAGCTAACTAGTAATTGGCATGACTGCCAGTGCTAGGAGTCTGTCTCTTGAGCGAGTTCTAGCTGCTGTGTTTACATGTGCACCCACACACGTCTGTGTGCCCGCGTGTGTGTGGCTGGCACGCGCCTCCCTGCAGGGAAGTATTAATAGCCTTGGGTCAGCTCTGTGCTGTGCATCTCTGCCAGAGAGCTGTGCTGGGCAAGAGCTCAAAGAGCTGAACTCACTGACTGCCACAGCCAGCAGAAAGCCCTTGTGTAGGAATGATTGTAAGAGCAAAATTCCATTTTTAGTGACTCTTTTTACTCTGTGGTGTGTTTTATACACCAGTACAAAGTGTGCCTCAGCTGCCATCACTACATCCAAAACTACTGACACTTTGCTGCAAAGGATACAATCCTTTGAATCTCTGTGAGAAGTGGACTCAAGGTATAAACTCAGGAGGGTGACACTGGGCTTCTTTTGATGAAGGCATCTTCGTTTTTAAAAGGCTGTAGTGGGAGGATATTCAGGGAGGAAATGACAGGGCACTGCTCTCCCAGCTGATGAACTGGAACCCCAAGGAGACACCTTGCCTGCCACTAATGCAAAGCAGCCCAGCCTTCATTTGGCAACTATCACTGACAAAGGAGGAAATAATGTAATGGTAACAGAAGCAAGTTCTCATCCAGAGTAAGATCAGTAAGTTCCTCCTTCCTCCCCTTGACAAGCCTCACCCTCATCTGCTCATTACATCTTTCCTGTTTTTCCCAGAGGTTTGGTCTCACTCAAGAAGACATTGCACCAAACCTCTCTGCTCTTTTCTTTACCAGTCCAAAAGAATACTCCATTCACTTTTCTGGCCTACCTGCCATTCAAACGAAAATAAAACTTTGCTGACAGAAGTTTGCCTATCAAGCTAGCTAACTGCAAAAGTCAGCTTTTCCTCTGTTTTCCAAATGGCCTCCAGTCAATTTCCAAGGTGTCCTGTCTCTCATTTAAGGAGGCATTGTTCAAACTTTTCACATGGAGAACACAACTGGCACCTTCTCAACAGGGAGACTAACATTAGCTACTATAGCCCTACCCTTCAGCAGCAGTAAAAAAAATCCTCAAGAAGGTGGGAGAAATCTCTGAAAATTACATATAACCAAGGCGGATAGCAAATCTTTGATACCAGTAACCTTCTGCGATATAACCTATAAGCTCCATTCAACAGATCAATCCAGCCCATGACTGCATCGTAGACATTTATTTCTACCAGCCCAGATTCTTTAGGGATTGACTTTTGATGGCACAGCTCACTGGCTGATAGTAATCTCTTCTCAAGTCCCTTAGACTCTTTTTTTTTTTAAAGCAGAGCTGCCACACAGGCAGCACTGCTTGACTCATCACACTGAGGCTCTGTGTGGAGCAGACTTAATTCCTCTGTATAGAATACTTGATATATTTATCCTGGCACTTGACTTTTTCCTCATGAGACACCATCAGAGTCGTGGCAGCTTTAAAAACCTAAGCTAATTCCATATATACAGAAGGAAAATGGCTGAGCTGGCAGGATTTACTCCACTGAGGACACACATTATCTGTGCTCCCTTCTCTCCTGTAGGTTCATAACAGCCTGAGTGGTTTCAAGTGGACCTTGCAGCTTATTCTGATCATTCTCTCTTCTTCCAGGCCAAAAGGGGGCTGGAGAGAGGAAGAGGGCAGTGAGGATTCTGGTGATAATTGGTTTAGTGAGGTCTATTTCTATAAGATGTGCTCCTGGAGTTGCTCACTCGGTGGTTAAAGTCTTTGGCAGGAATTTTATTTCTGAGTGTGTGCCTATGGCTCCCAGAGCCAGGAACGGGAGCTCTGGTACAGTTAGGAAACACAAGAGGGGAGGGGGGATAGGAACCATCAGCCCACCACATGAATGTCTCTCAGAAGTGTAACATGCAATGTCATTGTCATTTAAAACGTTATGTAACCAATCCTTCTGCAATCCTTCCAAAGAAAATTGTTCCTGACAATTTATAAAATGGACACAGAAAAATATCCAGAAGATGTTGCATGTTTAATTGTACTTCCATTATTATTGTTATTATTACATGATTTCTGAGGCTGAAATAATAAGTAATTGTGCAACTGATAAAAAACCGTGTCTTAGTGTAGTGGTTTTGTTCGCATCTTTTACCTTCTTCTAATTCTTATCCCACAGGGACATAAATGATAAATTACTATGACACAAATGACCTTTTCTTAACAAAATATCCTGTGAATTCTTAAGTTGTAACATAGAACAAGATCCCAAAGGACGAGACAGGATAGAAGTCATCCATGGGTCAGAAATTAAATACAAAAGCAACTTTTTTTCACAGTGAATTTTGGCTGATGTAGCTTTTTAGCCTCTCTAGGACCCAGTTTTTCCCAAGAAGAGCATGAAACAAGCATCTCGAGTCAGCTGAACACACCAATCCAGTTCACAGTCTGGTACCTTCTCTTCTGACATGAAACCCAGAGCTATTCTCCAATAGCACTCCAATATTCTCCAGTGACACTTCATAGTGTCATTTTCATCCAATACTAACAGAGGCAAAACAAACCTTCCCGGGTCAGTTGCTAGCTTTACATATTTTTAGTATTCCTTTTAAAATTTCAGTCTTTTTGAAAATTTTTTACTTCCCATATCTGGAAAGAAACTAATATTAAAACATTCATCATATTCTTTGTTTTCCTTATACATTTTTTAATTTAGTTTTTGAAGTTTTGTAAGAAGGTGGCCCCTCATGGTTGGTGTGGGTCCATCCTATGATTACTTCCAACATGTTGACAACTATGTTTTTGCTATTGTGGAAATTTTATGTGCCTTATCTTACAGCCAGAGAGCACATCACAGCCCATATTTCTGCATGTTATGTTAGTTTTCCTCTACATTTCAGGTAATTTTAAAATGCATTTACTTTATTCTGTTAAAAAAAAAAATAAAAAGGACAACACAAACACGTATAAGGTCTGTAGCCTTCTCCTGTTTATATTCATAAATGGGGTATTTATTTGTGGAAACCTCCACTCATTCCAGCCAAGTTCTGCTACAGAACTTTGGCAAAAAGGAAAAAAAAAAGGAACCAGATTTAGGCAGTCCAGTCACACACGTTCGTAGCTGTATGTGCCATAAGTGGTGAGCAATTAATGCTTGTACACAGGTCTGCTCAGGTTAGGGGCAAAATGGTATGGGATAATATGAGCCCAATTTATTTCTCCAATATCAATACAGTACTGATGAGTTTTTCAGTTATGACAGGATTTTTTAAAAGTCTTAAGGGCTACAATGCACATTCCTTTTATCTAGCTCCCATCAGTGTAATGCAAGGTTCTTCAATGTTCATGACACAAAGGCTCTTTACTCCCTCAGAATTCATTTTAGAGGAAGCCATTAGATCTCACAGTTGCAGTTTAATGTAGGGATTTTAGGTCATCTCAGAACTTACCCTTCTCCAAGAACAGTTTTAATCTTTGTTCAGTACTTGAATATACTTTTATAATTATACTTCAAGTGTTATTGCAGCTATATTTCAGATTTTACGTATGTAGGAAAATGCTATATTATTTTAATACTGACGGTAGAGTAAAAATCTATTCAATATTCACCTTTCACGAAGCACAATCAAATATCCAAGAACACTATTAGACTTGCCTAGCATAAAGTTTCAAACTGCTAATGGATTTTAAATTGATGTCATAATGCTGCAATTTAAATACATGATGTTCATTAATTTTGCCAGAACTCTTTGTAGAGTAGGAGTGGTACGAAAGAAGGAGGAAGGTTATATTTTCTCTACCTGCTTCTTTTTATCTGCTTCCCCATTTTTGATATACAAAAAGAGTCATTACATCAGCTTGACATGGGTGGGGGGTGAAGTTTATTCCGATGACAATAGGTTTCAATTAGGTAACCACTGTGGAGTTGTATCAAATTAATATTTTTTATGAAAAAAATCACCAGGAATAGGATAAAAATAATTAACACATGATAGGCACGACATTTCCAAAAGACAGATTTCATGGGACCTCTCACCAAAAATCCATAGGCACAAAGTGGAGGAAATAAGGGATGGAAAGGTCATCTTGCTCATACGCCTCCTTCTCACTGAAAGGTCAAAATTCATGTATTGAGCAAGACAGCAATATTGCAAAACAGACAGGCATAGTTCCCCACAAATCTCAAAGAGTCACCTCGGATGTGGATATTGAAAAGGGGAAAGAGATCACATCATGGAGGGCTACTACAAGATCCTCTTCTACTGAGGGGAGTGAGGGTGGGCTCTGGATGCAAATTTTCTAGGTGAAGAATCCTCTATTTCAGAAATATCTCAAAAGTGAAACTAAAATGTGTCTAGACATAATGGCCCGGTATATACAACACTTCACATCTATTTGTATTTCAAATCTAATATATTTACTGTACATAAAGACAGTTTTTCCAATGCTGTTGCTATGGCTACAAATCAAGGAAACCATAGCAACAATCCTGTATTATGTACAGCCTTAATTGCGGATTAAGTTATGTCTCTCTTTGCATTTTATATTAAATACTCCCATACAATCTAGTTTTAGTAATCTTGAATTTTTTTCAGACTTTTTAATAATAAAAATTCCACAATATTACACTGTCAAGTCAAATACACAACACCCTTGAAATACATCTTTACAGCATTATTCTGATCATACCTAGTAACAGCCACATCATTGTTTTTTGAGATAAACACTAATGCTCATATCATCATATTTCCTGATTTTTTTAATACAAATGATTGATCACTACCACTTTAACCAAGTAATTGATTTTCCATCATCTCATAAGATTTTTCAAGTCTCATTCCACTCAGCCTTACCCCAAAAGAAATCAGTTCCTCCTAACTTAATCTCTTATTGCTATGGATTAAAGTTTTGGGGTTTGTGCCTTTTTTGGTTTGTTTTGGTTTTCCTTTTTCTTCTGAAAGTAAGAATGCAGTAGAGAGATGGGAAAGGCAGAGTAGTAGTTCATTCTAGATTTTTCTAGCTTCCCTGTCGCTTCAGATGACTGACTGGGTTTGTGGCAAATTACCCTAATTCCTCTGGTTTGCTGACCTTGTACATTCAAGTATTTAAGAACACTGAGAAGCTGGGATCAGAGAGCCCTGGCATGCTGAATGCGGCCAGACTTTAGAGTGTGCCCTGAGAGGAACAGGAAAAGGAGAGCAGAACAAATGCAAAGAAAAGAAGGATTTTGGAAGTGGCTGAGGAACAGGAGGGAGTGCTATCAGACAGCAGGAGACACCAGTCGGGTGACAGGAGTCAAAGGACTCTCTAGGAGAGTATGAGCACATTCAACATGTGTAAAAAAGATTCCATCAATAAAAGAGAAGAGAAAAAGCCAAAACTCCCAACTTTAAAAGCCTTCTCTCCTATCTTCCCTTCCATCACTTTATTTCCTGGTAATTCACTGCGGTATTGTTTCCTCACACCATTTGGTCCTTGCCCATTGGTGAGACATCATGTGTTCTATTTTGCAAAAAACTTGGCCACGTGTGTTTGGGGCATTAGCTTGTCTCTCAAAGTGGATTTTTCTGCTTATCTTACATACCACAGCAGCACAAAAAACCAGAAAATATAATCTTAATTTTATGAAATGAGCAGAAATTCAATGTATTTGATGCCATAAAGCAATGAGTTATTATTATTATTACTATGAGTTATTATTACATATCTGTGCTTTTAATCTCTATGAAAAATTGAGATTTTCTGGCTATTTTAATAAAAGTAGTATACAAATGCTTATTTGACAAAGCAATCTGTGTTCTAAAAATCATAGTCTGAGAAAGCTGCGAGTGTGAGCTAGGAACTGTGTAAAAGCTTCCTTACATGAACAGCACAACACAAGTTCCCTCACACAGGGAACAATTAAGTCAAAAGTTAGTCCATTTACAATAGGCAAGCCATGTTCAGGTTCTTCATTATCATTTTAATTAGCAAATATTAATGTAATCTGCAAATACATCAGGGAAAACAACTAAAATTACTAAGTTTAGGGAGTCCTTCATGACCTAAGCTAAATTGAGACAAATGTCTTACTAATCGATACCAGTCACCAACTTTCAGGACATTCCTTTCCATTTACTGTTAGAACTTCCAAGCGTGTTATCAAATTTAAGAATGAATTAAGGCCCTCACAAACTACTTCTAACCTCTGATGAAGGCAATGGTGAATAAAAATGGATTAGCATGCTCCTCTCCTCTCCAGTTATCAGTTCAGACTGATAGTGATCAAGTGACCGTGGCAGCTCTACCTCATTCAGATTCCACGCCTGCCGCTGTGCCAACAACCCAGGGACATGCAGAACACGCTGCCCTCTCATCTCTACAGGGAGGAAGATGCTGGATGAAGCCTTAACCCTTTTGAGCTCAACAGCACCTCCCATTCCTTTCACTGGGACTGTGATTCACCTTCAGGTGCTTGTCCTTTTTCTGCTTTATAGATAATGTATTTTGGCTTCCGAAATAGTGCTGCATCTTACAGGGACAATGATTAAAAGCTACGTAAGTTTCAAAGAAGCTGCATCCTAAAAACTGCCTCTCTCTCATTCTGATTTTCATATTTAACCCATTAAAGGTAGGATAATAACTAGCTAGGCCAATACACTTACAGGACTAAATATAATGAAGTGGTAAAATATTTTCATTTTCTATAAAAGCTGTTATGTACATGAATTTCACTCATTAATAACTGCAATTTTATGAAAAAAATAATTATCAGTTAGTGGAAGTCTGATAGTATTCCTCATGACTGACAGTGCTATAATCACAAACTATAGAAAGAGTTCATTTTTTATGTTACCTTATTTTGAAAGTTTCCACTTTACAAATATTACAAAGAGAGGAAAAGTCTGAAGAAAACGCATCACCACCACCAAAACCCAACAGTGGCTCTAGAAATTTTGACAACTAAGACACTTTAAAGCAGGCGTCTCTGTAAAACCTAGTTTCATCAGACAAGTATTTTTTTATCACACAGCAAGTATTCTGCAAAGCAGATACACATCAATGAGTTTTAAAGTACAGAATGGAAATACATACCTGGCTTTGAAAGAGCTATCAAGTATTAATGCAATACTTCCAGGAAAATCCAGTAAACCTCTAGCTTTATACATTGTCTAGACTCACATATGCTCATTTCACAAATCACTCCCTTTTCCTCTTTCATGCCCATATAAACACAAATAAGCTACTTCTTCTTTGGGAAGCCCAGGCAAAATTAAACATTTTTACGACCTTATTACAACAAACATAAGAAAATTTCCTTTTGCATTAGAGGGATTGAACGATTGAAATTATTCTGAAAGATTTTCTTGTTTGTATAAACAAGTTTTCACTCAGTCAAGGGTGATTTTGAGGCCAGTTCACTGCTCTCTCCACCGCAGACATGACAGAAATTTTAAAATTCAAAAGGTCATTTAAGTGGTAGCAGACTTTTAAAACAGCCACTTTGTTCAGAAACATTCTTGTTCAGTTTTACACTGGGCAGGTTGTAAAAAGCATTAGATGGGATTGGAGTAAAAGAAACCTACTGATCCATTTTGCCAGGCTGTTAAAACCAGGTCTTACCTCTTGTGTTTTCACATTTATATATCCATAATGAGTTCTCAGAGGCTGCCTTTGGCCATTAGAAAATGGGATCCACTTGACACTGGTTTGTCCAAAGCAGTTTAGGATCAAAGGGAAAGTTACTTCATTTGTGAGACGAACAATGATCAGACAGAGGAATGCTGCAATGAAACTCACAGCAACAACGGACTTTCTCTGTAATGAAAAGAAGAAAGGAAATAAATTATTAAAATTGAGAGTCAGTTTTAATAAAAAAATACATATCTTCAATTGTAGGATGAAGGAAAAACACTTGAGAAAGCTTTATGTGAAATTATTCCTCTGGTAGTCACCTTGCTGCAGGAGCACAAGGAGACAGGTGACTGGATTGTTTTATTTCAATAAATTTGCACTTCAGAGGTTTGTAGAGTTTCTTTTAGAACTGGTTGCAAATGAGTCAGTTTTGCTCACAAAAAAGTGCCTTTTTTTTAAGTTTCAAAAGACATCTATCAACTTTAAATTTCATTTGCATTTGGAATGAAGATTTTATGTAAACATCCACACCAAAGTCTCCACTCAAAATCATCAGTTCTCTAGCCATGACAATACACAAAAGGAAAATGTCATCTGCAGTGACACCACACAAATTTTACTGGGAAGATTACCATCACTACAGATCATTCCACACGACAGAATTCATGCTCTTACTTTAAATAGTGTAGAATAAATTGTTGGTGAAGTCAGCACCACATTCTGCCTTATTCCAGGTTCGTGAATTTACAAAGTAAGGCATTATTATCTCAGACAAGATGACCTCCATTATCAATAATGTACCTGATCTGAAGCCTGTATCTAATTAGTTTTTCCCTTCCACCTCCACCCCATCCAGTCGGTTGGACAGGAGAATGTAACCACAGAAAGATCACAACCTTTTCCCTGGGTAACTCCCCAGTCTGCAGGTGAAAAACTTGTAAGAAATAGGATGTTCTCCTTATTTTTAGCTATTTTTTTTTAATACTGCAGTCAATTGCTTCTAGACAAATTACTTAAGGACAAAACATGTTAGTTGGCATGTGTAAAGATTCTAGATATGATACCCTATCAAAAAGATTATTTTCACATTTTCCCTGAGGGAATGAAACCATTATCATTTACAGGTGTTTTTACTGTACTTTAATTACATTCTAGATTTACCTAATTTGCCACAGTTTAATTACTCTACTGAATGTAATTCTATCATTCTAAACAGTAACATTTACAGAAAGTACAGGGGGAAAAAAGTCATTTGCCTAAGGGCCTATACATAAGTGTGTAATAACACTTAATGCTGGATGACAGGATCTGATCACCCCAATTCCCATCTGCAAATACCACCAACCGACCAGCACAGAACACATTTAACACCATCATTTTACATGATGGCAATAAGATCACACGTGATGCACTGGTAAAGGCAAGCTCTCATTGCAACCAGGTAAGATGAATTTGTTCTATGCACAACAGTGAGAGCCACAAGGAGCCCACAGCAAATTCAAAGGTTTGTCACAATATTCCCACACACAGGAGTTAACAAAATAGTCCATTGCAGGGGTCAACTGCATGGCTCTATGTTCTGATGTATTGGGAGGTTACAATTTATAAGATAAAAGCAAAGAGAGACTGGGCTGGAACACTTGGGTGAACGAGGTCACTGTGAGGAGAAAAGGAAGAGGAGGATGAAGAAGTATTGTGGCAGTGTGATTCAGTGAGGAACCTCAGTCAGCTAATGGCTGTGCAACGTAAAATTAAACCCAGCAAATCTTCAGAGGGCAGCACAGCAGCCACAACCCAGTCGCAGCTTTCAGAATTCATGGAAGCCGCCGCACTTTTCATCATCTGCATTATAACAGATTTACATTAAATTGCAATAAAATGGCTGGGGATCACTTCTGTGTCACTTTTCTTTGTAGCAGATGGAGTCAGAAACATTTAGCTATATATCAGAGCCTTGTAAGTGCTAAGAGCAGCCAAGATGTGCAGTGCAAGTGATAATCATAAAGCAATGAGAGGGAGCATGGATTAGTCACATTATTTATTGCAAATCAGAATTAAAATATTGCAAATATTTAAAGGGGAATTTAGAGTCTCATTCCAATACATGAGCATGTTTCAATCAAAACATCCACAGCAGGAAGCAAGATTGCTGCCCTATATGATGCTACTACCTGATTTCCACATATCCTATCTTCCTGGTTTATTGAATAGCACTTTTTACTTCCTTTATTTTGAGCAGATCTGTTCTGAACTTGAAAACATTGCTATCAGCTTTATGTATGCTTCTCACAGGGAGTTGTTCTAAACAGCCCTTGCCCTGAGAAGAATTCAGATTGTGTAGCTAGATTTCTTGGCCTTCACTAGGATGATGCCTGATTTTTATATTTCTTTTCTTTAAATGCACTGTACTACCAGATGAAAGAAAAAAATGTGGCCTTCTTTTGTTTTTTATGTAAGGAAATATTGTTTGAAAAGGAAAACAGTAAAGATTTTCTCTGTGTGTTGCTTAGCCAGAAAGAATCTGCACTAACAAGAACATTCAAATGAGAGAAAGGAATTTTTTACAGCAGAAAGGAATTAAGGCATCTGTTAAAATTGTTTTGGAAAAAAAAAATCTAGCCATATGCAAACACAATATTTACTTATCAACTTGTACAAAGGACATTCATATTAAGTATTCAGTTCCCCTGCAATTTTTGTTGAAGGCATGAGATCCAACAATAGGCATTCTCTGTGGGAAAGACTAATGCAAACTGGCATTTCAGTGCCTCTATAAATTTCACTGGAAAAATACTGGAAAACACCAAAGCACATATTTTCATAATTTTAGCTTTCTTAAAGCAACAAGTAAAGAAGTCTGCTCAGTGGCCACGAGTGTTCTACAGGGCACTTCTAAAAGTAATTTGATTCCCTTAAGTCCCTATGTTCTTTACCTGCTCATTAAAAAAAAATAAACAAAACAACGAAACAACAACAAAACAACCAAATCCAGGTGCTATTTGTCATTAAGTGCTTCTTGGAAAATCTCCTTTACTGCAGATAAATGGATTTTGCTATCAGTCCTCTGATAAAACTTAAAATTTAGCATTTGAGACTCCAGAAATTCTACATGTCATTAGGGTATGACAGAGAAGTCTGAAGCTATATACAGGTATGAATACCAAATTGTAAGTTGTCTCAAAATTTGTCTGCATCAACATTTTAAATAGTCACACATCTTACCATTTGGGAGAGCTAAACCAACACTAATTAGTAACTCTGCAGAGAAACAAATCTTATTCCTTCTTAATTTTCAGTTCTCATGAATGCAAATAGTCTCTTAACAAAAGAAATGTTTCTCTAACATGGGCATATCCTCTACATAAATCTCAATCAATCTTTATATTTTTTTGGCTAATTTAATGTAGATATTTTGATCTTGACAACATTTACATAAGAAATGTATATTCAGTTATAAACACCTTTTAACTGTTTCCCATTTTTCACATACTCAGTGAGGAGTACACAGTAAGACATATGTTAAAGAGTTTCTTAGCTGGATGGCTTGCATGGTATATTAGCTTTTGTTACATTTTATTTCATTCACTATAGTACCTGACTAGCCTAGATGACAATGGCAAGAACAAAATTACCCTTCTCAGGAATACAAGATCCTACAGCAGAAGAGTGAAGGAATTTACCTTTTGTTAATGAGACTAAGTCTACCTACAGGCTCATTCCCAGTTAAGAAAAAAAAAAAAAAGAAAAAAAAAGTGGTAGAAGAGGAGAAACTTTATATCAGAGTACATGAACTGTGATACCTGAGACCCCACTGGGCCAAAAGCACACACTAGAACTAAACAGTTCCTTCTAATTCTTTTTATTCAATCCCCACAACAGCATCATCCCACTTGTGTTGTCAGTCATTTCGCAGACACCAAGCTCATTCTGTCTAGTGTGTATATCAAAATCAATAAGTACTGGCATGAATCGCATTTCTCAGGCTTCAATTTTTATCTATGTTGTTAAAATAAGAATTGAAATAAATAAAAACAGGAGTATCATACTACTCTGCGGGATAGAATTTAATTAAAAATGGAAATAAAACAGTAACTACTTTCAGGGGTATAAATATATGTGTTTGGCAACATGGTCCCTAGCACCATTTATATGCTTCATATCATCTAGTTTTGGCTATTTACCAGTGCCAGGGTGATTCATTAGTTTCAGTTTGGCAGGAACTTGACAGTCTGAACAAGTTTTAGTCATTTTTCTTTCATAATCTGTTAAGAAGTGTGAGATGACAAGATCATTTTTTAATAGTTCAATAATGCCTGACAGAATAATAAGACACAAACATTTTTTTGTGTTGTATACAGTTGTCCAGGAGAGAGGGAGGAAGAAAATATTTTCAGCATAGGAAGATAATTTCTTAAGTTGTAAATTTTACTGAGATCTGTACTAAGTATCTTTATTCTACTTTCTAGCCAGAGCACAACACCCTGCCACATGGCATGTATTATATGGCAGAGACTATCAAACCACTTCACAAGCAGGAATAAATCCCCATCCTAGTGAGTTTAACAGTGAAACCCATTTCCCAGGTGCATAAACTGAGGTTGAAAGCAACTTCCCTAAGATCACAAAGAACTCACCAGAAGGAGATTTTTACTCAACTCCTAAAGTTTCATTCTAGAACTATTTTGTTTTTAGGCTTGTCATATCTATTACAAGTAACGGCCTGAATTTGTTAAAAGACAAAGTTGAATATGATATTATGGAAGATTCCAGTAAAGAACTATAGGAACCATGCCCCAAACAGTAATTGCAAATAAACCTTTTTCCATAAATGGATTTTTTACAGTACTCATTCTTTCTGTTATTTTTATAGATACATGGCAGCACCGACCTCGGAAGGACAAATGAAAGGTAAAGACTTATGTGAGGGCTTTGGGTCTCTTAGATGACACAATATGCAGTAATATTGTATTATTTTCACAACACATACCTTTACAGGCACAGTGAGTAACTCAATCACTTTTTTAATATCTCTGCACATTGTACTACTTTTATTATAGGACTGATGCAGGATTTCAGTTTTTATTCAAGTATAATACCAATTGAAAACAATAATGGCTACACTTACTGAATTTGTTTCATTTTGTAGACCACTATATGTAAAAAATAGTTTTATTTAATTTTCTCTTTTATAGTCTTGAGCATCCCATTTAAATGCTACCTTCTATTACAACAGAGCATTAAATGAAATTCTTTCACTGCTCTAGTTCAGTATACCTTACTGATTTCACTGGTATTGGAAAAAAAACATGCCTTCCAGCTATTTCTTTTGTCCTGAAACTCCCTCTAACAGGGCTGCTGAAAAGATAGTCAAGCAGGGGTCCTAGAAGTTTTCAAAGAGAGAGTAAGACTATATAGCAAAGATCCTTCTAGCAATAGCCATGTGTCAAACATCATTTGCATAAAATCGGTAGCTGAAGATTTACTTTCTTCTCTTCCAGAAGTGAAAGTTAACCTGAATATGTTCAAAGACTCCACAGGAGATTGCTGTCAGTGTTTCTCTCTCAGGAGGAAAGAATAAAGTAGGTAGGGGTTATATCACAAGTAAGATCTGGTTTTGGTTCAAAAACCAGTAAAATTAAGATCAAAGCAATATTTTTTTTCTTTTTCTGGAAAAGGACATCTTTGCTAAACTGGAATGTAAGCAACCATGAAGCTGAGAAATAAGAGCAAAAATTATGTTCAGTGATGAAGAAGTAAGGCCAGAAATGCAGCATGCCTAAAAATAGATAGAAGAGATACAATGAAAGAAACGTGAGTTTTATCCTGAAAAGTGTTTCTTGTAAGAAGGTACCCTGAATCAGGACTGTGTTTGAGGAGTATGGTGTTTAAAAAGGCATGAATAGAAGACACATTACTTCTTGCACGCCTTCTCTGCAGGAGCTCTGGCCTTTTCCATAGCTAAGGCAGCTCAAGGGCTCTCAAAACACAGCTCGTTGTACCTCTTGTGTTGTTGTCATTTGCTAAAAACCTGTTACATAATTCAGTTTTCTCGATGATTCACAATGCACGGGTGGTGTGTCCAGGTTCATAGCAGCTCACGTACTCATACGTGTCTCATTAAAGCCAAAACTCTGCAGAGTGGGTTCAGGCTTACTGGGGTAAGACCTGAGCAATGAACAAAACAGGAATCAGCACAGTCCAAATAATTGATGTAACAGCAGCAGACTGTATTAAAAACCTTATATAAGAGATAATCCTCCTATATGTAAACTCCTATTATTAGTCTCAGGTAACTGCACAACTTTATTACATACAGCATTCCCATCAAAAAGAGCACACTTATTTAGGTAATAATACAAAATTATGTAAGGTGAAGAACTTCCAAGTTTCAAGGAGTAATTGCTGAAGTACTTTGAAGGCCTTCCATACGCTATCATGCATAAGAAGTTACTACATTTGAAAAGCCCCAGTGATTCTGAGCCCTTCAAATTGCAAAGCATTGCCAGATTTCAGGAATTATTTTGTCTCACTACTCCCTTTTGCCCTAAACTTGAAGCCTGATAAGAAGGAGCATTTATTTGTCTGGAGATACTTTTATCCCTTCAGGCTTTCCAGCACTTTGAGCTCCCCACATCCTACAGTGACTGCTCCTGCTATTCATTTCATGCTTACTCAAAGCTGAATCTGCACCTCCTGCAGCAGTGTGCTCCTGGCCCGGGGTTCCCTATGCAAACAGCCCCTACTGAACCAGGCACAAACACATCATCAGCACAGCCCCAGTCTCACACACCACAAGGCCACAGTACCACCAAAGCAACCTAAATTTCTGAGCAGGGCATGCCTTTGGCTCATCTGCTACTTGATTTTATACTGCAGCTGAAAGCTGTCCAGTAATTTAGAAGATCTATCCCCATAAAATCCCCATGGCAGCAAAGCACACTTTAAATAAGGCTGTTGATTTTTCATTCTATTAGATCTGTTAAGAATATTTAATCTACAACTGCAGTTACTGATTCACTGATGTCCTTCACAACTAGGCTGAACTTCATCAGTAGCTGTAGATGCATATTACATAAACACTAATGTAGTCGCTGCATGATAAAGTAGTATTAAAAAGGAAAAAAAATAAAAGCCTCTGCAGTACAGCTCTCAAATGGTGATTTTTTTTTTTTTTTCCTTTTCTGGTGCTGGATTATTGCCCAGCTCTTCTTATCAATACCTTGGCAAGCTTTCAGACACACACACAGGCAGACATACGCTTCCCTATAATAGAACTGCTGGTACAAGAATTTGTGGTCTTTCAACCTGGCAGTTGGTTGTTACTACTTATTGAAGTAGTACCTGATTGTAGCTATTTTTCACCTGCTGAGAAAAAGTTCAAAGAAAAAAACACACATATGTGAGTATTAACTCTTATCCTGCCAGATACACCTCACTGAGATGACCTCTCTCTCTCCTCTGGAGAAATACATAAAGATTCATGGTCGGCAACATCCTAAGACTGAATCCATAACTGAGGGATTTTCATAGGCATTCTGAAAGACACTCTACTGCTGCCAACATTTTCACGAAAATCCCTTTCAAAAAGTTGATTCCTTCAACCAGAAATAGACTAAAAAATGCATAAAACAGTAGAAAAACAACAACAACAAAAAGCCCCACAAATGCATCAAGAAAGATTCTTAGAAGACAATAAAATACCAGCAGACCTCTGGTCAGCAGATCCTTACATTTGAAAAAAGATCTAGTTATTAAAAGTCTATTGCATTTCTTTGCTATTCTATATGAAATACCAGAAATGCTCTATTTCTTGTTTCAAAAATTCACAGGAAAGGTAATGTGATGGCTTCTAAAGTGAAAGTGAGATAAATTCAATTTTTGCTCGCAGCAGTAAAATCATTAGTGTGATTGGTATGCAGCAGGAGGAATGGATGTTAATCACATACCTATAGGTTTAGTAAATACTACACTGGGATGTAACCTCTGGAAGTACTAACTTCTAGGTAAGAAAGAAAATAATAATCAGACAAATAAAATTAAACATTTGACAGCAGCCCAGGGGTAGAAGAAATGAAAGTAAATAAAATGTTGTAACAACCCCACATTCTCAGGCTGCACATCTGTGAAGAAAATGCCTTTTGCTGGAAACCTTCACTTGCCTGCAGCTCACTTCTGCCTGCAGGGGAAAGTTTATGCTACAGAGCAAAAACTGCATAACCAGAAATTCACACAAATGAAATGTAATTGCCTACCACCATCTGGACAAGCCCAGACCTTCTTCATTGAATTTTCTTCTGCAAAGATCCATGACTGCCATGCTGGACTTGGAATTAACAAAAAACTGACGCCATGCCTCTGTTTCCCTCTAAAAGCCATTTAACACTGGAAGACAAAAGAGATCTTGCCCAGCCTGTTACTTGGCAAGACTCCTGCTCTGGCCCTTCACACCAGCTTCATCCCACGCTATTCTTTGGGAGGACAGCACTTTTGGAAAGTTGCTCTGGATGCTCTCTCCGCCAGTTTATGCAATGCACCTGCTGTTCATAAGCATGAAAAGAAAACCAGAAGCAGGGGATCATTATTGATTTTAGTCTTGCACCCTCAGCCAGCCAGGGCACCCTGACACAGTGGAGTTGAAAGCCTTCTTGCAGAGGCAGGGATGCAAACTCTGTTTAGTGTGAGGAGCCATATGCACTCTTTAAGGCCTGGCTGAATGAAAGGCTGGCTTTGCTCTGAAATATAAAACTGTACAAGTGCTAGACACCTCCTTCACCAGGCAAAGGTCCAAATTCAGAGAGCAGAAAAAGAAGTTTTTACACACAGGTCTTCTTAAAGAAAAAAAAAAAGGAGGGCAACTGAATTATAAAGAAGCTGTTCTTAAGCAGAGATGATTCACTTCAGCCAGGCTGCAGGAGATCCTTTGTAGTCTCTTCTCTTTTTTCCCTTTTTCTTTTCTTTTTTCTTTTACATTTGACCAACAGACTCTCCAGCACAGCTGTAGGAATGTTGTCCGGGGTTGGCAGAAGGCAAGAGCAGCCTCTATGGATGGCCTTTTACACAAAGCAAGGATACCTGGGCTCTAAATTGTTTTGGCAATTTGCCTGTTTTCCATCAGACACGGAAATCTCACTGTTACTTCGGATAAACCTGTTCCAGCCTACTTCATCCATACATAACTGCCACATACGTCATCAGAAAAGCAAAATATATTATTCAATGCCTCCAAGCATTGTCTGCTCCTGGCACATGGAGTAACATTCCAACAGGCTTAACCATTTAGAGCTGATAAAAAGCATGACCTAATTACAGAGAAGTCTCGGCTGAGACCAGCTATTTTGTAATGGGAATTTGAAATGTTCTGCCATGTAGCTGGACACGTGCTACTTTTAGTGAGGGGGAAAAACACTTTTCCAGCTTAATTCTTGTTCTTTTCTGTATACTGTTTTCTTTATTGGAAGCTTAGAAAAAAGGGTTGGGGAAACAACAACAA
>VWZT01010886.1:614817-743528 GCA_013397055.1 Pachycephala philippinensis | reverse complement strand
AAAAAAAAAAAACCAAAAAGCAGGACACCAGCATTGCCTCTCTGAGGACTTACAAACCTTCAGGGCACCAAATCTTTGAGCAAATGGAGGCACGTGAAGGATGTGGGATTTGCTGGGATGGTCGCATTAGGGTCCATTCTAGCTAAGGAGTCCATGTTCCAGCACAAGAGCAGTACACCACAGGACACACACAGAACAGGGTGGGGGTTTAGGTTTGGATGAAGGCATGCAGAACCCAGCCTGGCACTTTTATCGGAAACATTAACGATCATGTTATTATCAGCACTACAGAACAGAGCTTTTCATCTGGAATGCAGATCAGCTATGTGAAACACTGCATGCTCATAGCAGCACATCCAACTATTTTATGATCCCAATGAAAAACACGAAGCAGGCCTACATTTTAAATCTTATTTGGAGGAGGGAATGCACTGAGCAATGCAGTGTCTGTACCAACACAGAGGGGCAAATGACCTGTACATTTTTGGCAGAGAGATTTCTTTCAGGTACTGGCATGATCTGACCCTGCTTTACTCACTTCTGCTCACACAATTACAGGAAAATGTTGCAAACCAGCAAGAACTTCAACCAAATTTCTTGCCCATTTAATACAATTGTATTCCTTCTACAGGTAGGATTCTGTTCATTATTCATCCTTGGATAACTTGAGCAAGAGGTTACCAGAAGCCACCACAAGGGAGACTCTCCAGATAGCAAAGAATATGCAGTATTGCAGTTACAAAACACGACTGCTCACATACTGCTCAAGCAGTTGATGACATATCCCTCCATTGACTGGGGAGCTCCTTAAATCAGGGCACTGAAACTCAATAAAAGCACTGATCAAGGTAGTGCTCTCAATTTAATCATGAGCTTTATTGATCATGTCTTCTCTTTATAAAAAGAAAAAGAATGGGGCATGGCAGGGGAAGGTAACCACAAAGCATGGAGCTGCAGTGGGGGACATGGCAGAACAGATTCCTTGGAGTGGGAAAACTTTGCCTTTTGTGCTGACCGCTCACTTCTAGGAATTATGAAACCATTTTTATACAAACTGCTTTTCATCAGAAGGAAGCAAAATACAATTTCATGCTTACAATAAATTCCATGATCTGAGCCCCATTTTGTGAATACATGCAGTTGAATGGCACCCAAAAGCCACAATCAGGAGTCAATCTCCATTGTGATACAAGCTGTAAATTCTCCGGATTCATTATTTCTGCACAGCATCTCAATAGGAGCTAGAGAAAATCATAAAAATTGATAGTTTTCCAAAAGAAATTCTTCCAAGCAGTAAAGTTTAATCTCTCACTGATCTGTTATCCTGATAGAATAGCAGAGGCACAGTAACATATACATCCTACCCAAACACACATTCCATCATCGTATCATGCTCCTCTCACGCTGGGTGAGCTAACTGAATTGAACTTGACCTTCAAAGCCCTTGGAATGCAACAAAATATCTCTGTTTTCTGACGTTTATGGGTGGCTTTTCTGCATGGCTGCTTTTATTGCCTGGAAAATAATGGCGAGAGCTGTGTGTACAAACCCACTACAAACACTGACAAATCACATGAAAGGAAGACAGATTTATTCAGTGTAGATTACTCCAGAGCTAATCTAATCAAATCCAACTTTTACATTTTTAAAGAAGATCAAAAATTCATAGAGTTAGCATTTCAATACAATAGATATATATTATAGCTTTATTTTAATCTGCAAGTGTAATTGAACTGATTTGGATTTTCTGTGCTTTTATTTTTGCTTAAAAAAGCTTTATGTGTTTCATATGAAAATGCATCATTGAACCAGCATATGCACAAGAAAAACCCCATGAAAAATTCATACAGAAGATTATCAATCTCTGTCTAATAAGGCTTATGTAAAAACACATTTGGACACAATTCTGTATTAAAAACTAAAAGGAATAGATGTGGAAATGCAAATATATCCTATTTGTAGCTTTCTTAAACTTAAAAGAAACCACTCCTAGCCACTCTATCAGAGCTGATCCAGAACATTTTGATGGAAGAAATGTGGCACAACTGGGCACCTAGCACAGTTTTCCATCCTTAATCCATCAAATATAGAGAGATTGTCATGTGTCAGAAATTATTTCAAACCCCTGGTTCCCTGTATCCGCATTTTACTCATTTGCATGCAAGAAACAAACGATAGTACAAAACCCCAAAACATTCAAATTGAGTTTAATTTTTGCAGAAGACATAATAAAGACATAATCTACTGTCCAGGTACTTGGTTCTATGCCAGCATATCCAGCTACTTGCACCGACAAAGCCAATGGTGGAATTCTGTTCCTCCTTCATATAAATATATCTCTTAACTGATTTAAAGGAGAGCAAAAGAAAGCCAGAAGCACAATTAAATTTGAACAGGAACAGTAAGAAAAATGTAATTATAATTTTAAATTCTTTTTATCCTTTCCCAGGGCCTTTGTGTATGAGTTACTCAATTTGCACACTCAGGATCCCTCAGCTCCCACCTGAGCCAAGTCTGGTGTCACCAAACCCAGCTTCTGAGTGTTCTTGCTGACATCTGTGGGACCCAATATTGCACCTCTGTAGCTGACAACCACAGGGAAACTTCCTGAGATGCCAGCTGTGCAAGCCTTTACCTGGATATGAACAAGTTCTCGTCTTCATTTTTGCTGCTGGTGCAGGAAGCAGGTTCTGCCCACAACCTTTCTGTAGGATATGAATCTCTCCCACGCACCAACAGCCCTGAGGCCATATATTTTCAATTATCTTTAACACCAATCTGGTCTAAAGCAGTAGAATAAGGCCATTCAAACCTTAATGAACTCATCACAGTGTCCCAGAGGTTAGAGGAGGTTTTTTTCCTTTCCAGCAGGGAAGCTGCCAGAGACACCAGTGAGATTAAATAATGTGCCCCACAACCCTTTGGAAGTACCAGGCAAAGATGAGTTTTCCTGAAGTTCATTTAGAACCAGAATCACACTCAGTTATTTCTAAAAATAGATCCTAGACACTTCAACATCTGCGATATTCAAAAAGCATGTATAATGAATGCAGGAATATTACTCTTACATTTACTGTTTCATCTGTTTTCAGTGTTTTCCATTATTCCTCTCAAAGGTCTTCACTTTTAGATAGCAGTTATCAGTTTTTATCCCTGCCTTTACCCCAGTGCTGGTTAGGCAGCAGTTACCAACACAAGAAGGAATCTGCACAAAATACCCAACACGTTACTGACCATCTTTCATTGTGCCCCCATTCCCTGTCAGAATATTTGGGTCTGTAGTAGTTTGTCAGTCATTACAAGTTATGAGAGTTTATGATATGTTCCAGTCACTAAAAGTCACAAAATCTGTCCCAGTGCTCTGAAAATAAAGCAGTGTAAGATTTTTTTCAGTGAACCTCTAAGTCTTCTAGCCATAAATCTCAACAAATAATGCTGTTTGTTTAAATCAACACCACTATACAGATTAATGAGACAAGTTGTCCACCAGTCCGGGGAGGAACACAAAGATGCATCCTAACTTATTTCATTTCCAGGTTTATTCATGTTAAGTGTTATATAATGTGACATTCACACAATACTGAAGAAGTTAAAAGAACAAAATGCACATCACTAATCAGCTGACCATTTATCATTTGATTTTAGATGCCAAAATTAATGATGTCCTTCCTTTTTGGTTAGTTTTTTTTTGTACTTTTTTCATTTAATCAAAAACAGAATATGTGAGCAATCAGAATATTTATCTGCAATTTCCTTGCTTCTGCACACGTAACTAATCCCACAGTGCTGGAAAATAGATTTAATTGGTTGAAAACTTAGGTCTGTTGGGACTCCCACAGCTTAATGGCTAGAAGATGCAACTTCAGATGTTAATGTTCCAAGACATTAAATCCTGATATTTTCAATTTCTCATTCTTAGTTATTCAGCGTTCACCACAAATGTCACTGGTCAAATTTCAGTCCGTCTTACTCCATTTCCTTTTGTCTGAAAGCTACTACATCACTGAGTACCACAACATCTAATTTTATACCCTCTGACTAGTCTTAGATACTCTAATCCTCCAAAAAGTCACACAGTACTCCCTGTTTTGCAACAGCGCCTCTGCTTCAGCAGCTTCTTACTACTCAACAATACTGGTTACAAATTTTCCTCTTTTACTTACCTTAAGGAACTGCAACATTTAATTCTTTAATCTCTTTTTTTTTTTTTGCAGTTATGCCCCAGCTTCCCATTTAAGTCAAACCTCCCTGTCAGTTTCTCCTTTCATAACTGTTTTCAAGAATCTTGTACTTAACTATTCTTCATTTATACATAGTCCTCTGTCTAAATTCCCTCTGAGAACATCATCTTTCATCTTGTAATAATTCTTCCTTTTATCCTACTAAACAGCCTTTCTCTTTCTGGAAGCAGAGTCCTCTGCAGAGCAGTCAGAATATGTGCCCCTTTTTCCTGTAGTTGTTTGGTTTTTGTTTTTGTGTTACAACACCGCTCCTGTGGCTGCTGTAATGGTCATGTGCTGCTGTATTTCAGCCCTGTTAATATTTTTAAGACTTTGGTACTGAAATCCAGATGTTTTGATTGGAGTTGCATTAAGATGAACAAAGTACTGTTCCACTGAGGCCCTGCAAAGTGCCCTCTATGACAAGAAGGAGAGTTGAAAGTTTGTATAACCATAGTGAAAGAAGGTGCTTTAGGGGGTTAGTGGGGGCACCACCTTTTTGGAAGTATTTACCTGGAAAGTACTAATTTAAATGAAAAGTCTCTAAATTAGAAGCAGTTTTCTAAACAACAGACCGCTTTTAACGTATCTAATTGGTCATGTCCATTCTGAGAAACAGAGCTTTGATGTATCTTCTCTCCACTGGATTTAGCAAGGTAATTGAACCAAACCCTCCAATGTTCCAAAAAGTAGGTCCTCCATTCTCCAGATACATCAGCTTCCCAACATCTGCTCTTCTGCTTTCAGGTCATCCTCCTTGACCACAGGAAGTAAACTCAGTCTTTCAAAAGGGATGTCACTAGTATGTGTTCAGCTACAAATCTTCCCTACTGAAGGTATTTCATGGTTCAATTTTATTTAGATTCCTGATAATTTTGTGAGTGATCAGCATAGCCATAATGAGTCCTAAGTCATTTGCTTCTAGCTAATGAGCTGTCAGTATGTCAAGAACCATGGTTGCTTGATTCTGTTTTTCTAGGGCTTGTCTAATTGACTTTTTCTTTTCTTTTTTCTTTTTTTTTTTTTTTAAACATTGCAGAACATTCTTGGAGTCTTCTGTTACTTTAACTTTGGTATCAGCTGAAGGAGACAAATGACCTCCAAAAAGCTTTTACAAAACAACTTTCAGAAATGGTCTCTGTCATGCCAGGCAGGACAGAAAAGGCTGCAGCAGCTGGAATAACAGGAGTTGCTGGGCTTAGGGTCAGATTTTCGGAAAGCACTTTCCACTTTCTGAGAGGGAAGTTACAGAAATGGGTCTTGAAAACAGCATCTCAATCTATTTTTAAGTCTTTAGACACTACTTTAAAAACAG
Source organism: Pachycephala philippinensis (assembly GCA_013397055.1). Classification (NCBI taxonomy): domain Eukaryota; kingdom Metazoa; phylum Chordata; class Aves; order Passeriformes; genus Pachycephala; species Pachycephala philippinensis. The sequence goes on along the minus strand of VWZT01010886.1, from coordinate 737,993 downwards.
TTTGCAATGGTCAGCCTTAACTCAAGTACTTTGGAAGTGTCTCAAGGAAACACATCGTGCCTGGGCTGTACCACGACAGGAAACCTGCCACAGACAGGTCACTTAACACAGGAATATTCACTATGTTTTTAAACGGAGTTAAGAGAAATTTTGACACTAAATGATATAGCCTCTCAAATTTTGACCAAGATTGTACCAACCATGTCATACGTTGTCCACTGAAGAGTAGAGGTGTACACAGCATTAGAGGATGAAGTAAGCTACTAGGGTTACAAACATTTTATTTCACGCTTCTGCCTTTCTACACTAAAGCTGTCATCTCCTAAAAGCCTCATACTGTCACCTCAAAGAGACAGCAGCTGACACATCCCCTTAAAGTGAAAGGAAAAAGAGATTTTGTGATACCATAAAACTGGGGATGATAAAATAACAGTAAGTACAGCAAGATATTTGCTGCTCATCTTTCACTTCTGTCTCTTCTTGTTAATGGACACCCATAGAAATGGAGAAGTAATGCAGCTTTTCTCATACACCCCAAAGTGTTTCCCTTTGGTGATCCAAAGAACACCAAAATTTACAGGAAAGCTCTGCACTGGTTAAAGTTCTCTGAGTTTTCTCTGTCTTGCCTGAACACAGGATAGACTGCCTACTTGATAATTAATACATAGAAAAATCATGGATAAATTGCTGAACGACTTTACTGCACAGAGACTAAGGAGGAAGGAGAATCACACAGGTTCTGACAAATCAACTCTGAGGCAAACCCCCCCCCCAAATTCAGCAATTAAACACAAAATTCTTGGTACACAAGCTAAGTTAGAGAATCAAGTCTGCACCACAAAAAAAATAAAGACCTTAAATACCCCTTTGCCACCTGCAGCAAAAGCGGACCACAGCAGGCAACACTGCTGACTAGGGGAAAATGTTGTTATTCTATTATATAGGAGTAAATGGTTTGCTCAATAAGCTGCAATAAAAGCCCATTAAAAATGGCATCAGAGAGAAAGAAATTATACAATAATAGTCCACTGATGCACAAATTCAAAATGCAAAGTAGCTCCAAATTTGTCAATTACTCTATCTAAGGATCAAACCAGGTAAGGTAGTGACACCCCTAAGAAAGAAAAGTTTGATTTTTTTTTTTCTTTTTTTAATTATGCTGTTGTCTAATAACGAATAAGTTAGGTTTGATTCATTTAATTCATTCCTCCTAAGCAGCACATTACAACAGTACTGGAATGAGATTTTAAAAAATTACTATTTCATCAAAGGTTTTTAATACCCATCTATGATTTAATTTGATCACCAAATTTGATCTATAATGATATTAATAGATAGAAAAATCCATAGTAGAGTCCATTATTGTTGAACTTTATCATCTTTTTGAAAGTACAATGGTAAAATTATCTATTAATTAGATTAATTTCAAGGAAGTGTAAATCATCCTGACCCATGATACTTGCTTGCAAAGCTATTGTAAGAGAATAATTAATAGGCAATAGTCCAGGAATATTATTCTGGGCAGATGCGAACCTTGAACTTCCAGTCACTAGACTTAAATTCTAACTAGGAATACATCATCTTATGGAAACTCCAACACCCTGGAGGGCTGCAAGAAAGAGGAGAAGAAAAAAAGATCGAAGTAGATTGCTGTTGTTATATATAGCCTGTATTATTGCTTAACATGACCACAAGCTAGAAGTGGATATAAGTAAAAATTACTGAATTTTAAAAGTTCAAGGTGAGAAGGACTGTGCCACTCAAATAATGGAGCCTCGTTTAAAGAACATATCTTACAAGTCATTTAATTTGTCACCTATTCTGCTGGAAAACTGTACGGCCTTGGGCAAATATTTAACCCTAAGCAGTAGCTAGCAGAAAATACACACAGTAAGGAAGATGAATACAAAACTTAAGCACGAATTTGCTATTTTTCCTCACTCTTCCATCATGACAAATCAATTTCTACGGATTCTGGATTAGATCTCTCCCAAACATGTATCTGATTCCTGGGTCCTACGTTTAAAAATTTAATTGTAAGGTCTTTATGGCACAGTAGCATCCACCAACCAATGAATGGGAGTAATCAATATTACAATCTTTTATTCACATGTAAATCTTCAACAGAAATTAGCCCCTGTGTTTTCTGATGAACTGTATGTCACACTGAACTGTCTAATGAATTGTAAAATGTTTTCCGTGTTGACAGATGGAGCTCTTATCTGTAAAACCTCTTTAGAATATGAGAGACTACCAAAATGTTGTTTCAAAAACTGAAGAGAGGACAGAATAGTTACAGAACACCCTGTAAGCAGGGTTAGATGGGAAGTACTGTTCTGCTGTTCTTGTTGACTCCTGTGTTTTATAACATCTAAGCTTTTAACACAGGCATTGCGCAGAACAAAAGCAGATCACTGAACCGAAAATCCTAAAACCATGCTTCCCAAGGCTTCAGGAAAGATCAAACTAGATGTACATTTATAATATTGTGACTAAACAAGGAAAGGCTGGAACAAAGGAAAAGAACCTTCTTCCCATTCATTGAATCCCTAGTTAAACTCCTATGTAGCACACATTGAGTAACACAACATGATAAACACCACTGCCTCAGCTATAATCTTACGACATTTTACAGCACCAAGCAAGAACATTTTTTCTTGGGGAAATACTGTGTGTTTCTGATGAACTATTTAGCAGATGCTAAATGTGCTGAATTCAAATGAAATGTTTGCACCAGAGGGTCAGAGGAAGAAGGACCTCACAGCATGGACCCTTGCTTCCTTGTAAGAAGTATTTGGTGCAGCACTCAGTAAGGCCTGGAGTTCTTTTATAACAAAGTTTCAAGAATAAATTCCACCAATAACACTTGCTGCTATCTCTCTGGGAAATCTAGTGAAGTGAAATTGATTTTCTTTTTTTATTAGCAAGGCTATTAAGCATGAGGCACCCAGAGATGAATGGAGAGCAAGCAACATAAAAAGACAAAAGTGCCTGAAAATCCCTTTTATTTGTTGCATGGTTTCTTTTTGAGAAGAAATCACAGAATCAGAGTATGTCCAGGTGGAAAGGACCCAGAAAGATCATTAAGTCCAACTCCAGGCCCTTCACAGGACCATCCCCTAGAGTCACACCATGTGCCCAAGAGTATTGTCCAAATGCTTCTTGAGCTCTGTCGGGCTGGTGCTGTGCCCCCTGCCCTGAGGAGCTGTTCCAGCGCCCAACCACCCTCTGGGTGAAGAACCTTTTTTCTAACATCCAGCCTAAACCTCCCCTGACACAACTTGAGGCCATTCCCTCAAGTCCACAGTGGTCAGCACAGAGAAGAGATCGATGTCTGCCCCTCTTCCCCTCACAAGAAAGCTGTAACTGCAGTGAGGTCTCCCCTCAGTCTCTTCTCCAGGCTGAACAGACCAAGTGACCTCAGCTACCCCTCATATGGCTTCTCCTGAAGGCCCTTCAANGAGCTCTGTCGGGCTGGTGCTGTGCCCCCTGCCCTGAGGAGCTGTTCCAGCGCCCAACCACCCTCTGGGTGAAGAACCTTTTTTCTAACATCCAGCCTAAACCTCCCCTGACACAACTTGAGGCCATTCCCTCAAGTCCACAGTGGTCAGCACAGAGAAGAGATCGATGTCTGCCCCTCTTCCCCTCACAAGAAAGCTGTAACCGCAGTGAGGTCTCCCCTCAGTCTCTTCTCCAGGCTGAACAGACCAAGTGACCTCAGCTACCCCTCATATGGCTTCTCCTGAAGGCCCTTCAACATCCTTGTTACCCTCCTTTGGACACTTTCCAACAGTTTAATGTCTTTTTTATACTGTGGCACCCAAAACTGCCCCCAGGACTCGAGGTGAGGCCGCCCCAGTGCAGAGCAGAGCAGGACAATCCCCTCCCTTGCCCAGCTGGTGATGCTGTGCCTGATGCCCCCAGGACACGCTTGGCCCTCCTGGCTGCCAGGGCACTGTTGGCTCAAATTCAACTTGTCATTAGCCAGGACCCCCAGGTCCCTTTCCATGGCACTGCTCTCCAGCCTCTCATTCCTCAGTCTGTCCATACATCCAGGGTTGCCCCATCCCAGGTGCAGAATCTGGGACCTCCTTTGTTAAACTTCATATGGTCAGTGATTGCCCAGTCCTCTAATTTGTTAAGGCCTCTCTGCAGGGCCTCCCTGCCATCAAGGGAGTCAACAGCTCCTCCCGGTTTTGTATCATCTGCAAACTTGCTCAGCATCCCTTCCAGTCCTGTGTCCAAGTCATTTGTGAAGCTGTCAGAGAGCAGTACCTGCAGGGGTGCAAGATCAGTCTCTGTCCAGGCTCCGCTGGCAGCACACAGTGACGCCAGGAGCCTCCAGGAGCCCTCTTGTGTGCAGGGATCTGCAGGTGCAGCGAGCAACCACTACAGAAATCTGATCCTAAATTTGTCAAAACAACAAGAAAATTTCTCTTAACTTCTGAGGGACATCTGAGTTCACTAGAGACTGTTCCAGTAAAAGTAACATATTGCTGATAGCCCATATCTACTGCTCAGTATAAAGAAATTTGAAACTGGGGCTTGCAGATGAGGTTAAGAAACTCATTATCCATACCTCCCCCTTTCCATCCTTTTCTTTTAAACTCGTGTCCTCATTGCTTTTTCTTTGATTTTTCTCCAGCTTTGATCATCCAGAGCTGACCACACGGGTTTGTTCCCTAGGTCATTTTTCAACAGAAGCATAAGTGGCAGGAAAGCTGGAAAACAGACCTAAAAGGTGTAGGATAGCAGCACACTGCTGCTGTAAAACAACTGGCCCTTATTCTGATCCTGTATCTTCCTGGTGCACTGTTTTCATGGCTTGTCTTTTATAGATGGCGTGATAAAAATATTGTAGGCATAATGTTCCATTTTCTGGGAGTAGAACCGTTTGGTACACAGTGACAAAGAGAACAAAGGAGGATACCCCCACCTGGCCCCCAACACATGCAGTTTACAATGCATTTATGGTCCTGTGAGAGTGGAATGAATTCCTACAAGCAGAATTAATATGATGCCTTATTCTTTAACATCTGAAGGAAGCAGAAGCAAAGGAAAAATGAAACTTAAAGTGTCTTTTATTTCAAACAAAAGGAGGATATTTAAACAGGAGAGTCTCAGGGGAAAGATTTCATATCACTACAAACAGTGCATCTGTCCAGAATATAACGGCGATGATAACATTACTAATAGAAATAAGACATCCTGACAGTTTCTTGTGGACTGTAAATTAAAGAAACAAGTACCAGAGCTGAGATACCCTTGTATGCATGTACACGTGAGTGCCCACATACACTGCTCACCCTTTGCAATTACTTAATTGTAATGTCAGATCAAAGATAGTCAGAGTACAGATGGATGATTTCTCATCTGCATCTGGCTGTGGACATTCTGTTTGTCATTGGGCCTCGGTGAGAGCACGAAGCAGCAATACACTCATTAGTCCCTGGAGGTTTCTGCAGTTTATGATCAAACGGAGATGAGTTTTCCATCTTCCCACTGCTTGTATATCATTTAGCACTACAAGATGTTCCATGAATAATGGAAATAACAAAATTATGTCCTCCAAGACACTCTCCCCAAGCCAGAGACCACATACACTGCAGTTATTACCAAATTATATATGCATTGATTAACTGGCAGATGCTGCCAAGCAGAGTATGTAGAGTGTGTATTACAGCTCAGCTTCACCTGCCTTTGCTCAGCCTGGGAGCTTGCTCTGGATCCTCATCTTCTAAGGGTCAGTAATGTTCACAAAACTTAGAGGAATGTGAACAGCTCTGAGACAATCAGGAAATGAAGAAGTTATTTGGAGAAGAGGACTGAACAGACAGATAAACAGGCACATAAGCATGGCTGTATGAATTTCAATAGTGACTGTTCTTCCAGCTATTTCCTTGTGGGTTTGCACAGCACAAATTTAAAATACTTGATAAGTAAAGACAGACTGAACAGCTTTTAAAGTATGGATTTCTCTTATTTACCTACAAACTTGAGGATAACAAAGAACATCCTAGCTGTATCATAGCTCTAGCTGTTCTTCCCCAGCATTTATGAGCATTTCTTGACAGTTTTCATTTCACAGGAACAGTAAGACAGGATCCAACTTAGAGTGTCAAATAATTTTTTTTGTAGCACTTAAGTACAATGTAACAGCAACGACCCTTAGGGACTTATTTAACAAAGTAGGCTGAAATACTCTAATTCTGGATCCGGCTGGCTTTAGTAAATTCTATAACAAATCCAGGACCATGCAGGGATTCACAGTTGTAACTATATTGAGCAGCATGGCCAGCAGAACATTTTAAAGCAACTAAGAGAAAATTTAATCCTTCCAAGCCAAAAAGAATTTTTCTTGAACTGTTGCCAAAAATGAGTGCACATGACACAATTTTAATTCCATTCATTGGAAGCATATAAGCATTAAGTAGTTCACTGTTAGATGAAAACTAAGAACTACAGGCAGTAAGTGTCTTTAATATAAGAACTCACTACTGAAAACATGCTAATATTGGGGGTTTGGGGTAGTGTGGGGCTTTTGTTACTGGTTTTGGACAGAATGGTTTTCTTGTTATAATTTGAATGCAACTTATCTGTCTGCTATCCCTTCTTTCTGCCCATAGTAAATTACGCACGCACTTGCAAATTTTGACAAAATGATAAAGAGTGCTAGGCTGGTCTTTTATCTTAGAGTTAATTAAATTCCCAAGAGAAAAAACCAGCAGCACCCACACTTGGGGTCAGATGGGCACAACTCAGCTACTCAACATTCAACTTGACATTTTGCTGGCTGGCCAGCACATGCACATAGCTCCAGACTTGACAGGTCGTTTGCCATCTTGCATGTCCAGAGTACAGAAAGAGAGAGCAGGGGAGGACAATATAAAGAGGATAAAGAGCACGTGAGATCACCACACATGGAGAAAAACTTGCTTACTCAAATATCAGCAGTGCTGTAAAGAAATTCTAAAATTCTTTCAGCAGCTCATCAGACATGACCAGCTAAAGTCAGAAAAACCCCGAGTGCCATTATGCACATTTACCTCAAACTCACTTCAGAAGATGCTTTAATGCAACCAAGCTGGAAAATGCAAATATTTGTTAAATCATGTATAACAATAGTTCCACAACCACACTGCACTGACAGAGCCTGATTTTCTCACACACACACCAGCTAATGTGGTGTATTTACACCAATTGAACTATTTCTGCTTTTCATCACTGAAAAGAATTCAGTTCAAAATTAAGAAAAAAGTAAGTTTTTTAATTTGTATTAACTAAATGAGAGGCTGAAAGATGTATATACTACAGCTACAGCAAGTCACAGATCTTTATTGGACTGTGTTATTTCTATATCAATGGTAAAAGTTACAAACTGATAAGTAGACAAAAATACATATTGTCAGACAACCATGCCATATTGGCATCTCAGTAGAGAGGAAGAGCAAAATACATTCCACGAGGTTTGGATGCATGGGAGGCTTATACAGTCAGCCAGGGATGGGGTGAAGGTGAACAAAACCAAACCAAACTCACAAACAAAACAATCACAACAACAAAGTTCTGAAATTTGGGGATCTACAATGCATGTGGATAGAACTCCACAGCTTCTATTCCCAGGGATGTGGTTAAATACATGCTCAAGGCAGCAGTGTGATTAGAATGAATTGGTGCAATGAAATGTTCTGAGAATGGAAGCTGATCCAGTTCAAACAAGTGAGAAATAAGGATGCTACAATGTCGAATATTTAATTAACGAAAGAAAAACAGAGAAGATTCACTAGAGACAACTGTTCTGTATTCCCAGACATTGGCTAGCTGGCTTGAGAAACATTTCTATTACTAAACTCAATTTTAAGAAAGGAAAAGAGATGGAGGCGTGCAAGAATCTGATATTGTTCAGTTAACGTCTTGGTATAAGATTTTAATGATAGCATCTTGAAAAAGCCCATTTAATGTGTAGAAAAAATGTCTGCTCCTGATTGGTTTGGCATGTTCCAGAAATGCTGTCTGATTATACCTCAGCCCAGAAGACTGAGAAAGCTGTCTTAAAGGATTACAACCTACAGACTTATATTTCTGATTTGTACAACTGCCAGAGGGCATTGCGGAGTGAAAGCATTTTCTGAGGGTATTGTACAGAATGTGCATCTCAAGTGTTTCACACACATGAATTCAGAAAACCTGCCTTCCTGGACAGCAGTAAATCAAGCACCCAAGCATCCTAAAAAGAAATAGAGGAGAAAAATACATTATATAATTTTTCTCTATTTTGTCCTGTGAACACACTCTTCTGATAGTGCAGAGTGCAGAGGTCTGTTTGATAAAGCAATTTGATTGATAACAACTGTGCCATTCCTCTGAAGAATCCACATGAGTATCACAGATGGTGAGATAACTTGCTGTAATTTTCTCAGCAAAGAACACTGAATCAAGCTTTCAGCCTACATAGCAGTCAATAATTTCCAACAAAAATCACTAAAGGAGATTTTTTTTTTTCTAAGTAGAGAAGGAATTCTGTATTTGCACCTCTCAAATTTCGATTATCCTGGCATCCATGTCTCTGCTGTGATGCTGGAATGTGTTCTACAATCAGTATGTTGAATATTTCTGCCCCGGTGATTCTGAGTGCACATGTAGGTTAATGTCAGACTTTGACAGTGATAAAGAAGTGAAAATATGGGAAAGCAAAAGGGGAAAAAACAGGCATAACTCAAGCTGAACTACAACTGACTGAACTGAGATGCCTGGCATTCTATAGCACTGAGGGTCTGGTCAAGTAATCACTTTGTACAATCTTCACATTATACTCTACTAGCTGGGTCATGCAGTGTCCTTGTGCCCTGCTACTTGGAGCCAAACCAGAATAGCTGGACTTAATTAAATTTAGAGTTGATTCATGGGGTGAAGCATCTAAATCTACACATAAGCCAACCACATTTAACATGCTGAAGTATTAGACACATTGAGGGGGGAAACACCAAATACAGCATTTCTATGATCCAAGCTACTCAACTGCAGTTATCCCTAAATGTTTTAAAGAGTTTTTATCAAACACACTGCCCACAGGATGGGCAAGCACAGAGCAGACCCTCAATCTGCTGGTGTACCGTGGACTATAAGGATGTACAGGAGTGTCCTGTAGTATCTAACTGGAAACATTGACAATAATGGGCCTTCAAAACATGCACCACACTGGATCTCAGACAGCCTTCTGCAAACTGAATAAATAAGACTTCTGCTTTAAAAAGAGTTTATTCCTATTTCTCTAATAAGCAGCCCTTCCTTTTTCATCCATAATATCCAACGTAAGACAAAGTTGTATCGAGACAAATTTCTATTTCCAGTGACTCTTGTGTCAAGAGGTGAAATCACTATCTAGCCACTCACTCAAGAACCAGCACACCTGGATTCTAACTCCTCCCTGGACTTGGGCACTTACTGCAGAGATGGAACACGACACTAACTTGCACAGCTAGTCCAGGTTTGTTACTTGGGAGGCAAGTGAAAAAAATAACTTGGTCCCTACAACTCAAATGCTGCAGTAACCTTGCTCCCAATAATCTTACAGTTTTTCTGAATAGCACAGAACTTGGGCGCACTGGAGTCTGTCAGCCAGTGTTTGTTTGCAGGTATACCCTCCATTGCCTCTTCAGGTTTCCCACATGCTCCCTCTTCACACAGAACCCTAAAAGCATTTCCACTGGCAGCATTCTTGGAACGTGCACAAAACCAGCTGCAAACCTTCTTTGCTTTGTGTCTACTATCTGTCTGAAAAGCCTGCTTTGATTCCAACTCTCACACCTTTCATGTTACTGGCACTCAGTTCCACTCTCAGTGGCTTGCCTTTGGAGAGTTCTTTCCCTTGGGAAGAAATGCCGCAGCTCCATTGATCGGCCCATGCTCTGTGTACAGCAATTTCACAGCACACTATATTGCTTGAACTCCATGGCACAATTTCCATTGTTTTGCAACAGCTCTAAGGCTCTCAAAGTGGTCTCATCATCATCATCATCACAATGATTTGTTTAAAAGGCTGTTCTGCTCTTCAAGTGCTGTCATTCAGTAAGCCCCCCAGCACTGGACGGAATAGCATCCTTGTTCCAAGTCTAGATCATATTTTGGTTCTTGAAAAACAAACAATGCTTCAACTCAAATACGGAGCTTCAACTAAACCACCAAGGCATCTTTTTACTCCTTACTGCTTTTGCTTGTAGCTGATAAAATGCCAGCTACATATTTTTCCCAGTAATACAGCCTGGGAATTTGCTTCTGCATTGACCTGTTCAAAATAGTTTCTGCTATGAGTAACTCCTGCAAAGAATCCTCCGATTCAAATTAAGATGAAGAGCTTTGTAACTATTTTCCATGCAAATCTCACTTGCAATTTTATGAAAAAAAAATTAAAAATTGTCTTCTTTGTATAAGGAATTGTCAATCTATAATTTTAAAACCCTTAAAAATTCTATTCCCAGGAGTGGGAATATTCCATCTTTCACAGAAACTTGGCATTTAATTTCCTTTCTGCTTTCCTGCAGTTTCATGTCAGACACCTTTCTCATAACACTGTTTCTGAATTGTCTGGTTTTTACCTGTTACTTCAGCATTCTTGTGCAAAATGCACGTTTTTAAACTCTTACAGTACCCAGCCTCCTCAGCTTCTACCACTGAAAAAGAGTACTCTATTTTTTAATTCTATAAAATAAATAGCGTCAAATAGTGTTTTGCTGTGAAGTGCCTAGAATTTGTCCCTTGGCTGTTCTGCCATTATCATTCTTCAGAGAGAACAGAAATCCTTCTCTGACCAAATTAAAGCCATTAGTCCTTTTGTAGCCACAGCACTTGCCAGACTGAATCTTCCCTGGCAGTTGCAGACAGCTATAGCCCGTTAATTGACTACCTGTTCAAGCATTTCCCATCCCAAACAAAATGCTCTGGTACACTTGCAGCTTGCCTCTTTAAGTCCTTCCCAGAAGCACAAGGCTTCCCCAGAGGCCTGCCCACGTGGTGGAAGAAAAAAGACCTTACATCCCTTGAGAAGGGCACTGACAAGGCTGGGGGACCAGGGAAGGGATGTCTGGCTTCTACATTCCCAAGGCTGCCTGTCTCCTGATGCAATGATCCACTTTGTTATAGTGTTTTCTAAATCCTAGCCAACAGTTTTATCCTACAGATACAGAGTGAAGAGGTTCTGAAGAAATATACTTATTAAAAAGTCCAAAACCGTGCTACCAAAGTCTCTGTGTGTGAGTGGGGGAACATCACCCATCATGCAAGCCCAAGCTTTTCCCAGGTTACTCATTAGGAACACAAAATAATTCTATTTCATGTTTCTACACAGACACTCCAGACTTTGAGCCCAGTTCTTGTTGCTAACAATAATGGCTGACAGATAGATGGAGGTTAGAGTGGCTCCGTTATAAAGGAAGCCCAGAAAAATACAGAGTTAAAGGTTTCACAGCTCAGCAACTCTGTCACTGCTTGATGTTTCAGCTTTTGAATTCTTGTCTTTGCACGTACCTCTTAATGCTTTTATATGACTTTCTAGCTGGACTGTTTATTAAAGCAGCTGTGTCATTTGCTGGGTAAAAAAAAAATCTAATAAAAGAGTTCCCTCGTTAAAACAATTAAGAATAAACGCAACAGATGTGTAGTTCTACTCTCGGCTATTGATTTCAAACCTCACAGGACTTTCACTATTTTATTATCATTTACATGATAACTCAGGGTAGAAACTGTTAAGTGAAATGCACAGAGATTCACTTGGGACCTGACCCTGTCGGGTTTCATCCTCCTGCATTTTCAGTTTGCCTTCAAGTTGAGTATTCATTTCTAAACCACAGCAAAGCATACATATGGCCCATGATAAAATTCTCAGGAGGAGGCCACTGGTTTCAGGAACAACAGTAGAAAAAATACGAACAGAGTAGTGTGAAAAGAAATCTCAGCAAAGCTCTGCCTGATTGAAGTCTCTTCTGCATTCAATATTTGAATTTTCTGCATTATTTATTGCCACCATCAAGAGTTTAATCCTTAAGGCATCATTCTGCATGCAGTTTCCTTATAAGCACACGAAACCCTAAGTAGCTTAATTCCAATACAGTTATATGAATTATTAACATCATCTCCAAATACGATGTGAATTTCAGCTGAGAAATTGTCTGAGATCCAGAACTTCAGTGGGGAGACCAAATTTCCTACATTCAAGCTTTTGCAAGAGCTCTGTAAAATGATCTTTCACTTGAAGGCTATGCTGCAGACAAGGACCATCCTGTAAACTGCAAGCAGGACCAAGGAAGTATCTCCCAACCCAAACATTTACCTGTAAGAATCATATTCCAACCTACATTTCTAAATTTTTCTCTCCAACTGATTAAATATTCCAAACACCCCACCACCACTACTCCCACCCCTTTCCCCCAAACCCCAAGCAGATTAACCTACAACTTGGCCAGTTGTAAGGTACCTTGAGGTAACTTACTACTTTGAGTGCATCAAACATGATAACTCAAGACATGGCAAATCTCACAAGAGAAAACTCTGCAAGCACCACTTCTATTATTCATTCCCTACTGTCACCCTGAGTGCTCTCAGAAGACTTCTCCAAATGTCACCTTCCCACTAACTTTCACATAGCTACATACATGTGGCTAGAAATACTGCTTCAAGTATATCCCAGTGTAAGTGTTCTGTTTGCACAGACACAGAAAATGCATTAGTTTCTTCTAAAAAATATATATATGGAAAAGAAGGGGAAAAAAAATCCCCAACAAAAACCAAACGAAGCAAAAACCCCAAAGTTGTGTCCACAGAGCTGGTACCTTCTTCTATGTTATCCTCAAAACTAAAAGTAGATAGGATGAGTTATTATTTTTAACATCACTAGAACTCTGAAGAGCTTCCTCCAAGGGTCACTGAAGCTCACAGGAAGGCATGAGTTTACTTATTTCTGCAGCAGTCCTGACTTTACATTCAGTCCACAAGTTTCTGTTGAATTTGCCTGTATTAGTGAGTCAGTTGCTATTTCTGGTATTTCTATCCAAATATCTGACAAATAGCAACACTTTCTGCAGATCTCTATATTCTGGTACATGAGGAAATATTTATATTCTTTATTAATTACTAGTTTTTATTTCTACTTGAGCAGTTTTAGCCATCTAACTGAGAAAAAGAAACGAGATAAAACAAGAAGTTTTCACATGGAATACCACACATCAAGCAAGAGACTCTTTGGCTAAACTCCTGATAAGTACCACCTGATAAATCCACACAGACCCGAATTCACCGTTTGCCCAAAATGGGAAAAAAAAGCTTTGTATTTTGTCCAAGTGAAAGAAAGCAACCACTAGATATAAATACCTTCTGATACTATCCTCAGATGTCTTAAGAGGAAAGAAAGAACGCATTGCAAGATCCAGGAATTAAAATGTTGGTAACATCTCAGCTGAGCCCATTTTAGGATCTGACCCAAAACTCAGTAAGTAAAGGACACCATGAGCTTTCCACAGGGCACGAAGCTGCTGTTCCCACAGGCAGCCACTGTCAGCAGGGAGTGGCTGTGAAGCAGCCAGTACCTATCTGGGACATGCACTGCCAATATGTGTATTTAATTTTTTATTGTATATACTCCTTTGGACACAAGAAGTTTTAATAATTCCAACATTACAAGCATTCTAAGTGGACTTCTGGGTTTCTTGAGCTAGCCTATTAAATCTTTCGATCCCCTGAAGTCAAGGAGTTTATTCTGCCTGAGTAAAATGGTTCACGTCCTCCGCTGATTTCTCTTCATCTTTGTCTTCAAAGAAAAGCTTAGATTCTATCTGGCAAGGTAGAAAATGCTTCCCACAACCAAAACCTTCATGAACATTTTGAATTCTGTTCCATTCCAGTTTTAGTGATATGTGTGTGTCTACATTACAGCCTGTATTTTGAAATGAGGGAAACAAAGGCAATGCAGCTAGGTCAAGGAACCTGCATAAGGGCGGATGACTAAGCACACCAGATTCAACACACAAACCACAAGATCCATTACAGTTTACTTGTTTAATATTGTTTTTCAGCACAGCCTTAGCTACAAAACAGTTCTGTAAAAGTAATGGAAAACCCTCTGATTTCTCTTGCATACTTTATGTTAAAAAAAAGCCAAACACCTTTTCCTTAGAGCATAAAAGAAATGTGTTTCTTAGAGTCGGCCTTTATTAGAAATCAGGAGTAACATCAACTTTTCTACAAATTACCTTTGGAGGCCACATCTGGTTAGCTTAATTCTTCAAAGATTGCCTTGCTCCGTCTCCTTGGCTTTTTCTTCCTTTGTCATACATTGGCTTGTTTTATGTCTGACAGTTCTTTTATTACCAGATTTCATTTTGAATCCGATTTCCCCCCTGTCTCATTACTTCTGTCTTGCTCTCTGTTTGTTCTCTGTTTCTTTTTCCTGTCTGACAATTCTCTTATTAGTGGATTTGGTTTTGCCTTTGTTTCATGCTTTCTGCTTTTATTCTCTTGTGTCTTATTTTTGCTTTTCTACTTATTTTTCTCCTGTCAAGGCCTCCTTTTCTTTCTGCCTATTCTCTCAAAAGGTATATATGCTTTGCTTTTGTTTAAGGTTACCAGATTTCAGCATGTTGTGGAGTTAGTTTATTGTTAGATACTGCCATGCAGAAGGAACCACGTTTAAATCAGTTCCTTTGGCATATGAGCAGCCACTAATCTATGTGTTTATATAGCCATATTTATATAGCCGTAAGCTCTGCTTCTCAGCTACTACAACATGCCCCAGACCCAAACTTTCTGGTTTAAGAGCAAGGACACTGCTTTTAAGTTCATTACTTTCTCCCAGCATTCTCCATAAGCCATTAGGTTCCCTCAGTTAGTACAGAGAGAAGGTGACACACAAGCCATGCCTTCCCTCTGCTCCTTGCAGGTTGTCCCAGCGTGCTCACCACAGTAAATCCTCTCCTGATCAAGGTTAACAGGCACAATCAGTGTTTCCTGCAGCTGCCCGTGTCTCAGCTTCTCCCCAGGGACACAGCTGTGTGTGCACACCCTGCAGGCTCGCTGCGAGACATTTCAGAGGGAAAATGAGAGCTTTTGTGTTCTTTGTTGGGGCCAGGGTGGAAATACTGTTATTGATGAGCTTCGTCCAGCTGGTCTCCTAATCCTGTAAAGGGCTCCCTGTACTACCAGGATTCCATGTACCCTAGGGAGCAGCCACTGGAACACAGCCCTGAGTGAAACCAGGGGACCTCAGTTATTTGCCACTTGCATCACTCATCTATTTCAGGTGCCAGAACACGAAGCAAGACCAAGAAAGCACTGCTGGGACAGGGGACTGATCTGAAAGGAGATGTTCGGCCTACACTGATACTTCGATAGGATGTTTATTCTTATAGGAATAGAAAACACAATTGGGTGATCTCGCTGCCACTGACTGCAAGAAGGAGGAGAATATTGTCTTACTGCTCCTTCAGACTGTTGTTCAGGTGTTTTTCACATTAAAAGGGAGGTCTTGCAGTCATAAACTTTCCCCACCATGCTTATAGATGGAGAATTCTGCTTCCAAAGGCACCAGCAAAAGGAGCTTTACAAGATTTCTGGGTGAGAGCTCAAACTGATTTATTATTTGTCAAGAGACACATTAAATAAACTTGGCCTTTTTTGCTGTCATCAGCTGTCTGAAAGACAAGCTATAAGCATTAGAGTTTCCTTTAATGCCACAGCACTTAGGTTAGAGAAAGCACAGTTGAAACATCTCATATTTGGAAGGAAGGTGTCATGTCAGGGATGAATATTGCTTGCTGGGGGTGTCTGTTCCTCAGTGGGGAAGTAGTTCCTGTGCAGTGTTTTCTGTGGATGTTTCCACTGGAGGTGAACAAAGTTGTAAATTGCCTTTGGTAAATTCAAATTTGGTGAATCACGAGGAGGATGAAGTGTCATGTCCTTCTCACAGCCTGTACCAAGGATCTCTATAAACTGATTTAGCATTCCTTTAAAGGTCATTATTGCCCAGGTGCAAGAAGCAACCTTCTATTAGTTACTTTCAGAACACAGCCTCTCTATTGCCACTGCAGAAATTTTCATGGGGTTTTTTTGTCACAGAACTTTCTCATAGTTTCTGGTTCTTTAGCCTTAAAAATCAAAAGCAGTACTGTATACAAACAGCAGTGCAGACTATCAAAGCAATGATTTCTGCTTAAGCTTCTGAAAACTACAGAGAAAGTAAATGGTGTGCCATACACTGTGGGCTAGGCATGCTGGCACCCTGATCCATTTACTACTGAAAGCTAAGACATCAAAAGGATATGACGCATACAATGATATGGGGCAGTGCAACATAAAATGTAAAGGCATGCAGCCACGCAGAATTATTTGCTGTATTTAAATCCTGTGGACATACCAAAAACTGCAGCTGCGTGAACCAGATACCAACCTGCTATGCACAAATTCTGTGTTCTTAGACCAGTTTCAGATTCATCAAACTGATGATGAAAGAAAAAGAAAATAAAGAAATTACTCAGAAATGTACTGATACGCTGATGGTGGGGCAGGCTTCTTTTTCTTTAAACAGATGCATCTGCACGAATTTCTCCAAACTAAATGGTATTAATCACATTACCACTGTAAGTCCCACAGCAAAGATGATTCATCTGCTCTGCTGATAAGGAAGGCCATCTCCATTCCTGCAAACCATACCCCTCTCCACATCACTTAGTTTCCTATCTTGTGATTTAAATAGAAATGGGACTAGACTGCACACCCTTGACACACAAGTCCCACTAACATTTCAATAACTGTTCACCACTATGCATAAAAGCCCTTATTAGCTGTCTTTGAGTGCTGCTGAACCTGACACAGCACTAAACTGTGGCAAACAGGCTGGGATTAGAAATTTCAAAACCATTTAGATGCCTTAAAGATGCACTATCATAATCTGCCCTTGGGAATGATCTGCCCTCATAGCAAAAGCTACCAGGTTAGCATCGTACTCCAATTCCCACAGGCTCTCCTGCAGCCTAGTTACAGCTACCACAAGCCCTGTTCCAGCATTCTCCACTGCTTATGCTGGATTTAGTCACAAAAAGCACCTCATGCACCCTTCCCAGAGCAGCTAGAATCAGGTATTTGTAGACACATGCTGCTTTTCAACTAAATCTATATGACTGAGCTTTCTTTTTTCCCAGCATCTCAAAAATTGGCGCACTCAAAGGGCAAATAATAAATTTCCTAAAGTAAACCTGCACACCGCAGAAACTGCAGACTGATCTGTGTTCAAATGCAAGACAAACGCTGCAGACCAGCCCACAGCTCTGCAATACCTGTTGGTCTCGTTCTCCAAACTGAGACTGGCAAGTTGCCTCTGCTCTGCAACTATTAGCAGAATCCAAACAATCCCAAACGAAAGATGCATAAGGGATCCAGGGTCCTCAGTCTCTCAAACTCTGTGGCTTGAATTTGGGCCAAAGCAGTGACTGTTTAGAATCTGAATGATGATCTGGAGTCAGGAACTGTTCCTAAGTTTCTGCCTGGAGCCCATCTATACCGTGTTCAGAATAACTGCACGTGCCATAACCATCAAGGACCTGCACACTTCTGCCAAAACCGTACTGGTCTAAGAACACAGAATTTGCATAGCAGGTTGGTATCTGGTTCACTGAAACCTAATTTGGCCCAAAATCTGAAATTTCTTAATTCAAACAGCATCTTGTTATAAATTTGCTAGGAACTATCCCCTAGTTTTTTATCAGCAAGATGACAGAAAATTACAACACAGTTTATATTTTTCAAGGCCAAAAATTTCTGGCTTTATAATAGCACTATTGACTGGTAAAAAAACACAAAAAAAAGGAAGGTAAAAATCTATCGTGCAGGATAATATTCCTTTCATAAATACTCAAATGATATTTACCTAGCAAAGAAAGAGCTCCTGAACCGCTTAACACTTCAACTGTTCAGAGAAACCCTTGGATATTGTTAGATAAAAGATAAGTTCTGAAATGAATATCCCTTCATTTCTCTTTCACATAATTCACATTACTTGAGATAAGAGTAAATTACCTCAAATGCATCCCTTATTGAAAAAGTAAGGCTATGTTTCCATACCCTTAAAACATACAGGGTCTCCATTTAGATTTCTTCATTTCCATGTTTGTTAAAGATGCACATAGTGCCAGTGTTTTTTCCTCCTGTATCCTGCCCTCAAAAAAAGCCTAGGGTATACAGAAAAGAAGTGTAAAACAAGGACAAGGTTTGGGCCTAATCTACATATCTTGATTTTTCACCATCCACTTGATCCTATTTTCTCCAGAGTTACAAAGTATTTAGATGCAAATGTCAAGTTAATGCACATGAACACAATAGTTCAAGCAAAAAGAAAGCAACCTATGGGTAAAACACACTATTAAAATGTGGCCATATTTCAGACCATACTTCAGGACAGCTCTCCCTCAAAAAGGCTTGAGTTTGCCAGTAAAAACAGCATCCAGCAAGCAAACAAACTCATTTATTTCAGAAGTCAAAGACCAATTCACCTTCCTTGTAGGAACTCTCATGACTGAAATGCTTTGCTAATTGATAGTGAGTATTTTTCTGGTACAGAAGTATTTCACCCACAAACATGAGGTGGGCACAGCAGGCTGACTCTGAAGACGTCACCCTGAAATGAGCTGACTCAGGTGGGCACCCCTTCCAACCTCCTAACACCACTTTTCATCACTGTACTTTTAAAAGCTGTTCCAAAACTTCTCTCATTTGGAAATATATACTACAAGACAGAAATTGCAGGGGAAGTAGGAAAGGCTGTATTATTCCTCTAAAGCAAGACAAATTGAAGGAAACACTATCCTCTAATACTTTCTTATTTTCTTACTAATTTCAGACAAAACCCTGTGTTTTGTGGACAATAACTTTTGACCAGCTGGTGTTGTTTCAAAACCAATCACTGAATTTTTTACAAACCACAGGAAGATTGCCAGTGAAATCTATGCCACACCCCTACTAAAGCTGCTTTATGGGCTGTCACGTCCTCTAAATTTCATTTAAAACTGAGCTCTGCCTCTGAACTATTTAACAATTAGATGAAATGTTTTCCTGCAATTTCACTGAAATTCAATTGAGATGAGAGTTCAAGTGAAAGAAAACTCCGAAATGCCACTCAAATTATACCCATCCTTATATTGCTTAAAATACCCAAGACCACTTCCAGCAAAAAATCCAATTGCTGCAAAAACCTAATGGGCCTTAACATTTCATATTCCACGGACCCAAACACGGACAGACAAACTACAGGTTGCTGTTGTCTAGAATACTGTAGGACACCAAAAGAGCACTCCAGGGTAAAAAGCTCCTTGCTGCTAATGGTCTGTGTTTGAGCTGACAGAAGTGACACACATACACAGGGTGAGAACTCCTGGGGGCAAAGTCATGATACAAATGAAACATCGTCTTCAGAAGGAGGGGGCACAGATTTGCTGGTAATGTCTGTTGGGAATTTGCACACGTACATGCAGATAAAAGAAAGGGTAAAAAGCAAACCAGGCTGAAAGTTAGCTTGAGGAATAAAGAAGCTGACATGTGAATTTAGAATACTATCAAAAAACAGAAAAGGAAGTACATGCATGAAGTAGGGAGAAGGAAGGGATGCCCAGACAGAAGGACAACCATTACTTGCCAACTGGTTTATAGAATCACGCAACTGTTTCAATTGGAAAAGACCTTTAGGAGCATCGGGTCCAACCACAAACCTTACTCTGTCAAGTTCACCATTAAATCATGTCCCTAAGTGCAACAACCACGACTTTTAAAATACATCCAGCCCCCCCAGCCACTCCTCACAGGACTCCCTCTCTAAACCCTTCACCAGCTTCATCCCTTCTCTGGACATGCTCCAGCCCCTCAGTGTCTTTCTTGTAGTGAAGGACCCAACACTGGACACAGGATCCGAGGTGTGGCCTCACCAGTGCCACAATCACCACAATCACTGCCCTGGTCCTGCTGGTCCCACTTTTGCTGATCCAGGCCAGGTGCCACTGGCCTTTTTGGCCACCTGGACACACTCTGGCTCATGTTCAGCCAGCTGAAAACCAACATCCCCAGGTCCTTTCACACCAGGGACCTTTCCAGCCACTCCTCCCTGAGCCTGTAGTGCTGCAAGGGGTTGTTGTGACCCTGTATGTCATTATATTCACACCTGATCTGTCTGCCTAAATATAAAGAAAACTTCTGGGTCCTACCCAGCTGTGCCCTTTCTATGAAACCATCGGTTGCAAAAACAGGTCTGCCACTAAAACCTTGACTAGTACAGAAGGCACCTAATACATGAAACAACTAGGAACTGATGGAGTCTGCACTAACACAAGATTCAGCTGAAGGGCCGCTGGAAGTAGTGAGCAGCATTCCAGTATTTTTCCAGCATTGTCCCTCTCGTTTGTTATTTTTAGCTTGCTGTTCTAAGAAAAGAAGTCACAGATGTCTCCAACCTGCCTGTCTATTCACCACTTTCAATAGTCAGATTTCCTTGCAAGTTTCATGAAAATCTTCTTAACAGGGTATACTCAGAAGTTACCTATATTCACTACACTTCTGGTCCACACCAATACACACAGACTAGCCAGGTACCCAGGCCTCCTGGAGCTCAGAATCTCTCATAGCACTGATTTGAGAAAGCCCTGCTACAAAGAACCAGACAACACCAAGGAAAAAGTCAGAGGTGTGCCAAGGAGATGCTCTTTTACTAAGGATATAAGGAAGCAGCCAGAAAAGCAAGAGATACTGAGGTGTGGAAGGTGGGAAACACACAGTGACGTAAGATTCCCATCCTGAGGCAAGCACGTTGCATGAATTCCATTACTGATGGAATGACTTTTCACTCATTAAGAAACTCACTTCAGAGAGTCTGTTGGTGTCTGTTCTCACTGCTTCCAGAACAGAGAGATTCATTAAGAGGGTCAGGTAGCGATATGTCCGTGGGACAAATGAGTCAGTGTAAGGGTGTCTGAATGTCTGCAAAGGTCACAAGTAAAACACTCAGACTCCTATCAGCAGTGGCACCACACAGCCACCACGTCCAAGCCTTATCATGGACCAGCACAAGCCAGAAGCCACTACAAAGATTTTTACATCAATACATAACCTGTTATCAGGAACCAAATGCTTCCACATTTGGGGAAAGTGTAAGGGTTTTGTTTACGGCAACAACTGAGACACAACAGCAAATCAACAGAATTCATATTCCTGATAATCCTTTTTGACAGAATTCATCAGCCAACTCAGGAGTCCTGCAGTTTATTCTGATTAGGATGAGAAATTTATGATAGAACCAAGCAACTCATGCAATTTTGTCTGATAATGAAAAAACAAAAAAAGCAAAACACCCAGGAACCCTCCCAATGAATTAAAAAAAACCCAAACAAAAACTAAACAAAAAAACCCAACAAAAACAAACCGACAAAAAAACCCCCACAAAAAAAAAAAACACAAAAAACACAAACAAAAAAACCCAAACCCAAAAAACAATAAACCAAACCCAAACACACAGATTTGCCTCAAATGCAACAGAAATTAAAGTAAAAGGAGATATTTTCTTTACTCACAGAGTACCAAACTTCTTTCTAGCTGACACTTAGTTCAGAAGGATTCTTTTGGCTTTTACTCTGAACTTGAATGCCAGGGATTTTGTGACAACATCCGACGCTTTAAATACAGCCCTCTCTCACTGCTCCAGCACCCCATCTACTTTCTCTTGCCTGTATATCCAAGGCTTCATAAAATCATTTGCAATGAAACCTTCTGCCCACATGCACCCTGTGCCTGCTCGTGTTTGAAGTGGAAGCTGCTATCACTCTACCATCTGTTCCGTAAAAGAGCATCTCTGTTTCATAACGATATTCCCAGATGAAGGGCAACTACTGCTCCCCCATTGGCAGCAACAGTTTTAGTCCAATTCAGAACAACATCTATTAGCAAAACTACAGAGCAAAAAATACTGCATTACAACATAAAAAGAAAAAAATACCTTTAAATAAAAGTCACCTGGAGCGCAACCCAAAAGGCTCTGAAGAAGTTAAGGAGAGATAGGAACATTACACATGAGTGTGTGGGTCTGTCCTGTTTTAAACCCTTTAAATGGAACCTTTTTGATGCTAAAGAAAAGCATGAAAAAGTTTATGATAAAAGGCCAGCTTACAATGTCCTTGGATCAAAGGCCATCCAAGGCCACCTGACCTTGCAAGCCTTTTTAAACCTAAATCTCCACACTTTATTCATTCCCTTTCAAAGCCTGGCTGAAAGTACAACCCAGTTGTGACAATGTGGGAATAAATTTCAAAAATGTTTGAATTTTGAGTGTCTGATCCTACAACTTTAGTCTAATATCAAACAATCAATTAAGAAGACTCTATTTTTTTTTTTTTCCAGGCAAAACATCTACTCTTCAATGCAGTGTTGAGGAGTTTCACACCCATATGACCATTTTTTCTCTCTCGTTCAGGCCGATGTGTCTGTTCAGCCCCAGTGGCTTTCCTCTCTAATCATGAGCAGATATTATGGATTCCATGCTCTATTTGCATTCTTTGGTCCCTACCTTTAGACACTGGATTTTTTTTAACTTTTTTTGAAAAATTCTGATTTCCTGCTCATTTTTAAGGTCAGACTTGCAAAACATGCACAACCTACCTGTGCTTGATATAGCTTGTTAAATATTTTATTTTATTTGTGTTTTTATTAGCAGAATTCAGCCCTCTGGGGCACTTTTATGAAAGATGCTTTTGAAATGTAAATGTGATTGATTTGATATTACAGCTTGTATTATTCTTACTTGCACAGTGCCTTTGGGAACAAGAGAATGGAGTTTTCTTTTTACTGACGAAAAGGTCTGTGGTAGGTATTTTCCTCTTTTCTACACACAAAGAGCCTACAAATTTCTAAAAAAATCATTACCTGTCTTCATATGTTCATGCTGACCAACTTTTAGTGCTTCTTCCATTTTCTGAACTGTTTTGGATAACAAAACCAATACATTTGATACTCACATTTAAGATGCAAGTTCAAATTTATACACAGTGCAGACACAGTTCCTTCCACCTTTAATAGACTGAATAGTACAAACCTCACCAATCTTATCCAGTTGCTAATGAAAAGTGCATACAGCAGTTCAGCTCAGTGGTTGAGAACACGCTGCTGTGTTTGCAAAACCCTATTATAACTCACTCATGTAGTGAGAATTATTTGACAATTTTAAAAAGCAGTTAAATAAATGGCAAATCCTTTCTATAACGTTAAGTCCTTTATAAAGAATGTATTCCAGAAGAATATTCAAACATCTGGAAATGATGGGCTAGCACACTCCCATTTGAAACCCATGTGTTACATTTTCCCTGTGGAAAAGTGGCTGGAACGGACATAGATAACACATTTCACTGCAGTTCTGCAATCTCCTTCTTGTTTCAAATAAGGAATATTTGTATGACTTCTACAACCTATCAAATCCTAGCTATTTAGGAGAAATACTTCTCACAGTAATAAACAATGGTAACTGTTCCAAAATAGTGATGTATTGTCTGGGGAGATATTAAAAGTAAAGCAAGTAACTAAGAAGCTATCTGCATTTCACGTGCATAGTATTAAAATACACCCACAAGAACAAAAGACATTTGGGTAAAATTTAAGCAATATTAAGCGTGGAGTTTTTCCAGTGAATTGGTAAAGCTCAGAAGATGTAACTAATTAGAACAGAAGGCTGCAACAGTTAGACTCTTTCAGAAAGAATAGTTAAGGTACGTTGCCATATGGTTCTGAAAACTCATTTAATGCAATCCAAATAGAAGAACATGTGCATATACCCCTGTGAGTTGCCCAAGCATTAATACTGCCTTTTAACTCAACCATTTAGTGCAGGCACAACTGTTACTGAGCTGCACGACTTTAGACAGTGAAGGTAAAATTAAACTGTGAAAAGATTACAAAAGCTGTGAAAACAGCATAAACCAAAACAAATATTCACCTATGTGTTATATGACACATGAAGTTCCATTCTGCTGGAACAAGCTATGTATAGCAAAAAACTTTTTAACTTCAAAAGTGCAACTGTATCCTTGCACAAACTTGCACAGTGGTTAGGGCAGCGTGGTCATGCAGCAGATCCTGAGGTAAAGCACTTAATCTATACAATATCTAAAATGCAAAGCTACATGCTCAAAATACAGAAAGAGCCACAGCTATAAATCACTTATAGAAAAGCCCTCATGTTTGACAGTATCAGGTGCCATCTGTTCCTATTCAAGTGTGCTCCTTGGAAAAAAATCAAGAAGAAATTAGAGTTTAAGAAAGAAGTTGGCATGACATTCATGGATCTAAGAAAGAAGTTGAGTTAGAACTGAGAAAATAGCATTTAAGACCTTGATCAACAAAATTGGGTTGTCATGCATTACTGTGAAACTACTAACTTTTTACCAATAAAGCAGCAGCATTGTTAGAAGTTAGTCTTGCCTTTAACTAGGATGTTGCACTATTCATAGTGATCCAGAAATAACACCAAAAGCAGCACTTTTGCTCTTCCTCTGTCTGAGAGTCTGGACCTCATTAAAATCCCAAGGCTTAGTTCACCACCTAACATATAAACCGTTCATCCTTCCATCCCCAAAAAAAAAATCATGCACCAACGAGTAGTTTGAAAACCTTATTCTCTATTATTCTCTCTTCTGCTGGAGCTATTCTTACCTTCTGTGTCAAGAGCCATCATTATAAAATCTTTGACTGCTAGTTATTTTTACCATTGCACTTAGCACGTTTTGGGCATCCAATAATACACAAAATAAGCCCTTTTATTGAACCCAAAGTAAGAATGGAAGACTATTCTTGCAATTGTTCAATTAATAAAATTGTCTCATATCCATAACCCCAGACTCATCCCTTAGGAGGCAGAATATAATCCCCTGGAGGTTTCAGTAAAAATGGAACTGTGCTCCAGTTCTGTAACTGGTAATTTCCTCCCACAAGGTCAGTGTTGATGTGGACACCCTGCACAGGTTCTGCTCATCCACTGCTGACAGGATAATGGCCCTGTATTTGTACCTATTCCAGTTCCTCACTCTTAATCACCTGGGGGCTGAAGACACTTGCTTAATTGTGTATATTTTAGAAGAATTCAATGCAAAATTAATTACTCTCTCCCAGTCCTCCAAAAGACATTTTAAAGGATTTCCAGATGTGTACATTTTTAAAAAGCATCCTTCATTGATCTATGTGGCATTGTCTCTGCCATAGATCTGTGTGCTGCTTTCTGTTCTCTTCAATCTAAGTCTGGAAAACAAGGTACCTTTTCTGCATCCCAATGCCTAAATGTATTCATTGACATTTAATAATACGTTTTACTACTTTGGCCTTTGAGTGTGTTGTATTGCAACTGCCTGGGCATCCCATAGTTTCCCCACACGTCAATGACACTTCTAAGGAGGGAATAAGCAAAATTCTATTTGAGCTGATGGTATCACTTTCTTACTGCTACACCTTTGAATTAAAGGCTGTAAATAACAGGAACAACACAAGGCAGCTCATTGCTTTTGGTGTCAGCTCCCTTCAGAAAATACCTTATGGCCACCAGTGTGGCCACACTTGGAACAAGAGGCCACACAAAAAGCTGCATTGCCTTCACTTTTAAGGAGACAAAGATTTTGCAGAAGGTTATTTCAGAAAATAATGTGTCCGTAAATGAGAGTTTCTGAAAGCTGCCGTACTTATTTTGCAGAAATTTCTGTGATACAGAATGCATGGGAAAACTGCAAAGAGCATTAGCTTAAGAATCATTCTTTTATGTCACTTCCCTGATTGGTAACATTTAGCTAGTGTGGAAAATCGTTATTTAAAAACCCATACTTAAATGTGCAAGACAGATATTCACATATTCTCATAATCTTCAACACTGCAGATTCTCACTAGCAGAACTTTGCATCATTGAGCAGTCTTCCAAGAGAACAACATGAATAATATACATTAATTTATGATTTATTTATCGTTACCCTGACTGCTTTAGTGTCTATATTCTCACAGCATATTGAAATCCAGCCATCTCTGGAACAGAGAAACTAGCCTCCCAGAGCCCCAAACCAGCACACTTTGGGGGAAAGCAGAGCAAAAAGGTGCCCGAACAAACATTACCTGAAAGAAAAGTGTCATAGAGATGTCAGTTCTATATAGAGAAAGATATACTTGTAAATGTCTCATCTGAAAGTCTCCAGTTTTATGGAAACAGAAGCAATGAAAGATACCTCATGAGGGCACACAAGTTAGAGCAAGGGACAGACTTCTGCTAGCGGGATAGTTAATATCTAGTGATCAAAGGTTTTTCCTTTAAATCAGCAGAACTCCTACTGATTTCCATGCATTTTCCTTCCCATAGCTATGTTTTGATACAGGAAACCTTAAGTAAAGGTGAATAAAAAAACACTTCAACGAGGAAAGTGCCTCTTTTAAAAATAATTATTAAAGGCCTTTCTTTGTCCTTTCACCCTTTTCTTTCCCCCTCCAGAGAAGGCATCAAAATCTGGTTTTCATCTTCTCAGATCAGCATTGCCTGTTGTTAGAACTGTACCAAAGCTGACTGATCAGCTTTGACTCTTCTTGGTCAGCTATTTCCCATTAACAATCTTTGTTCTGACAAATGCTCTGGACAAAATAGCTAAAACACAAATACCTGAACACACATGTCTACCATCATTTTACCAGCCTTGGTCTCTGGCTGACTTTCCAGGAAGGCTGTGTCATACCCACACACATTTTCTCTGTCCCAGAACATGTGAAATGGCACTAGACACCTATCGTGAAGCAGTTCAAGCAACTGAATCCCGTTGCTCAGTATAGACCTTCCCAAAGCAGAAATACTACATCAGTCTGATAAGATCTATTCCAAATTCAACACCTGGGTCAGGACAGATGAAGAGGAACCTCAGAGCTTTAGGTGTTTTTATATACAGTTTAATTTCACTGCTGTCTCAAAGGACAGATTCCCTCAAGACCGTATCGAGTTTATAGATTTAAGGCTGGTGTATTCTGTAAATTCACCGTACACTTGAGTTTACATATTAGTCACTGCTATTTTGTAACAGCAGATTGTTATAATAATAGCATTTCATACGGCTTCACAGTTAGGGAAGATGGAATAATCATTTGGGAATCCACAGGGGGCCAGTGAAACCAAGTAAATGTTTTGCTATTCAAATTGTGGTGTGAAGGCAAAATTTTTCATCGGAAGTACTGGTAGAGATTTTTCAACATCTCTTTAAATACCTTTCCTACAAACTCTGTCATAATACATACTAATGTTTTCTCCTGACTGCCAATCATGAAATTAATCACTGAATTACCTAATTATTTCTAAGATCTTTATGATTCTGAGCCCATTCTTTCTACACCATTTCCCTTTTCATTTTATAGTTGATTTCAAGAAAATATTTTAAAATATGCATTACCTAAGAAAAGAACTATGATAAGAATAACAAATAATTACTATCTGCTGGCAGAAAAACATTACCAGTTACAATAATTTGACTGAATGTTGAAGTGAAGTCTGGATTACAATATTCAGAATTAGGAAAAGAAAGTGGGGTGAGTTAGAAATGAAGGGAACACTGAATACCTGGAAAGAAAATCAGTGAATTTCTTAAATTTACTCTTCAGAAGTAAGGTTGGCAGGTCCTTGAAATTTGAAAGAATGTTTACATTAAACATCAGGTTGCAAAATTGTTATGTGTTTTAGGAGCAAAAAACTCCAATGAATTCTTCTAGAAGGGAAACACGTTAAATCATATTTCAAAATATTTCAAAAACCTCTGTTGTTTTAGACCAGGGAGACCCTGGTGCTACTGCTTCTGGTGCAATTGATTTACTTGCACAGAAATCACTCATCTATCAGTATGGAAAACATAAAAGTCAAAGCAACTATAATATATGTGTACCAATAAAGTCATCTGTTATGCCTTCTTTTCTTTTTTTTCCTTTTTTTTAACCCAGCAAATAGAAAAGGCTTTATTAACCTTCA
The DNA here is from genome assembly GCA_013397055.1 of Pachycephala philippinensis. Lineage (NCBI taxonomy): Eukaryota > Metazoa > Chordata > Aves > Passeriformes > Pachycephala > Pachycephala philippinensis. The sequence goes on along the minus strand of VWZT01010886.1, from coordinate 709,963 downwards.
GTAGAACTAAACATGTTTTTTTTTTTAAATAAAGGATCACTGAGTAACTTCCATGCAAGAGTTCTTCAGAAGGGACAACGAGCCCAAGCTGCAGACCAGTAACCAAAAACTGCCAGTGCCACTCTGTCCTCGCCAGTATCATTTAAACTTCCTTGCCTCAGTTTCTTATTGTGGGATTATAAAATAACAAACACTGATGACCTACGAGGTCAACTTATTCTTACGGCTAATGCTGTCAGTAAATTTAGTTATAAAGTAGTTCAAAAGAAATCATATGTGTGAAGAAACACACATAGCCACACATGTCTTGGGAGAATAGGTGACCCACAAAGAAGCAAAAGCCACTCGCTTCCTCCATGTTTTCCAGCAGTTCTCAAATCACTTTATTCAACTTATTCAACCACCTCCAATTCATTTTCCCCTTTAGGTAGTCTGACTAGATTAAAACAAACAAACTATCAAAAAAACCTGCAACGAAATGACACAACCACACACAGACATCTCTGCTCAGAAAAAGAAAAGGGGAGGGGGGGAAATTAAGTTAAAAAGAACGTGCCCCAAATAGTGTAGCTCTGTGTGATGAGTTCATAGATGAAGTTAGAAAGCAATAAAGAAATCTACTCTCATCATCTACATCACAGGAATAAGGCTCTAGCAAGGGCTCATCAATCATGCTCCACAGCATTAGATGTTCTAGGAACTGTCACACGCTGAAAGGTGGGAAACTTGGAGAAAAGGTGGGAAAAGGTGGGAAACTTGCAGAAAAGGTGGGAAACTGTGGTGTTCACAGGCTGCACACTGCTGCCTTTGCTGGGCTGTGAAGTGACACCACAGACCTTCTGCAAGCCCTGGGCAGCTCTGCCTGAGGAGCGATGTAGGAGTAGGTCCTATGCTTAGTTCTGGGTCTTTTTATCAACTGAAAACAAAATACAACAAGAGGTGGGCCAAAAGATGACATACTCAGTGGGAATGCAATGCTGACGATATTTTAGAAGTGACCTAGAGCTGAGAATTTCAGGGGGAAAAAAAAATTGAAGGAAAAGTAGGAAAACTATCTGTGTTTTGAATGAGGATCCTTTATCAACATTTGCTCTGACATTTAAAAGTAAAAAATAACAAAAATAGAAGTTATAACTTGCTGTCTAGCAAAGAAAAGTACCACAACCCCAGAAAAATACTTTAATACCAAAGTTCCATTTAATGTCTCTGTGAGTTAGACAACTTTATATTTTTGGTCCAAAGTGTTTACTATTAAACAGTGTGATAATCACAGCTCAATATATTCTAGGATCAGTGGTGCTTGTGGAATTCTTAGTTGGTGGGGATCTCAAATTTTAGTAGACATGCCTGCGTGTCTAATGCAACAGATAGTAAAGAGAACAAATTCATACAAAACAGGTACAGCACAAGCCTGAATATTTTTATACTAATTCTCCCTCTCCTCTGCCTCCACCCAAAAAAACAAACAATAAACTACCCCACATTATTTTGCAGAAGATGTTGCATCTTTTTCCTACACATCCTTCCTTGGTGCTCAGCCCAAGAGTCTGACGCCCAGGGAACCTGGGGACAGAACATGGAAATCCTTCTGCAGGCCAGAGAGGAGCACAAGGGCTTCAGAGAACATGAACTATCACAACAACAGGTAACAGTAGTAAAAGGTAAGTTTAAATACAACTTCTGCAAGTGAAAATAGATTTTTAAACAATTTTTACAGAATATGTCAAAATTAACTTAGTCTAATCCTGTTTCAACCTAATTTAGTATTCAAAATCCACTTACTTTAGCAGCTTAAGAAACTACTTCTTTTCCAACACTATCAGCTTTTTTCTTGTATGCTGCTTCAGGAAAGCTCTACTGGGCCCCACAAGTTCAAACCAAGAGCTGACTTGATACATCACAGCCATGCATACAGGAAAATGCAAGGCATAGCATAACAAGGTATTTTAAATATCTTTTTTTTCCCCTCAAAGGATCTGTTAAGAATATAGTTTCTGCTCTGGAATACCTTACACCCCATGCAATACATGATGGCTGTCTGGGATCAATACAATATCAGGGATATTTTTTCCTTCTGTTGCCCCCCACTAAATCTCACAAATTCTAGCAGGAATAGTCTGTGTTATGGACCTCTTTATCGCTGACAAAGAAAACAGGTCCAAGTCACTGTAAGGTTAATCTTTCTTCACAGCTATCTCTCATCCCTCCAAAGGCTGCATTAAACACCTTCCAAATGACAAAACAAACAGGTAGAGCAAAAACAACAAAGAAAGAGAGACATGAAAAATAGCAGTTCTTCCTTTAAAGCCATCCAGAACACGAATTTGAATTTTGCATCTAATGCCTACACATCGTGGCTTACAGAAACATTAAAAATGCATAAACAGAATGTGAAATAGCTTGAAGAACACAGAACACATCTGTTAACCAAATGGAAAGTATCTTAAAAATTAAAGAGTTTGTGGAAATTATTTGGTTTATTCTTCTGCATTGCACACAATCATTATGTGTTCTTCTCTTCTAATTGAGTCCTCTAAGCTATAAGAGATTAATAAACACAAGTGTCCAGCCATAATGTCTGTTTATATCAGTCTTTGATCAAGCCTAACTGCAACAAATTGGGAACAGTCTTTAAGTAGTAATTATCAGCATTAGTACAAAAGAGCAGCAAAATACTTGCATAACATATTTCTCTTGGACCAAAGCTACCAACAGTAGTGAGAGAGGACAGTCTTAAAATGCTTTTGAAGACCTCAAAGTGTATGAGACCATGAACTGGTTTAGGTAATTACTGACTTAGGTAAATAAAAGAGGATACAACATGCTAAGACTCACTCTAAAATAAATCATTTTTGAAGATAAAGGTGTTCTTCATGAAGTATTTTCCATCTATTGTGAGGAGGAAAAAAGGATGGACATGAGACCAGCAAGAATATAAAATTGGCTGTGTATAACCATAAAGGGAATGTCATCAGTGTAAGTGGGCTGTCTAATTTGCATTAATAACTGCATAATGCTACTCTCCTGCCCTCCCAGGAAAAAAATAAACAAATAAAAACCAAACCAAAACCCAACATACATTGCAAATCACATTCTACTGTTTGCATGGGCTCCATTTTGAGGTTGTCAGTACACTGAAAGAATCTACAAGATAATTAATGAGATACAGGAAACCAATAAAAAAGGTGTATTTTTCTTCTATGTCTTGTTCTACTTCATTAGCCAGCAGGAGGAAAGTCTTGGAGCGTGCAACTCAGCAATTTGTCTGTTGTCTCAGAAACATACCAAACATATTTGATATGCTGGAGGGGAAAAAAAAAATCTCCTTGACTTCCTTATTATTAATCCACATCTGAGAAGTCATGCAGTTTTCATGCATCTGTACCTGAACAGCCAACAGAAGTGAGAAAACTAGATGTCTATGTCCTTTGGTGATACAGTCCAGTCTTTCCATTATTAAAAAAAAAAAACTGATTTTTTTTTAAAATCTAGAATCAATGCCATGAATCAAGGAAACGACAGCCAGTCTTTCTATAGCACATTACCATTACACAGCTAAGACAGACACTACTACTTCAGAAAAGAGCAGATAATTAATTTCACTACCACCAGAAAGGCTCTTTTCTAGAGAGATCTATTTTTACTTCTTCAATACCATTAAAATATGTACACAGCCAATCCTTATTCAGAGCTAAAGGCAATTTTTAAATTACCAGTTATGAAGTTAATTCTTTGCTAACTAGATTTGTGATTTATATAGCATGCACAGTTTAATATAACTATAATTTGCTCTCCTGCTGCTAATTGATGAAAAAGCACTTCATACTTTTTTTAAACTTTGAAGAAAAATTAAGCATCATTTTCTAATGTGTTATTGTCCATTATTGTACACAAACTGTTTGAATTAATAAAAATTATGATCTAAAAATGAGTTCTAGGATTACCTTTAACTTCGATACCATGAATATCTCTGTGACATACCATCAATTAATTAATATAATCTCTTTCTTTGCAGTGTGAGTAACAGTAGAGGAAAATGGAAGGGTAATAAAATGTGTAACCAGAATAATGTTGTTTGAACACAATTTCCAACTTTTTAATGTGCAATTTTCAAAAAAAAATGATATTGGTGCGTGGGCATATATAATAACTATAAAACAAGCCTTATTTAAAGCAAACTACTGCTAATATTGCCTTTTAGTTAGTTTATAGAGATTTTCAATTCCCTCAAAGCTTTTTATTTTAGCTAGCAGAAATTCTGGTAAAGGTAGCCAATGTTTGTTCCCTGACATTTCTGCTGAGAAGAAAAACAAGGATTTGCTCATCTTGCTCTCTGAATCCACAGTACATGTGTGAGAAATAATCAATAGTTCTTGGTTACTACTGCAGAATATTTCTGCAAATAATCACTGCAGTTGTAATCCCTGGGCCAACAGATGGGGGATCAACTTTGACTCTTCCCTCTCAAGAATGAAAGCACATTTCTGTGTTGTGTGCCCATCAATGCAAACTAATTTGGGTCTACTATTTCAGTTTTGATGATTTTTCCCTCACACAGCTGCTAAAAATTAATCGATTTCAAATGCTCCCAAAAAGCTGCTGCCAAAATTTATTTTCTGTTTCCCCAAAGCTTTTAATTGCTTTGAGGTCAAACACCAAAAAATACCACCCTTTACGCACCCCAACCCACCCCTCACCCCCAATAATTAGGATGAGCCAGATCTTTGCAGCTTTCAATCATAAGATCATTTTGGCCATGCTTGGCCTCCCCTTTGGCTCTTCTGCTCCTGTCAGAATTTCAGAGACTATCTTTATTCACAGAAATTTAAACCAAAAAACCCACCCAAACCTGCAGTTTCCAAGGTTGCACACAATGGCATGTGTACAAACCAAAGCCTGCCTTTGCCAGCATGCTTTGGGATGTGACAGTGTGTAACTCGTCTGGCAACACAAGCAAGCAACAAACTAAACCTGAAAATAATGTCTTCAATATTAAATGCTTGCACAGGACTAAGTGATTAAATCCAGGGAATATTCTTTAGTAGTCATAAAATACTTCTTTCTCTATCAAGTAAAACAAAACTAAACAAACCCCAAGAAACCAACCAAACAAAAAAGCCAGAGTAAATATACTACAGAGTTCTTCCTCTCTGGAATATTTGTATAGCTCTGAAGAGAGTTTTTCTAAGAAATTAATATTGTGACTTTACAGTGTACATCCATTTTTTAATGGATTTATGTATATAAAGTTTGCTGTTAAGCTCCCTGGAACAAGCACTATGCTCCTTGCTCTTTATTTCAAGACCAAGAGGTTCTTACCCTTAATTAGCTTCTTAAGGTTGTAAGGTTTTTACCACCACCTCAGTTTAGATGGATAAAGCCTTAGCAGAATGAGATTACTAGAAAGCTCCACCTTACAATCCAGAGCATTACAACAATATATTACAAATATAGTTCTTCATGCACATGTAGAGGGACAAATGCAGAATTATGAATGACATTTACATGCTTCCACCTATGTGCAAATTCTGCAGCCACATCAATAGGGCTTTTTAACTAAGGCATCGACAAAACACAGATATTTACTTAAAAAGCTTAGGTTAAAGAAAGTATCTTCAGTGAGAAAGAAGACAATTTCAGTTTATTTGCAACACACTATTGAAGATATTATTTAAAATAAGAGGGGTATCTATCTAGAAGGGCAGGAAATCACGATACCCAGATCGATCACAGAATTCAGAGGAGGCTTTTTCACAAAGAGGTTCAGGCCAAGGAAGACTCCTAGAGTTAGTCACAAGTGTAATTCTAGTACAGAAGGTCATGTATGTGCCCTAGGGAACCACAGAGCTTAGACAAACTTGAGTTATTGGAAACTGCTCTCTTAAGATCAAAAAGAGGAACAACGAAATTGAATTTGCTTGATTAAAACAAATTTGATCTATTTCCAGAAGGGGGGAAAAAAAGCTCCTCTCTGATCAATTGAGATTCTTTGAGGATACTGCCAAGATGAAAATCACAGCATAATTCAACCAATTCTTTTTTAACAGAAAAAAGAAGGAACATCTCTGAGGCAAGCTCTAAGGTGAGAGCTTAATTACAAGATAGGAAACTATTTTTAGAATTAACTAACATATTTCTAAATTTCAAGAAAGCCAAAGGTTACAAAGTAAACTTTTAGTAAAAATAACATCTCTTCTGTTCCCATTTCTGCCCATGACCAAAAGCAGAAGAGGATCTATACAGACTCAGCCCTCTCAGTGGGACACAATGGGGATCGGGCAACTGAGTAAGGCTGACAGTAAGGAGACACCAGAACAGCTTTACACTCAGGTGAATTCCTTGGGAAACCTCGGACCCTTCTGGAGATTAGCACACACACATGTTCCAGCAGTTCTGTGGAATTAGGATCAATATTTTCAAGTGGAATATCAGCATTATAGATAACCAGTAAGAAGAAGATTAGACTTTTAAAACACTTGGTGGTCATAAATACGTGAGCACTGCAAGTTATATCAAATGCAAAAGAAAGCAGATCCTTTAAGTGAAGGTGCTCAGGCTAACAGTAGTTCAATAGTGATAAGTTTCAACCATTATATCGTACAGCAAAGAAGAAGAGATTCTTGAAAAATCTGTCCATTAATATATGATAAAGCAGCGGGAATGTATCTCCAAGGTCCCAAAGTCAGTGATGGTGGACTGCTGCTGCTATTGGAACATAGCTATGGGCTACATGGACAATTGGTCTAACCAAGCAAGGTATTATACTCTTTTTTAAAAGCCAAGCTGTTGAGACTGTTGTGTGCAGAGAAGAAAGTGCAGAAGTACAGGTGAGGAGAGAAAACCACGTGCAGCTGCAATCATGAAACTGAACATGAACAAAGATGGCCATCACTGCCACCAATTCTGCAGTTCAACCAAGTTTTTCATTCACAAGTCTCCAAGGATTATACAAGTGTTCATTAATGAGGTAACCAGTCTCCGTCCAACTCATTTTCAGATGAGTTAACTAAAGAGAAAAAAAAAAAGCCAAACCCAACTGGAAAGATAATAGTTTCTCAAGCTTGCTGTTTTATGACTATACTGCTATGATTTTATGGCATATCCATATATGAGGCAACATCTAGAGAGCTCTCCATTTTTAAAGTGCTTGATGAGATGGGAAAATACAGAAACAGGCATAAAGTTCACATTAGACTCCTTGGCTCCATGCCCATTTATTCTCCTGCAGTGAACTTGGTGACAGAAAGGAATTAGCTCCTTCAGATACCTGATATCGGAAGCTAAAAATACTGAATCTCCCTCCTGCACACACACACACAAAGAACAAATTGTGACCATGACAATGGACGAGAGACCTGCCCCTGAGCAGACATGAAAAGAGTTTAGCTAGAAACTGGAAACCCTTCTGATCACAATGAAAAATTGCAGTGAAGTTCAACAGAGAGAGATCGAATGAAAGCAGTCGCATTATCATCTGTAATGGGCAATGGCTGCCACAGGCAACAAACAGCATTTGGATTTTTCAGCACTAACCAGGAGCATCTATATAGAATTCCAGAAGCGTTTTCAATCCACAATTTCTGTTATATAGCAACAAAGCGTAATAATGAATTTGGAGAAAAAGGAGATTGGTCGGTTGCCAAGCTCTGTGAAATGGCCAAGTCATGCTGTTATGAAATCTTATAAAGATAAACTAATGTGCAAAAGATTAATAAGGGGAAATACAAATACAGGAAACAAGTAAGAATACTCAGGAACTCTATTATAAAGATGCACAGATACATGCAAAACTAGTGAGCAATACCACATCCAAACAGAGATGACGTGTGGAACAGGTTTGGAGTCCATTCATGCAGTACCTCAGAAGGTAAGAAAACAAGGAAAAAGCAAATGCTAAAGCACAAAATGCAGATGAACTTAATACAAAGAAGTGTGGGAATCAGGAAAAGCAACACCCAAGATAGTAATGCAATGGTTAGTATAAAGGGTTATTTGCACTAACTGGTACAGAGAATAATTATCTCACAGCTTCCAGACAAGCAAATAATGCACTGTACTGAGGCAGGGAGCAACAGGGATCAGTGGCTTGGGAGACAACATTTTGCATGAGTAACATTCATGCAGTGCCCTGTGTGCAAAGCAAAGACAACACTAGGCATAAAGAGACACACATACACAAAGTTCAAACAATTGAATGTACTACATCATGAGAATTTCCTCTGAATTACTCAGGAAAATAATGCAAAGATACTGTCAGATGAACTGAATTAAATGGTCATGAAACTGAAGGAAGTACACAGATTATAATTATATGGAAAGCACCAAAGAATAAGCACACAGAGTGAAGTTTCAGAAAGTACAGACAACACAATCACTGCCTTCAGTTAAAAAAAGTGGATGACTGCTCCTGGCAATGCTAAGACAAGCAGAGTGTTCTTATGAGCGATGTGGCTGATGCAAAATAAAGATGCAGCCTGAATATGTCTCTTTTAATGTGATAGAGCCATCAGAGGTAGCATGAAGCTTATTACCAATCATCCCACCTTGAAGCAGTATGTGAATGAAAAGAAAATCACGTAACATGAGGCCAGTGAGATGGTGCTTGAAGGATCATTCCTATAAAAGGGACAGTCAGTACCTTGTGTGTGAAGGTCGCTATCACCAGAGGAAGAATACACACCTGATTGAAAAGAAATGTCTTACAGTAGTGTTTGCACATGAAAAGTTTGGTTCAAGGACAAGAAACCACTCTAGCGAAAAGATCATAAATCACCAGAGAGCTGCTTAAAAAAAAAAAAAGTAATGTCAAGAAAAAAAGACTGAGATGTACATAATTGACTTGCCATTCAGTACAACTGAGTTCACTCAGTCTTACATTCAGCACCTTCCCAGGATGAGGCTCTTTCCCAATAATACAAGTTCCCAAGAACAGAAAGACCTTCCTTCCAGCCATACCTGAGCTATGAGGTAGTGGCACAAGGCACAATTAGATATGGTGGTAGCTGAATCTCAGTGGGAAATTATCACTGAGAAAAGAAATTCTCTAAATATTAATTCACATGTCTTTTGCAATATGAACAACGGATGCCACACAGACCTCAGTCACCACGAAAGATACCTGAGCCCAGTGAACAAACATGACTCACATAATGGTGTCCAGTCTAAGCAGAAGGAAAGACATTAGCTCAATGTAGGAAAAACCCTCCAGATTGATGGCTAAATGGTCAGACATTGTAAAATTACCCCAACACTGACAAGCAGCAAAACCAGAAGTCAAAAATTAGGACAAAAATACACATACATTACATTCCTTTGTTTAAAGGCATGGAGGTGTTCAAGAAACAACTGGATGTGGCACTGAGTGCCATGATCCCGCTGACATGGTGTGATCAGCTAAAGGCTGGACTTGATGATCTTGAAGGTCTTTTCCAACTGTAATGATTCTATGATTCCATGTTTATGTTGAATATCAGCCTTAACTTCAGCCACATTTGAAGACAGTCAAGTCATTTGAGGCAAATTGCAGAGCAAATCTGTTTAGCAGATGCTAACCTATTCATAAACAAATTGCAGAGGGCTGTGATATATTTCACAAAAAAAGCCATGTAAATTTATTCATAACAAACCAAGTCATAACTGAGAATGCTGAAGAGGACGTAATATGCTCTTGAGACTTGATCAGATGACCACAAAAGAAAATGGCAAACTTTTCTAAAATCCAAAAATAATTGAGGCCACTAGCAGTTCCCAACTCAAATTCAATTGTGAAAGATTAACACCTCCAAAACTGGACAGGCTTTCTGCCATTAAAACACCACGTAATTAAGACAAAACGAATGGCCCATTTTTTTCAGCTTTGCCTCTTCAGATGGATCAGAAGGGTAGGAGAGGTTCCCAAGAGAGGGTGTCCCAGCAGGACAGTATGACTGCATTCATGGAACAGCACAGCAATCCATCTCCAGCCAGGGTTCAATGGGACACTTGTCAGTCAGTGTGTCACTGTGGGCTGTGCCACCACACGTGGTCCTGCAGCAGGGCCTCACGAGCACAGCCCCATCCTCTGCTGTGGGCAGGAGCTGGTGCTGACAGCTCACTGCTGCTACTCCCCTTTCCCTTGAACTACACAGAGGATGCTTCCCATGCCCGAGGTCCCATTTCAGTCCCTGCTGACTCACGTGTCTTTTCCATAAGCAGCTACATTTTATTACTCATCAGTCGGCACAGTTCTGTTCACATCTCTGACTAATTATTAAAGAACTCTAATACAGAAGATTTGCAAGAAAATGGACTTTGCTGCCTTGGATAAAACCAGTATTAATCATGCAAAGATCTCCTCTGTGCATTTGTAAATGTTGTGGGGAAACCAAGAGGTCTGGCTGTGTCCCAAGAATGTACTCATAGCACTAGACCTATCTAGTGTAAAATATCACTTTTTAAGTAGTAGGTTAAATAAATATTGCATCCCACAAGTGGAGAAATTTAGTGTCTTTTTTCAAAGCTCTTTTGTAAAATAAAATATCTTTTTTTATGCAAGAAACCTTGAGTCTGGGAAGGCCAGGTAAAGAAAAAGAATCCCCTTGCCACACTTCCTAGACAAACACAAAGGAACTAGTTGAGGCAGAAGCATGAGCTTAGGCAGAATAGATTCCAAGAAGTCCTCCAGCTCCTGCAAGTGGCACAACTGCAAGAGATGACTAGATCTGAGAGCTTTAACATAGCAAAACTTGTAATTACTGTGTTTCCTATCCCTTTAACATTATTGCAGTGTTGGAGGATCCACCTCCTTTTGAAGCAATTTGGTTCTTATCCATTCAAAATTGTTTCTGCAGTGCTAGAAGAAAGAAAAGTCCAACTTCAGAAGCAATGTGGAATAAGCAAGACATGGTCTTCTGCTTGAAAAAGTAAAATAGCTTTTTGAAACTCTTTGGTTGCTAATTATTCCCTTGGTTGGCAGATATTTTTGGTTAAGTTGCTGGAAGAGCTGTTCTCCTTTGTAGTCAGGGAGAAAACAATAATTCTTTGAAGACAACTCAATCTGGAGAAAACACAGGCAAAACATGAACTTTGTCCTTGAAGTCATGATAAGGATTGAGCATAAGGGACCACTTGAGAGAGACTAATCCTAATTTCAGCTACTTGAAGTCTGAGAGTCAGCCTTGTAAAACGTTCAACTCCTTCTGCATAGCAAGGCACACATCCTTTGTGACCTCTGATCCAGTCTGACTTCTAATATCATATGCAACTGTGTCTCACCCAAATAACTCCCATTAAGCTGAAAATGATACACTTCAATTTAGGAGTGAAGTACCTAGCCTACTGTAACCACGGAACAGAAGAAGCCAAGGCACCAGTGTTACACAAAGCCTTTGCAATGGCCAGGAGCTAATGAGCAGAAGGAAGTCCAGACAGTTCCAAAAGCCAAACCACACCTCTGCAGCACAAAGATAAAACACTCCCAGAGCTCCAGCCAGGCTAAGCCAGAGGAAAAACCTGAACGATCACAGGTCCGCAAGCAAATCACTGCCAAGAGAGGCAAGGGAATTCTCTGCATCAGCTTCCTGGAGATTACACTGACCTGACCTACTTCGTATCCAGATGTCAGCTACAACCTGATTTTGATGCTCCCAAGGAACCCTGATTTCACCGAAGTCAAAATACATACGAATGGGCAGAGTGCAGAAGAGAAATTCATTCCTGGCAGGCAATTAGCAGAAACCCTGATGTATGAAATATAATATAATCATCATATTAATGCAGAGTTCTACATAATAAAAGCTAATTTCTTTCAGGGTTCACTGGAGGAAAGAAACAGGTCAAGGAACGTTTAATTGCACACCTCCAGTACATATAGATTAAAGAACATCTGCCAAAAATGGAGCAAAATAGTTATTTTGAGAGGAGACAATTTCTCCTTAAACACAGTGATACAAGGCCACTGTGTCCCTAGGGCACTGTTCATCCCTTGAGTGCAGTGAAGGCTAACAAGAGTCACTAATGACATGTATGCTACACAGGGCAGGTCTGTTGATAATAATACCAGACTTATTAGCACCATTTGTTCCTGTTCAGTAGATCCTGCAACACCAGTGAGCGGTGGTGATCAGTTACATGTGGATAGTTCCGTTCAGAATTGGCTGCACTCTTACTTTTAGTTGGTGAAAGTGAATCCATTCTCTCACTTTGCTGGGTTTATGCACAAAACTCGCTTCTCCCCAAATTGATTTTAAGGCTTCAAGGACAGAAATGCTTCTTTTATGACTTTTACTTGTTCTACATGGATTCATAGGCATACTCATAAAGTGCATCTGATATTAATACATAAACACATTATCCAGCAAACTGTGAGCAACCCAGGTGAGAGGTGGCAGCTCTGAAAAGTATCACATCCATATGACACAACTTTCCCAAAGTCGTGTCTCATTTAGTTTTTCCATCTCTGCTTCCCTACTTTTATTCTGCCACTAAATTGCCTCACTTCAACTCCCTCTCAAATCCTCCAGCTCTTTCTCCTCCTCTCTCAGATTCAACCAAAAGGCCACCTGCCTAACTCATGTAGTGGGCTCACAGCCTTATTCTGCCTTTCATGTCTGTGCTGCACCAGTTATCACTTGATCTCTGTGAGGATGAACAGTGCCAAAAGCACCACCGTGAAGCAAATAAAATGAGAAAATGGGACACCAGAAAAAAAGAAAAATAGAAAAAAGAAAAAAAAAAAGGATGATATAATAGCCCTTGTTTATATGCAAAACATAAGGCAGCTAAACTCAGCACTGTGATGTAAAATAGTACTGACATCTGCACTTTCAAAACGTGTGGTCTAATCTCCACTGGAATCCCTAGTGCTTAATCTGCCAGTCACCACACATGGATTTAGCATTTACTGCCAGGTATTAACTTGCAACTGTTTCAAGCATAAAAATCATGAGGACTGGATAATACAGCTAAGAAAACATGTTTTTTTATCAACTCTTTTCACAAAGATGTCCTACCTTGTTTCAACTAATAAAAAAACAATCCTCCTGACTAAAAATTTAATATTATCCTATGTATTTTGCCAGTATGACCATAGAAATATCTCTGAACCAGAGTAAAATGTGAGGCTAAATTCTCATTAAGAACCAAACAAATCACACAGTGCCAGATTAGAACTAAATCTCCTCTACTTTCAGTGGCAGAAGACTGCGGCAGGGAAATTTCCAGGGAGGTTTTTCACCTCTGGACCACACCATCTTCTGTAGTCCAGAAGAGCCTTGAATTTTTATCTCCGGGGTCCCTTTGATTAATCTGGATGTAGATCATGAGTTATAAGAAGAGAGTGCACTCCTTAGCCATGTTATGCCGGTTTCCATTCAAAAACCAAAGCTTTTTCTTTCCTTCCTACTGTTCTTTTCTCTTCAGAAAGTGGAAGAATAAGTAAAATAGAATATTTTCTATTTTACAGAATAAAATTTTTCTATTTCTATTTTCTGTATAGGCGATACAAAAGAAAAAAACAGGGAAAGATTCTCTCTCTTAGGGAGGGCAGGAAACAGCTAATCTGAAACAAATGTAAATAATTACCTCCAGTCTCTACAAGTAAGATCTGAACTGCACACAGTTCAAAGGGTTTCTTTGTGCTACTGTTACAAGTGTCATACAAATATTGGGCCAGAGGCCCCATTCCTCAACTGCTCTAATGAAGAATTAGCTACACTGAGAATGTGTTACACTTAACACAGCTCACCAGAGCCCACTTGCTGGAGGACAAGATGAAGAGACAAACACTTTGGTACAAATACTGGCATCCCATGATTGTGTGGTTGACAGTGAGAGAAATAAACTCTCAGGTCTCTCACTAAATTTGGATCTCCTGATTTCCAGGGATTCCAGGACTTTCCTTCATATTGTCCTGAACTATCCACGGCATATTTTGAATATGCTATACAGCCTACACTAAACTGGCATTTTAGGACAAGGGTTTTGGAACTTCCAAAGAGTAACTATAAAAGTAACTGTCATTTATGGCTGCATCACTCATTAGAAACTTTCTCATTGATTTCCATTGGTCATCAAATTTCTTCTCCCTTCGTTAGCATTTTCAAGGCAGAGATCACAAGGAATTACATGCTAGAATATGGCAGTTCCTTCACTGACTAAGGGAGTCTCATATATTTTATTCTACTAAATTCAAATGTCTTCTCTCCCCTCTCATTTCAAAAGGTGCAACCAGACAACAAGCATTTTTCAGCCAATTTCTTGGCAGAGCGCCTTTAAACACTACAAAGTCATTCTGCTTGCCAACTCATTTACCAAATACTCTCTTTTGAATTGGAATGACCCTCACTGCAGTAAATTTTAAAATGTAAATGCAGTCGGCAGGCTGCCTGTATTTGCCCAACTAAGAGCTATACATTTATGAACACTTCTGTTCAAGTAAGCAGAGGGTGCAAGACTAGGTGTTTATTTTATTTTTATTGGCGATCATGTTTCTGTCTGACAGAAGGCTGGAAGCTTAAATAAAAAACCTCCTTCAAGTGAAGGTCAGTACAATCAGATACTTAGAATTCAGGGTTTAATTTACCATATGAAGGTTACTAAAGGAAACCATCAGAAACTTCTTTGCACAATGTGACTAATGCAGAAAAGCCAGCATACCAATTGCAGCAACACATTTTTGTATAGGATGGCTGAAACATTTAAAATGTCAACACAGAATCAATGTAACTCTCCAGCATCCAAACAATTGTAAAGAGCAACCCTGACTAAGTCTGCTTGCTAACTGTGAGGTAACACACCTCAGCACTGATTCCAGGCAAACAGATCTTTATTAACCCTAGAGAAATAAGGGGGAGTGTTGGTACCAACTGAGGAAATACATTTCTTGTGCTAGGCTGGTATCTAAAAGCAAATGCATTTTTAAAAAAATATAAACTACAAATCAAATAACTGTGTAAGAACTACAAGCACGAGCTCAGCAAAACTGTACTCGAAGGTTTCCTTCAAACACACTACACTTTCAAAACAAATTTAAAAGTTAATTGTTTAATTCTGCTCTGAAAATATTCCAAAATCATTATCAACTGTATGCAAGCCAGATTTTCACAAACTGAAGCTTGTGCTGTACATAACCAGTGGACTTTTGCCTGGAATAGCAAAGATAAATAACAATGCTGTTCTTCAAGATGTCCCAGGACTCAGTTATAAATTAAATAATACATCACCTTCTTCAAGGAGAAATCATGTAGCTAGAACCCCATGAAATGTTTGATCTAGCTACAGACTAACTGCAGACAGACAGTGTTATTGTTATTGACAAAACTTCCACAACAGGGACACAACCTAATAAACCAAAAGGATCAATTATTTCTGCACTACATTTGTTACCATCTCAGTTCTCCAAGCCCTTTAGGTAATTTCCTTAGGAGTAATTCAAAGCAATGGCATAGAGTCCTTGGAAAAGTGTGTTTGACTTTATGAGACTTCTGAAAACTTCTGTGAGCAAAGATCCAGCATTTCTCAGATGTATTTTGTGGTCTGTACAGGACATGCTTCCATTAAGTACCAGTTTTGCTTATCAGCAATACTTCTAATGAAAACACTTTTCTTTTGATGGCATGGGATCACTTCAGCATCCCAGGAGAGCAGCATCCCCTTCTTCCCCACATCCTCTCACACTTACACCCCCAGCAGCTGGCCCCAGCAGGAACACAGCCCAGCACAGCCCATGCATCGAGGGGCACGAGTTGGTCACAGATTTAGCTGCTTCAGGCAGTCTCTGTGCCTGCATCTGCATGTGGATGTGTAACTTCACTGAGAGCTCCTTCAAAAGCAAACCACTGATAAAATAAAAAATACTAGCAGTATGTCATTAAATACTTGTCTGCACAAAGGTACCTGATCCCTCATATATAAAACCCTGACATTTTGCCACAGCACATGCTAGTAACTCCAAACACTTTGTTAGAAATATGAAGATACTTGAAAAAACTCCTTTTCCTAATTCTTTCTTTTACAGTTCCCAATTCAGAGCACAGTTCTGAAGCATCCCAGTGCACTAACTTAATGCCTTTTTTTAAACCAATGAAATACAGAAGCTGTCTAGACACCATGTCTATACTGGCTCTTAGACAGCAATACAGCACACAAAACTTTCTGATTTATTTGCAGTTGATATGAAACTAATCTGAATTTGGTCAGCATAGCAATGAACACAGAGCACCTCCCTCACGTCATCTGATCACCAGAACATCGACCCAGCACGTGCAGCTTGGACAACAACACAGCTGGAAAGCCTGGAAATAGGAAGCAAGTTGAACAACAATGGGCAGACAGACACCCTTCTGGAAGGTGTGAAACTGCAGAGCAGGTTCTGGTCTTTGTAAACCTTGGAGGGAGAATTTCACACCAACAAATCCAAACCTTGGTCGTTCCTATCTTTAATTGCATCATCAATTTTGCTTTTCCTTAACCTGTAAGCCAAAGCAGGTACCTAGTGATGAAAATATGAACGTAATTTGACACCCGTCACATCACAAGCTTAGATCCTATCAGCACTCCAGTAAATATGCTCAACTTCTTGAAATTACCTCAAGAAATCTTTCAATAGAATCAAAACAATAAGAAATTATCTTTGCCAAATTTTAGTTAAAACTAAACCACCATTCCACTCATATTGGCACATAAATGAAATACTTGATCATCTTCTATCAATGCCCAAGATTTATATTGATTGTGCCATTTAAAGAGACTAAAAAAATGCCGTCTTAATTCTTACAGTGAACATAAAGAGTAATTACAGAACTACTGGATGGAAAACAATCACAGTATTTTAGTTAAAGAAGCTGAGGCTAAGCAATGTAATGTACTCATCTGTTGTCTGTCATAATGAAGGCAGTAATTTGTTCCAATACCATTTAAGCATCTTAAATCATTTGGAATGCATGGTAAACTTCACAACAGCACTGCAAACATATAAAAAGCTGTAATTTTGTTGGAAATATGAGTTCAGGATTAGGATGGCAAAAACAGGGTGTGATTAAAGTAAGACACTTCACTTTCAAAAGTTCCAGGAGGGGTTCAGGGGCAGGAGAGGGGATGATGTTTCCTTGGAAACTAGTCTACAAGTAGAGTTGCACTGTTTAATATGGATTAGATGGCATAGTCACTACAAAGCAAACATAATTATTATTCTTTAAACTGAACAAATCTAGAAAACAAACATTTACAATCTCTAAGAAACATAAAAGGATGCTCAATAGGAAAGCTCAAACAGCAAAAGTGCACAACCAGAGCAGAAGAGAACAGTCGCCAGTGTCCAGGCTGTGAAAGTAATGAGAATAAATTCCATGTGTGTCCTCTTGCGCGATGAATGATTGCCACAAGCACAGTTCAGTCTTTTATTTGCTTGGTCTCCCTACAGTCATAATTAGCAGGACATGTTTCAGTTGGCATAGGTCTTGGGAACGGGCTGCCTTTCAGGAGAGCAAGCTCATTTAAAGCCATTTTTGTTAACAAGTACATCTTTTATAAGGGCCACACACAAGATCTTTACAAAGAAGCAAACCTTAAGGGAAAAAAAATGTTTACAAAATACTGGCCAATGATCATGCTTTAAGTGCGTACATTCTAGCCCCCAGAAACATCTGCTCCTGACCTGGAACACAATTCTGAATGGCCTTGATTTTATGATCACTAGAGGCCTCTAATGTCAGCAGAAGGACTGCAGCAGTCACTTGCCCTGCAGACACCCATGCACATGGTTAAATCTTTGAATATGCATTCAAACACAACCTCCGCAAAAAACACGAGTGGAAATCAGCTGAAAATAAAGGCTATAGCTGAAGGCAAAAAAATCTCATACAGTTTACAATGAAGTCAACCATTAATAAATAAAGAAAAAAATCTGCACAGTTTTCATCATTTCACCTGCACTGTTAAATTACAGAAACCAACAAAAAAAGATAAGGAGAAAGAGAATATTTAAATCACTGTGGTTTTAAAGCACTTGAAGCTATTACACATCTGTGAAATAAAATGATAGAAAGATAAAGCTGTTCAGTTTTTTAGTCAGAGACAGATCAAAGTCGGCCCTGAATTGCAAGTCTATTTAAATCAGTTTTTGATACAATAAATTAAATTTTCAGATACAGAATGCAAAAATCCAATAGAAAAATTGATCTACAAAACCAGAGCTGTTACATGAAACATTCCCTGATTATGAGCCACCTAAATAGCTGTCAGCTTTCCTAACAACTTCATGTTAAAAGACACACACTTATGACAGAACAAAACCACCACCATCACGTTAAATCCAAGGCCTATATGCAATTACTGCCTTGCCATTCTCTTTTTTTTTTTAAAGGCATGCAGTTATTTAGTAGAAGGCATTTGATAAGGAAACACTGAATAAGAACTACAAACTGTTGGTGAGAGTTTGATCAGACGTTGCAGTGAGATTTCCACGTGGGATGGGATTTCTTGTTTTCACTGATCAGCAAGGCACTGTATTTTTGCGCAGTTTATTGATGGTGTCGAATTTCATTACACTGTGAAATTCAAAACCAACCTCTTCCTATGAAAGAAATTCCATGAAAGAACATAAACTGTATATCTCATGACTTGGAAAATATTCTCAATAGTCCAAGAAAATTTCCTATCACAAGTAAAAAAAGAAAAACAAGACCAAACTACCACCTTTATTAAAAAAGTGTCTTGACATAAAAATAAGTTACTACTTAACATTTAGTTATCTGTAATCACAGGATTAGACATACTTTTACAAATTATTAGCTTTTAAGCATATTAAATACTAAAATCTAAACGTAGCCAGGTAAATGTTTCAGATTTGCATAATACTTGGCACCATTTAAAGCAGCTGTCTGGGAGCAGGGGTACATTAGTATGAAAACTGTATTTTAAGCACAATTTATACAGGGTTATTGTCCAGATTATTTATGGCTGCTACCACGATCCATGGTACTGTGACGACTGTCACAGTCACAATGGAGTATGACAATAGAGTGTCAGGATTATACCAAAAAAAAAAAAATTTATGATAACTGCATATTTCTCATTTTTAGCAGTGATCAAGAACAAAGTCTTCGTAGAGTATAATTCTTGCCAAGTACAGTACTGCTGATGTCAAAATCTATCACAACAATTTCCAGTGATTTAAACATAGTTTTAGATGGCATTGAGTAAAGAGCTCTAAATCAACTGAACACTCCTCTTAAATATCTGTCATTTAAGAAACAAGATCACGAAGAGGAGGAAAAACCCCAACATTTATCAAAGGTAAATGAGTTTCAGATAGCTTCAGAACTCTGTGCTAGAAAGATACCAGAGAGGTGGAGATGTCATATATAAAAACAGAGATGTTATTTATATTTGCTCCTTCTCTAAATTTAATGCTCAGCCTTCCAATGCAGAGCTGTCATTTTTGCTCTTGTATGGAAATCAGAAAATGGTAAAAAAATGAACCTGCACTGAACATGTGCCTTTCCTGTCCCTTTGACATGCCCATGCCCACTGGTTAAATCCTCTACCACCACGGTAACAGCTGACATCTCCACTGCTGGAACAGCAGCTGCACTTAAATAGCAGTTTTTTATTCCCTAAATAGATCATCTGCTCATCTCACAGGATAATTAGCAAATTCAAGAATTTAAAAAATTTAAAAATAAAGTCACAAAGATGGTAAATCTGAGCAAGACATCATTTCCTCACAATGACATAGTAAATTAGTAGAAAAAACCAGCATTTCTGGCAATAAATGGCAAAGGTCTTCAAGAGGACCATATAAGCTCAACTCTCATTTCTTCCTTATACTTAAACCATTTTTGTTTTCTGAGAACCAAGTAAGGAGGAGAAGGTAAAACAAAGATTACTAGAGAGGTCTATAATCCATTACAAATGTCCATATTTAAGCTTTTATCATTTAAAAATACACAGATATAAAAGGTCAAGTCTATTAAATTGTTCTGTCCTAGGTTTCAAAACTTCTAGACATATTCCTTACTAGTTTTGTTTAACATCTTACCACACACCTCTTAATGTGTATCGGCCTGCAATAAAGTTGTTCTTCAGTTGTTAAATGAGTTAAATGCAGCAGTAGTAAAGCTGTGCCAGAAGCACACTAAATTAAAGCATTATTAAAAATAAAGGTAACTAAACCACTGTAATTTATAGGTGCACACTAAACAGAGAGTAACTTACTACCTGCAAAAACCCAAACCAACCAACTAATCTGTCAGTCAATAGTAATCAATCAGGTCTGCTCCCTAGGGTTTTTGGTACTGTCAAAAGCATTTAGGAATAAGTTTGGGGAAACCTTCCAACTTGGCTGTCTAATGAACACATCTCAAGTACCAGCAACCAAAATCTGCAACAGATAGTTTATCTGGAGTTCAAAAAGCACATCAAAGTAGTTGTCAAACAATGGACAGAGGACAGCAAACAGAACATCACTTGCATGACATTCCTTATACCTTACTAACTCATAACAAAATGCACAGACTTTTCTGGCTGCTGGGAGCAGGACATGGAGAACCAGAAGAGCATAAATAAAGCCCAAGAGAGATGGAAATCACACTTTTTGTTTGTTTGCAACTTTGTTTTCTTAAGGTATCTTGTCTCTAGATCATTTAAAAAACCAGAAAGATTCTTGTAAAGTTTTACTTTTGTGGGTACTCTTTAATGTCATCTCCCCTTTTACCCCTCATTTCATCATCCCATGTCCATTTGTGAAAACACATACAAGCTCATGAGTCATTTCACTGTCATTAAATCTGCAATTTTCAATGAAAAGTCAGCTTTCAGGAAAAACATTCCCTAAAGTGAGCTACAATTGCAGGGAGCTCCAGAGAGGCAGAGAAATCCCTGTTCTTTCAATCTCTGTAAGCAAGACAGGCTCCTCACTGGTGCCAGGGAATACAAAATGCTGCCCCTTATGATGCCTGGAGTAATAGTTGAGGTTGTGCCTTTGCTTATGCCTCTTCCTCTCTCCACCGTTCTCACTTCAGCAAACCTCCCACTGGAGTCAATTAGAATTTTGCTTCAGTAAGCACTGCAGGGTATGGCCTGTTGGCATTAAATAAGTCATCATTTTTAATTGGCATTTTAAGTTCCATCAGACTACAGACTATACCTCACACTGCCTTGGTAAATGTTTGCATAGGGTAACAATTTGGATCATGTTAATATTCACAAGTGATCCAAATATACACTGTACAAATACTGAGGTTAGGTGAGTTATTTCAGGACAAAAGATATCGAGATCTATTCTTCTTAAATTACTATGTCTTTTGAAACTCATAAGACAGTCTAAAGTTATTTATTTTAGGGCATGCACATATTTCTTTTAGGTAATTTGGTCCAGTGCCAGTAAGCGTTGTATATACTGAAGACCTTATAAAAGCTTGCTTTATCAGTAAATTCATCCTAAGCCTCTTTTTAAGTGCAACATTATTCATCTTGAAAAGGCTGTAACAGCATGTTCACCACTTTTCATGATTACACTAGCTGCTATCAAAACACCCCAAAAGCTCTCATTATTAGGATTTTCTAACCACTATCAGTCCTCCTCCCCCTCCAAAAGGGGTATTTAAACAATTTGGCTTGTTGTATCAGTTGTATTACACACTCAGGATGTCTATCCTTTGAAGCATGTGGAACTAGAATTTGTATGAGCCTCAACAAATGTTGTAGAGCATAACATAAGATTTTTTAATTTTTTTTTTTTTTTAGGATCCTAAACCACTTAGCATAATATCATTCTGGATATATGGAGGACACACTTCACACAATCTTGCCATTTCTACTTACACATGTGCTTCTGTTACCTTACATGGAAATACATGGAGGAACCTAAGTTACTCTCACATTCATAGTTTTTCCCCAATTTTCTTCAAACAAGAACCACAGAGACTTGAGTGAATCTTATGGCACATATTTCAATCCAGAGAGTGCCTTTTTTTTTTCCCCCCTCAAAGGAAGTCCCCATTTCTTGGAGCACCAATCCATTTCAAACACCATCATGCTCAATTCCTGATGCATATTCAGGATAAATAACAGCTAACACAGAGAAAATATTGAGGTTGCATAAGATTAAGTCATGCCTGCAGAGAATGGGTAACTAGAAACTTAAAGGAACACATTTGCTTCTGTACACTATGTTTACATACACAGAGCAAAAGTGAAGGCCAAAAAGAGTGGATTTTTTTAGAGCCAAAAAGAGTGGATTTTTTTAGAGCCAAAAAGAGTGGATTTTTTTCTGTAGGATTCTTAAGTTAAAAGGCAAACTACAATCAGTCCCTTAGTAAAACTGAATCTGACACCTCTTTTCTATTGAGATTAGGAATTATTATCTTGCAAACCCACAATTTGAAGCATCAGTGTCATCCTGTCTGGAATGCAATTTAGATTTTTCAGTAACATAAAATGCCTACTCTTCTATAGTCATTAGTAGCTGGCATAAACAGTCTGACAGGATTGTAAGTGAAGGCCCCCACAGTTTGCAACACTAATCCAATATTTTGCCAGTAACTCTAGAGCTCTCTGAGAGGGGCAAAGAAACATCTCTTTAATCAGAATCCCTTTTATTTTTAATTTTTGTACTGAAGATTTGCAAATCTTTTTCTGGGACCAACCCGATTTCTGTTGAAGAGCTAAAAAACACACAATGGAGATAACAGTCCCAAACATTTATGCACTTGATTGATTTTCTTATAATTAAAAAAAAATGAGCTAATATAGATTAGCAGTTATTTCTCAGAGATTAATCTAAAGCCAAGCAGAGAAAAAAATGTTTATTTCGAAATGGGAACATCTGAGATCTCTCATTCCCTCTAGTGGCCACTGCAGCTTAGACACAGGATTGAAAAATGCATGTGAACTGCATCCTTTCATTTGATATATGTAACTAGACTGAGCTCTGCCGTGATGTCGCATTTTAAGTGGAACTCCCTGAAGAAATCAATGGGGAATTCTGCTTAAAAAACAGTGGCATATTATGGCCTATAGTTGCCTAAGGAAGGTTTCTTTCTTGCAGGGACAAAAATGAAGGTCATTCTCTAGGAAGAGAGCACTAGGGCTGGGCTTAAAGTAATTGAAAATTACATTAACATTTTGATTGTTTCTCATGTGTTGTGCTTGCCTGGGCCTCAGATCAGAAAATATAAAATAGAGATTTAGGAAATGCGAATCAAAAAGAACTGGTGCAATTCATGGTGAAAAGCACATAACATAAAACAAATAGGAAAAGGCAAGCTGCTTTTTAACAAGACTCAATTCCATCTGACAGATTGAGAAGCTGGAAAACCTTCAATCTATTCCTCCTCAAGAAAAAAAAAATCTATGTTTTGTCCTTACTGATATGTTCAAAACTCCACTGAAAAGGGAATAACACTAGTCGAAGAGTAGAACAGCAACATGTGAATATAACATCTAATAACTTAGGTTAAGGGAAGAAGATGGCTAGGTTCAGCCATGAACTCAATTCCACCCCATCAAGATAAAGGGAAACTTTGAGAAGTGTCATATATGTAGAAGAGAATAATCCAAACTATTGCTAATTTCCAGGTTAACTACAAGCACTGTCTCAAAAAACAAAACAAAACAAAACAAAATCCTGGATTTTATCATTCCTGTTCATGGTGGATTAATGACTGAAGATAAATAAAGCCATTGATTTACATTGTGAAGGAGTGGCAACTACTGAAAGTATTAAGAGATTATTAAGCTGACATCAAATGATACAAAGTCAGTTCTGATATCCTCATTTTAGAAGAAACAGAAGAATTGGATTTCTATGACAGTAGCACATGTAACCAACTGAAAAATCTGAAATTAGCCTGCTTATAAAGAAAACATAAGACTGGACTCATCAGACTGGAAGTTTGATTAAGAGCATGAAAACAGCAAAACTGAAATATAATTCTATTAAAGACCCAGTGAGCAATTTGCAACTTAAAATTACTCTGTCTGCCTTGAAGAAAAAAATTGAGCAAACGTCATATAGGATCTCTATGCAGAAGCATCTGCAAATACTTTTGTTCTACCGCAAGACTATAAAATATCAGTTAAAATATCATTCTCACTTCTGAGCATCACACATCAAAAAAATGGAAATGGAACGGGAAATCCAGAGAATGATAAGCAATGAGAAAGATCAGACCAGAGATTCTAAAAAAATATTGGGAAAGGCCAGGGTAAATGCTTCCATTAATTCGAAGGAGAGATGACAATGTGATATGCTTCAAATACATAAAAGTACAAGTAGTAAAGGGATTAAGTTTCAGCAAGACCGATAAGGACAACATTTTCAGCCTGTAATGAAATAGAGCAGTTTAGCCTGCAAGGTCTGGCTTATTGAAGGTGTTAGGAACTGGTTAGACAATCACCAGCCCAAAGGACCAATATTGCTGATCCTGCCTTCAGGCAAGATCACAGGGGTGATCACAGAGGTCCTGGCCAGGGCTCTAAGCCCATCAACAGGTGAAGAACGAGGCCAGGCACTGAAACTGAAAGACAGAAGATAAGAAGCAAAACAAGTGAATTAACAGCAAATACTCTTTAACACATTAGCTTACTAGGCCGCAGAACTCATTACCAGGGAAAAATAGAGGTTGAATGTTAAATACCTTCCTAAAAGCAATCACCCACATTTACAGACACTGAAAAATATCCTCAAACTTATCAGGACTGTACAGATATAGCACTGGAATGGGATTATTTATGGTTGTTTACATGTTAATTTTGCAAAACAAAGAATAGTTCACTGGGAACGTAAGTGAGGGTGAGACTGATTCCTTCCACAGTCTCCTGTCCTGAAAGACAGAGCACTAATCTGCATGCCCAGACATCATGAGAAAAATATTGCCTGTCTCAATATTCACAAAAGGCCTAGAAGAACACTGCATTGCAAAACTAATGCATTAACATCTTGTGCTTAACTATGGCTAGTGCTCTGCTAAACAAGTGTTCTCCCTTTAAAAACAGAGTAGGTAGGAGATAACAAATTCATGGGAAAGGGTGTGCATTTCTGGAGAAGTGGAAGAGCCTACTCCCATGAGCTCCAAAAAAAATCAGAACCAGATTTAACACATTTGTCTTGCCAGAAAGTCAGTGTTTTCTCACCAAGATTTAACATTTCTTACCATGGAAACTGGTAAGAAAAGGGTGATGCTAATTGACCCACACTGTCTTTCAGCTTCACATCATCCAGTTCAAGTTCTAACCAGGCTAGTGAGCATTCAAATGGCATCAGACCCAAGTGACAACAGATGAGATGAGCTCAGTAAGAAATGGAATTTGCACCTTTCACAAGTGTGTCACCACCCTTTATTACTGCCTTCCAAGTTCAACCACAGGCCAGATGTCCTGCCCTGTTCTGACTGAACCCAGGACAGTGATCTCGGCTGAACACACTTCTTTAATGTGCAAACCAAAAAATAACATCAAAAAAACCCAGCACCCACAATAACAAACAAAAATCCTTACAGAACCACCCTCCCACTGTGATTTTCTGTGGAGATTCTGGTTTGTCGATGGTTTTTTTTGCTACGTTAGCCTAAAAGCACGTGTTTTTCTCCAGGTACTAGAAATGTAACAGTATTTTCCCAATACAAGGATTTGCTTCGTCAGAAAATGAAAACTAGGTCCTATTTCTGACTGACATTACTCAAACACTACATCTTACACAACAGTAATCACCCACTATTTACATAGCTGTTATCAAAATCTGCATGGTTGTGCTGTTCAGATTCATTGCCAATCATTCCTTCTCACTGAGTGGATTTACTGGTTAAAGTCATAATAAGAACAGTTATTTCTATTAATTAGAGGGTAAATATAGACGGGAGACGCTGCTTTGTAAGGCTCGGAGACTGAACCTTAGCTAAAGCATGATAGCTTTGAAAACGGCACATTAAAATATACATGCATGTAAAAAAAAGTCCAGAGCCTAATATTTCTTTTAAAATTCCCGGAGCGCCCTCTTGTGTGAGAACTCTCAGACACTGCAACAGTGAAACATGACGGTGTTTCAGAAGTGCAACAACGTAATTACATTCCCTCTTATCACCCCGTAACTTTGCCTGTTTCTGACAGGCAATTTTTTTTCCCAACCTGTTTCACTGGATTTCTATTCTCACGGACACATGAGCAGGCAAAGTCAAAGCCAAATCAGTGCAAAATAATCTATTCCTTATCTTGTCTCCTAAATAGTTTCCTCCAGTGTTTCCCTACTCAGCTCTGCAGGAGTGATACTCCCTCCAGGCTGAAGCACTGGCACATACCAAACCCTAATAAAAATAATAAGAAAATATCAGCCGACACTTTGAAGCTGATAGGAGAAAACTGAAAAAATGGAATTAGAATTGAGAGGTGAGCGAGCAGGGGACTTGGCTTGCTTTTCATTGTCCATCTTCAAAGCAGACAGTCAGCAATTGGAAATTTCCAGAAAATAATGGTCTATTTACCCTGGAATGTCGGCAGCAAAGCATGTTTTGTCACAGAGGAAGATGAAGACTGAAAGGCATCTCAGACACTTGCCCGAAGGTAACATAATGCTACTGCAAACTGGCAGGTGCTCATTAAAAGCCCCAAATGCAAGCAGCCAGAGCAAAGCCAAATTTACCAGGGATAACGCACATGTTGCCTGCTAAAGCTGCCACAGGCACCAAAAGTAGAGCAGACGCAGAGCTACCGAGGAAGGGTGGTAAAAACAAATAGCGAGGGAGGCAGATGGAAGGACCTGAAGTGAAGGTAGAAAGATAAAAGAAGACAGGGAGAGGAAGGGAGTTTACAAGTTGAATCCACATAGAACATGAAATCGTCATCACTAGAGTTACTCATTCTTTTAATTCTGTGCTTACCTTCCCCTAGCAATTAAACTGAACGTCCTTGACAGCCTGTCTTCTCTAGCAGCACAGAACTGAAACTAGACGTCAGCTTCAGCCCTTTATGGTCCCCCACAGTATTTTAATTTTCTAAATTGGAGATTTATGGAAATGCTGACATTCATCTCTCGGTTAAAATGTTATCATGTTGCTTACAAATACAGACTTTCTCTCCTTTTAGCTAGAAGGTTGACAAGACAGGCTTAGCTGCTTTCTAATCATTTTCTTGCACATGATGGGCTGTGAATTATGTGAGCTTCATCATCTTAATGCTTACATCTCCAAAAGCATCTGGTCACAGACATGCTTTTGCTCACTGTACTCCTTAAACAACAGTGGTAATAATTAGCAACTCTGAGCAGCCTGATTATCATATGAATGGAGAAACAACTGAAAATGCAGATGAATTAGGAACCAGCAAACATTTAAGTCTTCAAAATTACAGAATCTTTAGTAACAGATGTCATTCAAAAGTATACTTACCGATACACCATTACATTAAATACCACTAACAGCAGGCTCTAAATTGCACTACAAGACTTCAGGTTTGATTGAAGAGACTTCATAGTGCTGACAACCTCCCTCCCTTTGCAGACACTTAATAAGGGAACCTGAAGTCGGGTTAGTATGCTTCCAGCACCCTTACTAAATTATTTTTCATAAAAATAAATGCTTTTTCTCTTGTATTTGTCTCTTCTCAGGTATCAAAAAGTGAATCTTCATGTAATTAGATCTGCATTTATGCTGACAAAACCACTAAAAAAACCCTTGATGTGATTGAGAACCTACACTTATTAGAAACATTACCATCCATTAAAAGTGAAAAGGAATTGACAAACAATCATTCCTCATATCCTAAAGAAAAATCTTAAGACACACAAGCTAGAATACTACACCGTCCTACTGACGGACAACCACATTTATTTCTGCTTTGTACTTCAAGGGGCTTCTACAGGACAAAGCTTTCGAAAAGGCAAAACTGTTCATAAAAACAAATATGAAACATGATTATTTCTAACGGCATTAATTAGCCTCTACAGCATTAAATGGGATGTCCTGCTGCAGAGCACTGGCAAAGTGTTAAGAAAGGCTAACAGAAAATACAAGTTCTCTCATCCTTGACATTCACTTTTGTAAAAAGGCAACGAGACCAGACCTAGAAACAAAATTACTGCAGACACCCTTTCATGCAAGTGGTTAACCATGAAAATTAGAAGAAAGACAACTGCAACTCAATATGGGCTCTTCTGCATCAGAACGAACACGCGGAGTAATGATCAGCTACAGCCACCAGTGCACAAAGGCTGCATCTAATGAAAAATAACACACAACTTCCCCACAAAATGTTGTGATATGGGTGTGTCTGTCACCAGAGGGATTCCCAGAGAGAAAACACTACACACGAACACCAAGGTGTGTTAAGAGCTATTTATAACAAAAGGTATTACCTATTTTACAAGTGCCTCTGTATGCCACACTCACTCACTGCCTTTCCAGAGTCCCACTTTAATAACATGAAATTTCATTAAATCTTCAGGTAACTGCTGGCCATAAGCCAAGACACTAAGACATTCCTCTCATCCCACAAAGGAATGAATCCTACTGGAATGTGTACAGTTGTTAACCCATCAATAGTCTTTCCTCTCTGCCCATATCCTCAGTGTTGTAAGAAAGCCAAAAGTGGGCTGGGATCAGTCCAAATATTTACCTCCCTTTCTCTCATACACACATCCTTCCTTCATTATTACATGTTCTCTTCCAGACCATGGTAATATTTACATTTAGTGTTCCCTGTATGAACACTGAGAGGCAAATAATAGCATATGTAAATTATTTCTGTCAGAAACAGTAAAACTTCATTTTTTATTAGCATATTTATCATCTTGCCTTTTCTAATCCATTTACCAAACTGTAAATTATGTCCTCCAAACTTTCAGGTTTTATTTACAGAGGTATTTAGTCACCTGAGAGCCACAGCAATGTTTTAATATACCTCAACAATGCCTGCCTGGTTTTGCTTACAGCTTGGGACAGAAGACAAGGAAAAAAAGAGCAATGAAAAAACAAACCCCACACCAAGAAGGAAAAAAACCCAAACAAACAAGCAAAAAAACCTAAGGTGGGATAAAAAAAAATAAAGAGAACAAGTGAAAAAAGCAAAACAAATTTCAACACATAGCACTCCTGGACTGTCTCCAAATCCACAGTAACATTCCTCCAGGACTTCAGGGATTGACAGACAGCACATTATGAGCAGCACCCACCACTTTTTCCTCAAAGATTTTTAAAGCCCAGCAGTGTCAGTGTCACCCGTTAACATCCCAGCTGCCTGAAGAGCAATTCCCCTGGCCTTGGGTGTCCCCACAGCACAAGGCACAGAGCTCTCTCATCTCTCACAGGTCTGTTGCCTCAGCAAATCCAGTTTACACTTCTATTTGTTTCTTTTCCATGCAAAATCCAAGCTGAGTCACTTCCCCAGGAATGAAAATTGAAGTTAAAAAAAAATCTGAATTTGTTTCTCCTGTCAACACTCTGAACAAGAAGCTAAGAAATAATTTTCTCTTTCTAGAAAGGAGAGAATTTAAGGCTTTAGCAGACAGCATCTTAGATCATCTCAGCAATCAATCCCAACCAGCAAAATCTAGGTCAGTGAAATGGAATGGAAGTCAGAGGGTTTCAAAGAATGAAACATTCAATTGTTAAGAATTATGGGAAAAGCTTAAGATCTGGTTAGGACAAAGGTCATATCAAAGCTGCAAGTGGAAATACAAGAGTTATCTGCAAAATAACCTCCTTCCAAATCCTACATGCAAAAAATGCCTTCAAGAATTTGTCATTAAACAACAAAAAGGAGACTTTGCAGGGTAAATAAATAAATAAATAAATACATACTGCCATCTTGGAGCTGTAAGTAAATGTTTATTGCAGTGATTACAGGCTTCACCAAGACCCCTTCTGTCATTATCTCAAGATTAACAGAATTAGATCCAGTATTTTACTTAGTTAGGAACCTCCTACTACGACAGAAAACAGCTGCTGTTACAAACAGGTCTGAAAGCAATGTGAGACTTAGAAGCTAAGACACAATATAGTAAATTAAGGTAATATGCATTATTTCATTTTCCTTCCAGCTGCAGCAGGAATGTAAAACCTCCCAATTCCATTCCACATCAAGACTACTCTGTGGAAGTGCTCTGAGCAGGCTCTGCTCAACTTGTCTGAACACAAAGCTCCAGCTGACCTACAAATCCACATGGATATCACATATCCCACACTGATCACACCTTCAGAAATCAGAGCTGCTATACAGGACTGTTGACAGAACACTAGCTACTAGAATTTTGTTAGTGCTCCGAGTACCTGTCCTGGAAGGAGAACAGGACCAGGTAATTGAAAACCCCAATTATTCAGAAGTGCCCTAACAGGTCCCTACAGCTCTTTAACAATTCTTAAGCACAATATGGAAACAATGCCACGCCCACTATTCCCTGAACCCCAAATTAAACCTACAAGTTACAGTGAATTGCTTACGTGTGCCTGGGGGTGGGGGGCACCCACCTACAGCTATCTACGTTTTTCTGCTGGAAAAACAATACCTGGAACCCACACCCTGCAGAAGGAACAAAGAAAAGCTCAGAGCTCCAAGGACATGCACAAAGGCTCCTGAATTGTCAGTGTCAGGAAAATCCACCAATGCCAGAGGTTTCTATCCAAAAAGGAGACAGAGGAGTCCTGCAACTTTATTCAAATAAAGGGAGAGAGGCCACCGGGGCACAGCCCGCGGGGTTTTCTCTCTCGAGGTTTTGGATGGGCACAGCCTCCTTTTATCCCAAACTCCCAGCCACATGGTGCCCTCTTCCCTTCCCCACTGCTGAGGTACCAGGGAGGCGCAGCCTTCCCGAACTGCCTACCACACATCCCCCCTTGAACCTGTCATTTTACCCCAAAGCTCAGAAACTCAGGCTGGTGCAGACCCACTCGTCTGTTTGAGAGCCAAGCTGTCTGGGCTCTGTAACAAACCTGCTGCCCAAAGTCAGCAGAGACATTAAGACCCATTTCAAAGATGTAGACATCCAAACCCTCACCCATGGAATTGTTTGCAAAGACACGAGCTTTCCTCTCATCAGCATGGAGTTTGTTCTGCTTACCACGTGAAAGCAAAACAACAGAGCCTGTTGTGCTCCTTGTGTTTCTTTAGAGTACAAAACAGAATCCTCCTGACCATTGCTCATTAGAAAGCCTGTGACACTTGCAGAATTCCTCCAAAAGGGATCTGCACTGCAAGGACAGGTTACAGGGCAGCTTTTCTTAAACCCTCATTTTATGTGGCACAGAGGAAAGCTTTGCTGTAGGCAGGAAGTGAGGAATCTAGGTCACACCTTGCAATGAGAAACGTAGACATTTAGGGGATAGAAACACTTCAATGTGTTCCATACTATTTTAAACCATGCCATTCTGTATGGACTCCTGTGAAAAAGATCTTCAACTTGCTCACAAGCAAGATGCAAAAAAGCAATTGCTTTACACTGATCTCCCACTATTCTCTCACAACTTCTCAGACACTTGTTTGGCAGCTGGGTTTTGGGGAGTTTTATGTTGGTGGTGATGTTTTGGGAGAATTTTTTTCAGGTTTTGTAGGGGTTTCTTTTCAGCTCAGCATTGCACTCAAGTAAGGACAGAAGATAAAAATTTTGAGAACAAGAAAGGCCAAGCCACTTGACCCCATCCACAGAGATGGGAATGGAGGATGCCTCTCCCTGGTCCTGAGTTTTAATAAATCTAGACTTGCCATGGCATAAAAATAAATGCACAGCTATGTAGTGTTATTGAACTGGAACAGAGAATATTGTGGACAAGGGAGCTTCAAAATATACACAGATGGATCTGTTAACTACAACCCTTCTTCATTATTTCAGAGACACTCCTATCATTCTTGTTTCTGGACTGTATTTTTCATCAACAAAACTCTTCTACCAGGGATGGGATCTAGTACCAGTGGGTATAGTAATAAAAAGTGATTTCACAGCAGAGTTTAATTTTCCTTATATGCCAAATAATGTCTAAGTTGCTGTCTAGAAAGCTAAAGCTTTTAGAATATGTAGAAAAAGATCAGAAAGTCAGATTTTAAGGACTAAGAAAATATATTTTCTGGACAACAGGAGGTTTTAAACCACTGCTCACAAGCAACAGATATTGATGTTTATCTCTTTATTTAATATGCCAAGCATTGAAGCACTTATATCCATTAGATGCCACAATTTCATCTTCCTAACCAAAATGTGACTTCAAAAGACAGCTTGAAGGTTACAGACACTATTTGCAAGTTTTCAACAGAATAATAACTTTTTTAAAAATCTCTAATATTTAAATGTAATATACAGCCTTTGCAGTGCTCTGCTATTGACTACAAGGTCTTCTTAATGCAGACATACATGCAACATGCATAACATCAGCATTATCAAAAAATACTAACATTTAAAAATAAATCAAAAGAATCAGCAATATCAAAATTAAAGAATGCTCTTCTGTGTTTACAAAATGCTGGCTGGTTGAGTCTCATGACAAAAGAAAGTACTATTCTCTAAACAATTTGGGGAGGGGGTGTGTTTAATGGAGAAAAGTGAATACGAGCAGATTGTCTCACCTTTAAGAAAACAACCTGAAAAAGGATTAAAATGCAGGACTTCCCATCTCCCAGCCTAACAGTCAGGTAAGCTGCACATGGGTTACTTCCTGTCTCCAAGGGCCACATTTGGGGCTTTAAAGTGTAACAACCTCTTTAAATACAACAGATCTACACAGTATCTAAAGGTGTCGTCCAGGTGAGTGTCGTATTTAATCACATGGAATGCTACAGTACTGTTTTCCACACTCAAAGTTTGCAAATCACTGTCTTTTACCAAAAGAGAAGCTTCTCTTCAGGTAATGGTAGACTTCTCTAGACTGCACAGAGAAACTATGCTGAATCTATGAACTATGCCATCTTCCTTCCCCAAGTAGCTAGGGAAATACTATTTGGAGTGGTACAAAGAGGCTAAGGATGGATAGTTTTTCAGTGTACATTTCAAGAACAGAAATAGGGTGCACCAAGTGAATTTAGAGGTGTTTCCTGTGCATATGGCAGTCCTTGACACAGGACACAACAAAACTCCCTGGGTTCATGAGCAGACTGTGCAAGTTCATGAAGTTAAGTTCATTAAGGGTTACAGAATAAACAGAAACCACTGCTGACTCAGGAGGTCCGCCCTCCAAAATTGTTGAGAGCTGGAAGAGAGCAGGGGAAGAGCTGTCTGATGCTTGCTTTGGTCGTTTATTTCTGCCAAGTAGGCCTTTGGTGTTACCTTTCACAGCAAGCTCATATGTGCATTAGTGTAATTTCCCTCCTTATTACAGTGATATTTTAAAGTCCTCATGAGGACTGGAGCATCAAACTGGATGAGCACAGGGCTAGAGCTGCTTATGACATGAAAGGCAGCGATGCCTTGCTGGCAGCCCTAAAGCACCTGCACAGAAATGGGAACAGGAGGGCTCAGATCTCCACATCTCACCACTCAGAGCACCCCATACAGCAGCTGTTAAATGCTCAGTCACATCTACAAGTACCTGTTTGAACTATCTCCTTCAAAAATAAACACCACTTCAGGTAAGACACTTGAAAAGCAACTCAGAGGCCTTGGGAGCCTTATAAATAACACACAGGTGTCTATGACCTAAATTCTCACTGATATCAGAGAAACAAAAATCAGGCACCAAGGATATTTCTTATTGTGTGCCTAAATGCTTAAACTGCTTTTCAAAAATGAGACTGAGTCCCAGCAATCCTGCAAAATTTTTTTTAAATCCCAAGCATGACAGGCTTTTGTTTCGTTACCCTTTGGGCCAACATGATGCCATCTCCAATATTTTATGCCTAGCCTTATCATTCCTGGCAGGGCCCTGGCTTCACAGCTTGAAAGTCTGTGCAGAGAAAAACATCTGGCAGCAATCTGAATGTGGCTTTACTTCAGCTGCCTGATTAACAATGCACACTGGGCTTTGATACCCACTATCTCAGAGACCTCCTTATGCCTCTCACCAGGCTCCCTGGGAAAGGACAGTAACAAACCACAAAAACCACCCTCATTTTCATAGAGCAGTCTCTGGAACTGATTAGTATTTTCAGTCAATATTACTAATTTCTACAATTCAGGGCCTGGATTTCAGTTCTTCTAACAGCAGTAGATGTGTGACTAGCAGAAGCAGGTTCACAAAGAAAGAAAAAAACCCCAAACCTGTTCCCCCCGCTCTCCCCACAAGTCCTTCCATCCATGCTCTGGTACCAAGACTGTCTGCCAAAAACACCTGACAGATTACTGGAGGAAAAAAAAGCCAAACAACAAAACCCAGAGGCTGCAGTTGCTATGAAATGTGTCCTACATAATCCAAAAAGATTGACACCACTCCTAGCCATCCTCTGGGACATTCCGTAGCAGATGGGAAGCTCCTGTGGCAGAGACACACATCTACCAGAGACTGGAGAGACCAGGACAATGCAGATTTTACCACTGCACTGTGTGCACCCTTCACACGTATCACCATGCTTCTGTGTGGTCTCTGCCACCAGGAATCAAAGAGCCTTTTCTCCAGTTCATCACCGACTTTGTTAATTCCCACATTGTAAAAAAGCAGGATTCTGTTTGTGGTAGAAACATGGAGAGCAATAGAGAAACCAGATCCAAGGAAACGAGCAGGGTGGCTGAAAAGTCAGAACGGAGAGTGAGAACAGCTGCAAGAGAGATAAGCCTGTAGCAAATAGGAGTCTCATTGTAACATCTGTCTGTACCACACCATCTTAAAAAGGGGAGACAGCAAGGCAGGAGCATAAATCAAGGACCCGAGGCTTCTGAGATGGGTTAAGAGAATTATTCATAGAAGAAATGAATAAAAGGCACAAGGTAAAATCTAACCCAAATAATGTCAATGCCTTGAGCAGAATGGCACATACACAGTTGTGTTGACACTGCTGAGAAGCTGACAAACCTCCTAATGGATCAGGCACAAATATTTTTTCATGCAATATCAGACAGGACTTCTTATCCCATTGAGGTTCCCGTTCTGCTAGCAAGAGGAGTTAAGATCGAATCCAGTAAATGAGCTTCTTCCCACTGACTTTTGTGAGCTCTGGGCTCAAGCCCTTACTTGTCATGGCCAACACACAGTGTGCAGTATTTGTCTTGTCACTGTCCAAAAAGAAAATAATTTCAGTGTTTTGCATATCCATTTGCTGAATCAGAAAGAAGGATGATTTTGCTAACAGCAGTAGAAAATAGCTGTGAGGAGAGGAGACAAAATTAATTCTGGACCTTAAAAAGCCAAATTACTGAGCTATTCAGCCAGTAATTGACACACTAAGATATAATAAGGAGTCCTAAAGACTGAATTCACTGAAGTCACCTAACCAGCCTCTACATTCCAACAGGGGGGGAAGGGGGAAGGGAGGCAGAACAGAACAAGCCAGACTTGCACATGTACAACCAGACCCAGTATCAAACCGTCCGTAAGGCTGGATATTTTGTTTCAGTGAACAAAGAACCGAACAGGATGTCATGGATTAATTCAAATTATGACTAATACAAATGACAACAGGTCTAATAATTTCCTGTGTGCTCGCAATGCCCATAAGATAACAGCACAGTACAGTTAAACTAGAATTCAAAGGTCTGAACAGGGCAGATTATTTCTCCTCCATGCTTGAGCTACCTCATCTTTTCTCCGTGGTGGCCAGTGAGAGGACCCGAGGGAATGGCCTGAAGTCGCGTCAGGGGAGGTTTAGGTCAGGTATTAGAAAAAGTTTCTTCACCCAAAGGGTGGCTGGACCCTGGAACAGGCTCCCCAGGGCAGCGGTCACAGCACCAACCTGACAGAGCTCAAGGAGCGTTTGGACAATGCTCTTGGGCATAAGGTGTGAATTTTGGGGATGGTCCTGTGCAGGGCCAGGAGTCAATGATCCTTGTGGGCCCCTTCCAACTCTGCTGATTCTGTGATCTCATTAACTCAGTAGAGTTGGAATCCAGTCTTTCACAATGTTCCTTTACTTAAAGCATATTTCTGTATGAAGATTTCAGGACAACACACTTGAGTCATTAGTTTAACAAAGGGTGCAGAAAATTTGTACCAGCAACACTGTACAGCAACTACTTGTGGGAAATGCAAAAAAGAAGGAAAATTGAAAGGAGAGCAAAAGTAACAGAAAGATGTTCTACAAACACAGTTATTTGTTTGGTTTTGGAGCTTTTTAAGAAACCACAAGACAGAGGCAAAAAATCTCTGATAACTCATCATGCAGCTTGAATTTATGGGCTGTAGACCACTTTTGGAACATGGAATGGTGTGCAGAAATGGATTCATCCTGCCCACCTATGCTTTGCATTTGAACGCATCCTGCCAATACAAGCATCTTCACTTTTATCTGAAGGGGTGAACAACCTCCTGCACTTCCATGCTCTTTCTCAGTAATGATAACGGTGCAATATATGATGCTTCCAACACTCTCACTGTCTGCTGCCTCTGTTTCCAGGGCATAGTTACAGAGAAAACATTTTTCATGTTTACTCTTTACTTCTTCTGTCATGCATGCGGTAGCACATCTTACACTTACAATTTTGTATGCTTTCTCCAGATATAGTCCTTGAAAAATTATTTTGACATTTGTTTCTGCTTCCATACTACAATTCCAAATTAATTTTCATCATATATTGCTTAAAAAAAAAAAAGAAAAAAAGAGAAAACAACAACTAAACAACCAAGGGCACAATCCACATGCAGCTGCACATTCTGAAGGTACTTTCAGCTAAGCTTTTAAATTATGAATTATTCATGTGTGATACACACCATTTCGCAGAACAGCAATCAAAATAAAGTGTGAGGTTTTTTCTATTTTGTAGGCTGTAGTCCAATATCCTTGCCTCAGACAGGGCTTTTAGTGGGTTTTATGATGTCAACAAAAACACTTTTTGCATCCACAGTATGCTTAAAAGCTCTGTTTCAGATGCCACCCTCACATACAAAATCCCATTCACAGAGCTCTAATCAGACTCCTTTAGCCTCCAGAAGATAAGGGCACACTGGCAGGGTGATGAGACCAACTGGCTGAGGCCCAAAATAGTTTGAGGGTCAGCCAAGAAATGTAGTAATTAAACCTGTTAATTCATGACACTGCTGGAAAAGGAAACAAAAAGATACGACTGCTAGAACGGGATAAGGACCTTGACCCAAAGCAGAGATCGTGCAGCTCCCAGCCCCACCTTCTCCTTGGGTTTCTGTGTTTCTGCTCCTGGTTCTTGCTTCCTTCACCAATGTTACTCTGCCAGACAAACTAGCTCTTTTGGATATTCACAGCCCAACTAGCAGTAATATTATCCACAACAATGAATATCAGCTTGAATATGAGAATATGCCCTGTTTATTCTTTCTCTAATTG
This sequence comes from Pachycephala philippinensis, assembly GCA_013397055.1. Lineage (NCBI taxonomy): Eukaryota > Metazoa > Chordata > Aves > Passeriformes > Pachycephala > Pachycephala philippinensis. The sequence continues at coordinate 672,628 of VWZT01010886.1, read as the reverse complement.
GAGACTGCTCTGGCCTCTAAAGCAGAAAAGCAATTTGCTGAAAGGTATGCTATATAAAAAAGAAAAAAAAAAAGAAAAAAGAAAAAAGAAAAGGAAATTATTCTCAGTGAAAGGTAACAATCCATCTCCAAAAGTCAGTCTTAAAATATATCAAGCACCCATCTTTGGCTGGAATGTAAGGCAGGATAACTTCCAAAATGCCAGAGTGCCACATGCCTTGTTTTCCTAGATGATGGTTCCTATGAAGTGGGTTTTAGTGTCATCTTTTCCACGAGTAATGTTGAATTCATTGTTGCTGCCTACGAAAACAATAATGAAGTATATGGGATGAGTCCCCACAACTGCTTTTACCAGTAAGTGTAAACTAGAGAAAGCACCACACTACAGACTGACTGTAAATGTTTTGAACATCATCTACAATGACTTCTAAGGAACTGCAAAAAAACCAAACCAAAACAAAAAAACAACAAACCAAAAACAAACAAAAAACCCAAAAACAAACAAACAAGCCCCGCCCCCAAAAAACCCACAACCAAAAAAACCAAAACCAAACCTGTGTTTTCTGATGATGTTTTAGTAACTTATAAACACTGTTCAAACAATTACAAAGTGTTAGCAATACCAAGCCCTACTAGCAATGCATTCATTTTAAGAGGCAGAACATAGCTTACTAAACTGCTTTACATATGTTCAATAAATCATTTATAATGAACTGTGAAACCCTTAGGAAAAAATAAATACAATAAATTAAGTTCATTTGGTAAATGCAGCTATTGACTAGCTATTTAATAAAGCACTCGTAACAGACCATATGAAGCATTTGTTTATAGCACCACATGCTTACTAAACTATTCACCACCGAAACAGGCAACCTTTAATAAAAACCCACTAAATTTAATTCAGAAGATTATTGACCTGCTCTAGTTGTTAAATACATCATTCATAACACATTTAATGAAACATTTATTCCAAGTTATGCAGCCCTCAAAACAAACACATTTTCACAGCAGTTGAAATAGCACCAGCCTTCTCTGCAGTAACTACTTCATAGCTTGTGATGAATGTATTAACAATTTATAGGCTATCCTGAGTTCAGACAGAAGACAGCAGAGAAGACATTCCTTGGATATCCAGCAGAAGTGAACAGCAGGGCAGAGAAACACCTCATGAGCACCATGCACTGGGAGACTTCCAGAGTAAAACCCCTGCTTTCTTTGGTCCTGGAAGGATCCTCTAAAACAGGGGGCTGCTTCTTATTTGTCTTTGAACTTTTACAACTACCTTAAGACTTGCTAGTTTCACTTGCAGATTTTCAAAGCTTACCTTCTATTTCTACAGTGTATTTACGCCTCAGAAGTGAGGAGTGCTTTGGACTCAGTGCCCACAAGCAAGTTGGTGCAGTACCTTTAATATGACACGGTTAAAGAGTCAAGATCCCAGCACTTTAAAGCAGCTTAAAAAGTAAACAAGAAAAAAAAAATTCTCCATCAAGTAAGGCAGTATTAAACACCTTTTTTGTTTGTTTAGTTAAATTATGATTTGTGTATAATAATTTGATTCTTCATTATTCAAACATCAGTCATGTCCCAAAATAAAAGATGCAGGTGCATCTGATACAGATGCAACTGATACATTTCCTGGCAAATGGCCACCACCCACCTTGACCTTGGGGCACAGCTTTGTCACTACATCTGATTTTAATTAAGCTATGCTTTTTTTCTTGGAAATGCTGTGCAGAGCATTAGCTGTTACCTTGAAGCTTCAATAAGAGCAGAAGCTCTGAGGAATTCAATTCTGTTCATTCTTACTCCAGTGAACCCTTGCTGATGTTAATGAAGTTGTGCCACTTTACCCAGAAATCTGGTTATTGGTAGCAAATAGAATATGTAAAGCAATAATATTCATTTTTAAGGAACTCTGTGCTGCATCTTTTATATCATGGAAATATATTCTGACTTACAGAAGCATGCAAGCCTGTTGTCAACACCTCTGTAGGGTGACTCAGTACTGCTCAAAATACTTGCCATATTTATTTCTCTGTCCCGGCACTATTTCCCTCCCTATTCTTTTCCTATTTCCATTTTTTTTTCACCCTGTCCTCTGGAGCACATAGTTTGCTTCAAAAGCAACAAATAACATAAAATGCCTTCAAATTCCTGAATGGCTAAAAAAATGCTGAAAACGCTTAAGGCAAACCCAATTCCCTGTGTCAGGGCAACCAGTAGTGTCATTACTGAAACTGAAGAATCCTTTATGTATCTGCCCTGGAAAGTCATAGTAAGACAGTCCCGATGAAACAAGAATTGTGAATAAATCATTAGAGCACAATTTTTTAATCTTTTTTTTTAAATTACTATACTGGTCTGTTATGACACTCCTTTAAAAAGCAGAGCTTAAGAAGGAAGTGAGAGCCTTTCTTCTGGGCAGTATAAGTCAAGCCTCACAGAAAGCAGGCTAATTAATCCCACTTGAGTACAGTCAGAGCTGACCTTGCACAAGTTTCCTAGAAATATGCAAAAGCCTAGACAAGAAGAATTCAGACTAAGAGACTAAAACTTCAAATTATTGTAGCTGATCAGAAATTTTGGTTGTTGTTAAAACCATTTGCACTGAAAAAATACCTTATTCCATTAGAAAATAAAAAGATAAATAAATTATCCGCAGTCTCCTATTTTCCTAAGGTTCTATATTTAAGTAGACGGCTCAGAAAGGAGCAGGTTATTCAAAAAGAGCCTTTTGAGTTACTGTCCTTGACAGCCAAGTTAGACCTGCATATAACACAATCACTTGGCAAATTGAATCAAACCGTTGTTTGCTTAGATGAAAACCAAACGAGAGACAATAAATTGGATTTAAGACAGAACGTTATTCTGACTTATGCCCAGTCTCTGCTTATTATTTTGTCAGATTCTTTTTTAGTAATTACTCCTTAAAATACCAGAGAGAGCTGCAGGAGACAACAGTATTGTTCAATCTAGGTGTCAGTAAAGGCAACAGTTTCACTTGTCCTTTAGTTTATATCCTGTACTAAAAGAAGATTCTGAAAGGTTTTGGGGTGAGAAAAAACCAGTAGAAAAATCTCTGACTATTGGTCCAGAGAAGCAAACCTAACAATGAGTTTTACCTTAAGCCACACAAGAAAAAATTCTGATCCATTAAGCACAGAACAGCAACTAAACCAACAAACTGACAGGAAGTAGTGTTTATTTACAGCTTCTCTAAGGTGGAACATCGACCTTTCAGCTGAAAAATCTAGAGTATTTTGTTGCTCTTGAATATGAAGGCCTGAACTGCTAAAAAGGAAGATTTATTCTAGTCAAGTGTAGTAATCCACTTCTGGCTCCAGTCTAACTCAGAAAATATTAAAAATATTGTATCTGTATCAGACAATCTCTAAGAAAAAAAAAATTATGAACAGAAAAAAGCATTGAGAAGCCAGAAACTACATCTAGAAAAAGGGGGGATATGAGAGACAAAGTCTGTAGTGACATTTGCCCTTATTACCTGTCCACTAGAATGTGGACATGCATGCAAACACACATTATAGGCCAGTTTTACAAACAGAAATCTACTTAAAATTGTGCATATTTGCCACTGTCAGTGGGTCTGCAAAAATACTGTAAGAAAATTGATTCTGTGGCTGTGGGATGCTTGTAATAAATTCTAGAACTTGTGTGTTTGTTTTCTGTCTTTGTGCCAAAGCAAAAATAACTCGTTTACTTCCAGAATCAGAGGGTGCAAAGCATACAACTCCCACCATTTACACAGTTTGACTGAGAACCTGGACTAAGTTTAGCCTTCAATCCAAAAAGACGAAACATGGCAGCAGATTAGCCAGAGGATGGTCATTCGAACCTTTCCAGATGACAAATGAGAACTGCTTCCAGGAGAGCCAAAACCGCACTGAAGCAAAGACTTGTGACCATCGTGTTAGAATGAATTCATTTTTCAGACACCAGTGGATTGACCTTTGATTCCAACAAACCTTCTACAACTTTACCAGTAAGCACTTTAGCAGACAGTTGATTTTAAGCTATGGTGAACAAATAGCAAAGAGAAAAAAAAAGGAAAAAAAAAAAAAAGAAAAAAACCCCAAGGTTGACAATATATTTGCATCATAATCCTCAAGAAAAACATAAGATGAGAACAAAGCAAAGCATTTCTCTAACTCCTCTGAAACCCATAAGATTTTGTTTGGGCACATCTAGCAGTCATTGTCCATGAACAACATTGTACATTCTACCATTCCACTAAACAGAATGTTGTGAAATTCAAATAACACAGTCTTGTCATGCACAGCTTGGCTTAAGCAGAACTCAAAGTTCCCTGTGCTGCACTACAACCCTTGAGAAACAAGGAAAGGTGTGGATTTCAGCAGAAACAGACAGCTAGAATAAATCACTCCTGTTTATCATACTCCTATCTACTAAAGGCATATGTATCAAGCGTTCCCTCACTTATCCCTAATACCAAAAAAACCCTCTACAGAATTTTCATACCAGTAATAAGCTATAAACCTCATTGCAGGTAGCCTCTCTTGTATAATTACATAAAGCTTAACTTTCTTGGTGAAAAAGTTAATAACCCTGAATATAGGTTTTAAACAGGGTCCTTTGGGAGAAATGGGGCAGGATGAGATAGTGAACTGCAGAAAGAAAAGCTGAAAAGAGAAGGACTGAGCTTGCACTCACTCTTTCACAAACCATCAAATTACTAGAGGCTTATCAGTTTAGCTAGATTTTCCTGTCTCATTGAATATAGGCAGAAAGAGTTACACTCCACCACTTCAGAAAATTCTCAACCGAGTGCATTATGCATGAACAAATTAAATTCAGGCTCTAGGACAAAAAACCCTGTCACATTTAAAATTTTCTGCCAAATACAACCCTTCAAGCATTTTCAAGAGTAATGCAAATTATAATTCCTTTCAGGAGAAGCTTGCACTTAATTGTAGAGACCTTAAAAAGAAATCAAGGATGCCACACTCACGAGAGCCAGTCAGCAATTTATTCATGTCCTAAGCCAATTGGTAGATGGTTTCTCTACTTATGACTGAGGGGCCATTGTTTCCAGCTCTTCAATTTACCCCTCTACACGTAAATTAAACTTCCAATATTTTTACCTTCTGGAGGTAACACTATACCGCCTCAGCAAGATTAATGAAAGAACCAAATATTCTTGGCCTGCCCACAGGTGAGGATGATTCTGTTAACACAGCTATTAGACATGCTTCAATAAACCCACTACATACGGTACACTACAATTAACATTATGAATGGCAGCAGCAGCACTGAAGAAATCATAAAATTGAGGAATAATTAAGACTGGGAGACCTCTGGAGATCACCTTGTGAAACCTCATGCCTAAAGCAGGCCTAATTTCAAAGTCACATCAGATTGCTCAGGGCCTTGTTGTGTTGAGTTTAGAGTATTTTCAGGGCTGTTTTTGCCAGGCCCCTGTGCCAGTAATATTCCAGTCTTGCTGTGTATTTTTTCTCCTTGTATTCAGTTGGAATTTTCCTTGTTGCAGCTCATGACTCTTCCCACTATGCTCCTGTGAGAAAAACCTGCTTCCATCTCCTCTAACTCTTCCGGAGGTAGCACTCTGCCAAAAGCTACTCCCCAGGTCTTTGCTTTTCCAGGCTAGGCAAACCCAGTTGCCTCAGACTCACAAGATTTTCCTTTTCTAACAACTAGGACATTAGTGGGTGGTTATCTGCCTCCCCGTATCCTTTGCAAAGGAGAAACCTCAGACTTCGGGGATTTTTCACTTTTAATTTTAGTTCCTATTACAAAAAGGCACACACACCCCAACTTCCCATACACACAGACACGCCTGCAATTTGTGCTAGGGAGCGGGGGCAGTGGACAGACTTCCACAGCAGCTGATCCAACAAGTCTGTTCCATTTGCTTCGCCACACTCCAGAATTACTCTTGGCCTGTGGCAGGAAAAGGAACAGGGGCGAGCTCTGATCTCCACTGGGCGCCTACATTTATGAGGGAAGAGACAAGCTCTAAAAATCCACAGAGATGTTAAATGCCTGCCTTTTGAAGGGAGCCCTTAATTAAGTCAGATGACAGGCTGTCATTACAAGAAATGCCTTCGGGCACCTCACTTATTGAGCTTTCCCAGGTGCCATCCACTGTTGGCTGTCAGAGAGGCAGCAGCTCCAGCACAGCCGCACTGCCCTGGCACAGGAGCCTCAGCCTGGGGCACTCCCTTCACACCACATGGCTGGCCTTCATGGAACAAGGTTTGTCTCCACACAACACGAGGCAAAACAAAACAGAATATTTGAATCCGTATTTTGTCAACCAACACACGTAAAACAAACACTGTTGTAACACAGAAAGCAGAAGCCAACTTTTCTTTCCTCTCACAACAAAAACACCTGGAACCCCTTGTGATGCTGTCTATGGCATTATGCTTACACTGTCATCCAATCCCACCTGTGCCATGAATTACCAACAGTCTAAACTACAAATTAACACCAAGAAAACATTCAAAGTGCAGCCCCTCTCACAGTTCTGCAGTAAATCTTACTGTAGTTGCCCACACTTGTTTAGTGTTTTAATAGCAACAATAAGATTAAAACAGAAAAGAAAAAAAAAAAAAGCTGAGACTCCAATTCTGTTATTTCTTCCTAATGGTTGACATCTCCCAGTCTGCGTATGGCTAATCTCATTTTCCCACTTCAGTGCTCGAAAAACCTATCTCCCCATCCATATGCAGCCAGGGACTGCCCCTGATTTTGCCTCAGTTCCTACCACCACACTCAGCTCATCAGCCAAATTCAGAGAAGGATGATTGTCTTTCACAGCTCTCACTCCTCTGTTTTCCCAGACTGTGGGTCTGGGGAGAAAAGGATGTATTCACACCTAGCTACTTAGGAGTTTGACACATCAGTTAGTCAGTTGAGATATCTGACATCCTATTTTATTTAGAATCATTGTGCAGGTGGAAAGAAATTACCAATTCTAAAACTCTAAAGAGTAAGAAACCAAAACTTCAGTTCTGCAAAGAAATAAAATGTGTTGTAAAAGCTAACTTTATCTTCCCTGCTTTTTGAAGTAAACTTCCATATTCAGTCCCCTATGCAATAGTGACCCATACGTTTTCCTGTTTATTGTACAAATAAGCCTGATTTAAGCTTCTAATGTAAAACCGACTGTGAAATCCACTAAAGTATTACAGTACAAAGATAGAAGAAGATTTACAACTTCTCAGGTAACCTTTCTAAATACAATGTAATTTTATTTCTGAATCATTAAAGTAGTTTTTCCTGTAATTTCCAACTGAGGGCTTGTCACAGCTGATGATTAAGTTGCCATTCAGAGAATACCTTCAGGGATAGCCCAGGCTAATTCCCAGTTCTGTTGCAGTTGTTTGAGAAGATACAGCATTTCTAAGATTTCATTTCTGACTGGCAGAGTGCAATAAATTAGGAAACAGAAGTGACATCCCTTATCAAAACTTAACCCACCTGTCTATTTTTAGACCTGATTCCCAGACTCAGGTTTCAGAAGATACTTTCATATAACTTCATTTAAATAACAGTAATACTTATCTATTTGCAGGCTGGCAATTCAAAGCATACATTGGCCTTAATCTGCTCTGAATTAATCCTTAGCATCTGCTATTATAGTTCAAAGAAATTACTTCAATTAAGTTTAATTACTTCCTTCCACAGCTTTGGATACAACCCTTATTATGTTTCATTACCTTTCCTCATGGACTGCATGGAAAATAGATGCCTAATAAAAGTACAAAACCAATGAAATTATTAAGCAAGTTTTACAGATACATAACAATACTGTACATGTATCACATTAATTAAGTTATTATCATAGTCTGCAATCATATAAATAGAGTATTAGGAAGGAACTTTTCACAGAAGATCAGCAAAACCAGATTCATTCTCTGAGGTTTTTAATACCTTTCTAACTGAATTTATAAGTACTTTTAAATTCCTGAAAGGAAACAAGCCTATTAAAGCACAAAAATAATTTATACTTTTTACTCCAGGGCATATTAAAGAACATCATCTACACAGCGAGTTGGTTATCAATTACATTCCTCTCTACTCTGCCTGTCTAGTAGTTACAGAAGTATGCAAAATAGTTTTAGTCTTTCCAGTCACCTGGAATACCATACCCATGATTCAATATGGAATCTCACTTTTTTTTCCAACTACAGATGGTAGGAAAGACGAAGCAAAGCAATGCTACTGCTATATCAGTAAAGCAATTTTCCCCATTTTGTTTGGTTGCAAGATCACAAGTGTTGACTCAATAAACAAAGCATAACTCCTTTATATTAAAATGATTAATCACTATTTTGAACCAAAACAATCTTCTGCCCACTAAAGGGAAACATTAGATCAATGTTGCCATAACATTTCTGGTCCAAGTAATGAAATAACCTTTATAGGTCCTTTCCAACCCAAACCATTCTATGATCCTATGAAAACAGCAAATTTTTTTGTAATTAGTAATAAAATACTGATAAACAATAAAGCTAACAATTAATAAACTGCACAGCTGTATATAGAACACTTCACTGACTAAAGAAATATATGACTAGTCATCACACATCTCAGGCTGCTAGAGACATAGACCTTGGAGACTGAACAACAATTTCAAAACTCATTTTCATTTGGCATAAGAAAATAAATATGTTTCCTCTCAGTAAATATTTTTTTAATCAATTGAATGTTCAGGTTTTTGTTTTATTTTAGTTCCACACAGATACCCTCCAAGTAGACTTCCCATAGTTTTATCTAACATACTGATGAGTTTTCCATTTTCCTTCTTTCAAGAATGTTTATTTCCATAAATGGATTAGATTTTTCCATAGATTGCTTTAGAGCACTTTCATGCAATGCTTCACAAGACGCTTTACAAACACAAGTTGCTTAATTGTGCCATTAGCAAAATCCTGACAAGCCAAGGTACCTTGCCTTGAGGCCCACAAGGAAATTCAACTCTCTGGCCTTGTTCATGAGGGGCTCAGGACTTCCCTTTGAGAGAAAGATGTGGCAGAAAGAAAAAAAAATGAAAAAGGAGCAACACTGTCAAATCCCATTTTCTTTTCAGTGTCACTGATAATGTTTTCCTGCAGATTTTAAAGGTAAAAACAAGTTATAATCCGTTTCCACAGTATCTGTGACCTGCATGATATCTGCCTTTTGGGGGATGCGCTTTTCACTGTACAATTGTTCCTCATTGCAATGGCCCCAGGCAGATTTGAAACTGAGGATCTGAAGTAAAAGGCAAAATAGAGGAGTTCTAACAGCTCTTAAAGTTGGCATTCAGAACAAGTACACCAAAGTCAGCTTCTCCCCCTGGGATCAATGAATGGGAGTGGTAATAAGGTCTCACGCAAGATTTCAGTGGGGAAGAAAGCACAGTCAATCTTCTTGTTAATTCGTAAGTGCCACAAGTGTAACATTAGTTTTAGCAAATACTGAAAGCTGATTTTTCACAAACACTCATTTTAAAAGCCTCACCAAAAGGCAAACAATACTACAGAAGTAAAGCTTTAAAAAAATGCCAGCTGAGCTTCATCTCATGTGCCTCAAAAGCACAAGCACCCATGGGAGATAGCAGAGGAACTAACACATGGCCTTTTAGATGAGTGGTCAAACTTGGAATACCAGCAGCATTTTGTAAAATACAGGAACGAAAATGTCTTCAGAATCCAGCACAAGATCACAAGCAATTTTAATACTTTCTATTTGTCAGACAAGCATCACCCTCTCAATAAAGACCACCTACAGTGCAGTCACTGTTGTCTCTTGCTCTCATAGGCTCCAACAAGGGAAAATTTTGTCCCATCTTGTTTGGCCACATTATGCAGCATACTGAAGTAGAGTGGACTTCGAACAGCTTCTCCAAGATCTCTGACTGACACAATAATGGGGAATCATTCCCTTAATTTAAAAAATTTGGCTGGAGGATGCAGTGATAGAAATATGATCTGCAGAAATAAGAAACGTAAAAGAACCACAAACATGTTAAGGATATATACATTCCTGACCCCTTCTAGGCTACTCTCTCGTACTTGCACCACCTTCTCAGCTGGGCCAAATGCAATCCTGCAATGCTCAGGAAACTAATTCATCTTAAAAATAACAATCAAGAAAGCAAGAAGAGTTCTTGTTGCATTTTTGGTTTATGTAACAGCTATGCTGCACCACAGAGGGGAGGTGAGCAGCTGCAGGTGGCTTGCAGCAGTGCCAGTCTCTGAACCAGAGCAGTGCTGAGGAGAGGGCGAGATGTGCTGCTCCCTGGGATGGAGCCCACATGCTGACTGTCTGACTCTTGGATTACACACTTGGCTCTGCGATCCCAGTCTGTTCCCGTGGTTAAGGCAGCACTTACAGACAAGGAGACTGAGTCTCCATATTTAGGATTCCCAAGAGGAAGTGTGGTTAGAATGGGGGAAGCTTCAATGGCATTTCCAGGTCCTTAGTTCTCTGTTTTCACCTAAAGTGACCTGGTAAAGCCACTAAGATACCTTAATTGGTTTAATGAAATATGAATAGGCAAGTGGCAACAAAGTAAAAAACACAGAGTAAACTTCATTTCATAATAAGAGTTGTGAACTGCAGAGACAGACTTCCAGGTCCCTCTAACAGATACAGAGCACTTAACACTGGCTGAGAGAACATGCACAATAAAGTAAGGATGTTGTTCAAGAAGTGTCCCCAAAAGGTGCCATTTCTTCTCTCTGGTTTGGAGCATTCTTTTCTCTTCCCACTGCCCTTCTCAAGAAAAAAAACATCTAGTAGGGTAAAGCTAATTTTTCTGTAAAAATATTTTTATACCTCATGTAAGAAAATGGAAAAAAGACAGAAAAGGAACAGAGACACACAAAGAGACAGCTGCCTGAAATTCTCTCCGCAATCATATGGAAAAAAGTTACAAAAGTTTTTCTTTTGGCAAAACTTCCATTCCCCAGTTACTAAAGATGCATCTTCCACTAGTTTTTTCCCCACATTCCACAGCTCCCAAGGATCCCACAGAATGAGTCAGTCTCATTCTCCATTCCATTTAAAAAAATTTTTTTGTTTGTTTCCACATAAGAAGCATTAATAGAAAGTTCTCTTCTGTTAAAAGCTGATTTTAACCTGACTAGCTTGTCAAAGTTGAATGTAAACAGAGGAAAACTACAACAGATCAGCTGACATGAAGTAACTTGTAAATAACTTAGCCACACGGCTCAGAGGTCTGAGGTAGAAAAGCTGAGTAAAACTGTAAGGAATTTCACTAATCACATAAGCCCCATTGTGGACACACATAACCTGGAATTAAAATATTTAATCCCCTGAGAAATCAAACAAAACAAAATTTTATAGGAACTTTATTCTGGTCTAACTGCATCCCACAGCAGAACACAAGACACCAAAACACAAAAAATTAATCTAAAAGATGAAGTGATTTCCATTTATGGAGAAGGGCCGGATCATAGGAATTTTGAGGAGTACAGACATAAACCAGAAGCACATAATTTTATAATCTAATGTAAAATAATGTGATAATAATTATTGAAAGTACACCAAGCAGCACTCCACTGGCCTCAATGGATTAGTAGCAACACCTCTGTGTATTAAAGGATTAATGGATACACATTGTTATTTCCTAAATGTAATGTCAGCCCATCATTCCAAGAAAATAATTATGTTTAAATCTGGCTAAACAATAGATTTGGAAGAAACTAAAAGTTGATTACTGACAGAAGGTTGTGAAACTTCAAAGAAAAAAATTAATTGGTATTGGTTTCCGGCTTTTCTTATTGAGAATCAGATCACCAAACCTCATGGAACAAAGACTCATATTGTGACATACTTAGGGGGACATTCTCTTTGCCAAAGCCCTGGCAAACTTTTCCTAGTATTGGATTATATATAATTTTTAGGAAAAGAATTTAAGAAAGAGACATAAGATACCTAATCCTACACCAAACCAACACTGCAAGGAACACATCATTAGAAGAGACAGGAACTATAAATAATTCATTCTGCATATCTTCTGTACAAATTGCTGTTCCCATGAAATAAACATGTTTTTTCTGATTACTTCCAACCTCTCCACACCTGCCATCCTACCTGCCTAGGCCAGCATTCCTCTGCTTATTGGTAATGCAAATTGCTGAAAAACATATCTTTCATAAGAAGCTACTGCTTTATTTAATTATTAGCAAGTGTAGTGCTCCCATGTTAATTTTAAATGTCACGCATGCTATGCAGGTAAACAAGAACTGCTTAACAGGACTGCCTTTACCTCATATGAACCATTTCTCCTTAACAGCATCACTTACAAGATCTCATCTCCTAAACCCTTCCAGTCCAGTTCCTGCCTCACCTTTGTTCTTCTCAATAGTAAATATGAAAAAGAACATCCAGCATGGTATTTTGCCCACTTTCAAATACATAAACCAAAACCTGTCATGTTTTTCAGGTGCTTCTGCTAAAATAATCAGAACCAAAATATCTGTCATTATTTTAAATACAAATCCCATTTATACCAATTTTGTACTCACAACGTAGTTCTAGCTAGTTGACTGACTTTAAAAAAATATATACCTGTCCAGGTCCCAGAAAGTATATGAATGCACCAGTATAAGGATATCTTATTTGATATAACTTGGGAGACTACTATCAAAAGCAGATCTGTAACTGTGTAAAGGTGATATTCACATAAACAGGATATTCCTGAAGGGGCAGGGGGAAGTACAGAGAACAGTCAAAATTTAACTTTTTCTGAGATGACACACAGCAATTCTCACCTCATCCAGCCATAATTTATTCTCTCCACAGATTCAGGAACACAACACACGTTACAGTCATACATTGTCCTTTTACAGTTCCCATTCACAGAAACCAGTGAAGCCACTGGAAAAGCAGTGGCCTTTCTTATCTCAGCAGTCTGCAGGTTATCTACAAGAACCACAACAAAAAATGCAGCAGATGCAGCTTTTTCTCCAAAGCAACAGCAAATTCATTCCATATGAGTGTTTGATGCTGACAACAGCAAGGCAACTGCTCCCTCAGCTTTAAGAGACGACAAGCCCAAGGCAGAGTTTTGCCTTATTTATTGGGAATATATCCAATAAACGGAGCTGCCTTTACCCACCTTGGTTACAGATCTCCACAAAGATCGATTCTTCCTAGCTCCTGGTCAGAGGTCTCAGAGAGGTCTCAGTCACTATAAGATAAAACATACCTCCAGCACTTGTTATGTATGTGCACACTTCCAACCCTCTGTGCTATGAATCTGAATATGGATGGAGAGCAGCTGACAGGCAGAAGAAAGTACTGGGAAAGCGTCATGGAAAACAACCACAAAATAAATTATCTGTTAAATATCTGAAAGTAAAACTAAAAATCTAAAATAAATTTAGAATCAATAATTGTTCTTGCACAAAATAGCTCTTTATATTATGGTAGAAGCTGCTCTGGGGAGGAGATTGGTCCAAAAATTATATTTATCCATTAGCCACCAGAAGAAATTCACTTTCCATTTAAGCATTTGACCTTTCCTTTCCTAAAAAATACACAGAAAACTTTTTTTCCTCTTTAAGCCACAGACACAGAAAAAAAATCCTCTTAGAAAAAAGTCAATCTGCTGCACAGATACTGCTTTCCTGAGAAAAGATGAGAGATCAAATCCTGGAAAGATCACCATGTCCAGTGTTACAATTCTGGAAGGCACATAGATACTGCTGGAATGAAACATGGCAAAGGAACAGACAAAATGCTAAAAGCTCTGCCTTTTTAAATTAACCACACAGATATTGTGATAGTTGTGATTAAAACCTAAAATATAGGGTCTTTTAAGCTGCATTTCACACTCCCTTAAATTAATCATGAATATTTGGCAAGAAAACAAGGTGTGCTTTTCTTTTGGCTGCCATCTCACTAGAAATAGGTAAGAGCACATCTCTCCTGTATCTCAAGGAATTTTGATATGTTATGTCAAAGTATAGGAATTTGCTGCTTCCTATGATGGTTTCTGTCATACTCTGACATGCCAAGTTATCCGGCAGTCAGGACTTCAAAATGGAAATTGAAAAATTTGAACAAGATATAAACCACCGAAGCTCATGCACACGTCTACAAAGAGGCTGAATTTTGAGACGATTCCCTTTAATATGTGATACCATACCTGTGATAATCATAGAATCACAGAATTGATTGGGCAATTTGGCTAAATCAATTTGGGCAAGGACACCTTTCCTTAGACCAGGCTGCTCAAATGGCGCACGAAGAGAGTGTATCACTGGTAGGGGGGAAGCCTAAAACATCTGGATGACACATGCTTCATTGTTTGAAGATGAACTGCAAAACAAAAAACCTTTCCCCATTACTGCTTTATCGAATAACTACTTGAATGTATGAGACACTTCATAATTTCATGCTGGTTTTGTGGTTTTAGTTTTCACACCTCCAAGTCAGACACAAAGCTCCAGTTTTAAACCAACTGAAGTGCACTTACACTGGAGGTTTTCTTGGTTTAGCTACATGGGCATCAAAATCAAATTCATTCAACCAAATAAGTCCTCTTGTAGGACTAGACTGACCAGATGCTGTCACTTTCTGGGAGGGGGCTAATATATTATCGTTAAAGCATGATTAGTTTAAGGTCATTGCAAGTAAGAGTGAAAAGTGGTTCTATACTTCTCAGAATTTAATTTTCCTTAAATTTTCAAGAAGTGAACATAATAAAAAACACATTATGGAATCCCATGTACTGCAGTCCATAAAATCTTACATGGTAATTAAGCACCACTGGACCATGATACAGCAAATCCTAGCCCTGCACATTGGCAGGTTCATTAATGCAGCTTCATTTACTTTGGAGCAATTTAGAGGTAAACAATGTAGACCAACCAAAAAAAAAAAAAAAAAAAAAAAAAAAGAAAAAAAAATACTTTATTTAGAAACAGAGTAATTGTAAGAAATTTATTTAAAATAGAAATATCCAATGCAGAAGGACCATTAGAAAGAATTAAAAATGGAGTTTTGCCAGTTTTGTTGCTTGGGGGGAAAAAAGATGGGAACATTAACCTGTAACAAATAAGGATGGAGTGATCCACAAAAAACTGGTTACTACCTCAGAAATCCTGATTCTTCTCTCTAACTCCTTGTTGCATCCACCTGCTGCTTTCCAGCTCATTTACACACACCTCATAAGGGGCACCTTTGCATATTTTCACCTACCCTCCCTAGAGATAGAACCACATAATCCTATGAGTGATTTCAGTTACAAGAGAAATGCTGCAGCCCACAAAACTGTTGATCAGGTTAAGAGAAGCTGAGAGAGCTCGCAGCAAACCTGCAGCAAATGCTGGAAAATGACCCATCAGTGCAGCATCCTCTCCCATATGGAGGGGAGGTCACCCTTGATCCTTTTCCAAGGATCTCTCCATCTCTTGTCATGTCACAAGAAAGAGCACAGCATGAGAATCAGACAGGATCCAAGTACAATTCTCAGCACAGGAAAACGGATGGATGCCATGCATAAACATTGCTGCAGGCAATTTACAGTCAAGGCAGAATGTGAATTATCTTGGACCTGATTCAAGCAGGATATAGAGGTCAACTCTATGGAAGTGCTTACATTCTGCAGATCTCCAGTAGAGAATGGAATTCTGGTGAAACTTATAGCCTACCCTGCACAACAGAGCAGAGTGAAACAGAGAATGTGCTTTTGATGATATAGAAACCTGGAAGGAAATACCTACACTCTTTGTCATGTACATAGAGGTTCAAAAAAAAATCAAATTAATAACTAAATATCCAAGATCACATGCATCCAAACACTGGGATCTGATCCTTTCTGCCTCTCCCCTCTGAACAGCTACTTGCCAGGGTAGAAAATTTAATGTCATGAGATCAGCTTTGCTATTTTAGTCTCAAAAGTGCAGATGGAGCATATGCCTGTAGATAGTAATGTTATCTGTATTACTGCAATGTCTGAAGACCCCAATCAGACATAGGCCATTGAACACTCAGAGAAAACTCTCAAAGAAAATTCCTGCCAAAACCAGTTCACCATGGGCAGTAAGGGAAAAATGCAACCTGTGAATTTAATTAAACGAGTGGAGATAACCTCAGAGAGGAAACATGTAAAAGAATTGTAGATGGACAGACAGGTATGGCCAACGTTGACAGCATCCTGCAGAAGACAGTTGCAAGCCTGTGCTGAAGGGTTTTGTTTGTTTGAAACCTGTAAGTTAGACTTTGCAAAACAGTTCTTTCAATCTTTAAGTTAGATTTTAGAAATATTAAAGAAGCTATGGATTTTAGTTGGCCACCTGCTTACTTTTAAAGGACCCTCAATCAGCTGTGGTAATAAGAACGTTGCCTCAGATTATGCAAATACTATTTAGACCACAGAGTTGCACTGAAGGTTTGTGATCTCTGTTGGTAGAAGGTCACATCCAGCCCCTAGGCACATGAAACCTCTGTTGTTCACTGCACAGTAAATACACAGCACACAAACCAGAAGGGAATGTCTTTCTAGATTTCATGCTTAGTCCTCACTGTCCAGGCCCATCACACACGGATTTTGTTTGTTAAACTCTGCCACATTAAGCCTACACAGTTAAAATTGTACTGGGATGACAATGTAATCCATCTCCATCATCTTCTTCAAAACTTCCATTCAAAAAGAAGAGTTTGGAAATGGGGTAAGACACAATCTCCTGCAAAGTGCAGCATGTGCAAACTAAATTACCTGTCCTATTTGCTTTAAAATATCATGGTCCTGTCCTCACTGGGGGATATCATGGTTTTACAGTGTCATTATCATTCATGTTGTGTTTATCATAAGCTGACACATACTTTGAAGTATTATTTTTCAATTATGCAAGAAGTGGAGTTGGAAGTAAGTTATTGAATCAAATCTGTCCTCATTTTCAAGAGTCACTGGCTGATACAGTGGAACTTAGGAACTTCAATATCATTAGGATACGAGTGACTACATAACTAGTAATCACTGCTAATCTAGTAGCTGGCAAGGTGACATGCAGCTACCATAGTAACAAGCTTCAGATCAACGGTTTGCTTCCAAGAAATGCCTACACTTCACTCAGCTATTTGCCATGCTTTTCCAAGTCATGACAGAGAAAATAAAAACACATCATGCACTTTAGAACTTGCCTCTTTCCCTACTTTTCTTTAAAAGAAGAGAGAATCCCTCAAAATAAGAATTTCACTGTTTTTACTGAGCATGTCCTACTACTGACTAGGAGACAAAGTTTGTGGAGCCACGATCAGTAACAGCCCCACCACTCTGACCTAGGAAGAGTGCACAACAAACACCAGAGAGACAGCAGCACCCTTAGGAAGAATCCCCTTCCCAAGTATTTTTGCACGGGCTGCACAGAGACTATTTTATGCAGTAGTCATAGTGTAAGGAGATCTTCACATCTAAAGGTGATACACCTCTTCTAATGCGCTCTTAACCACTCCAAGTAACTCCAGTTAATTATTAACAACCACCTCTGTTCTTTGCACTTTACAGACACCTCTATCCAATCGCATTTATATTAAACTCACTCATACGAAACTCCAACACGCACTAACTCTCAACATCTTTGGCAGGGGGTTAAAAATCTAGGAAGAGAGGAGGGCAAGTCACAAGGCAGAGTCACAGAGACATTCAGAGCTGAAGTGGAAAGGATGCACAGTTGTTCTGGCTTCTCATCCACTGTGCCACCACCTACTTCACATCTCTACTTACAGATTTCTATTTTTTTTTTTCTGCTTCCACACAAGCTCAGGGCAAACCCTAGGAAAAGAAGAAGGGTGTAGCTAACAGGTTTGTATTTTCAGGAAGGAGTTAGCCTAGTGTCATGTCAAAATACACATATTATTTTGAATTTCCTTAGGTAAAAAGCTTGAAGAGTAGCTATAGACATTACATTAAAAACTTAAATACAAGTAAGTATCTTGAGCTAGACATTTAAATTACTCCTGAGGGATGTTTGTCTGAGGAAATCCAGCTTGCCTTATGGCAATGCTAATCTTCTCGTATCTGTTTCACTTTTTATCCTTGCACCTGCCTGTATTAACAAGATTAAGAATTAAGCTGGAAGGAGGCTGTCTGTCAAGGAATACCAATTAATCTATTGATTTAACCATCAGAATAACAACCAAATGGAGATCCAGGCCCAGGAAAACAGAAGGTGTTTATTGTACCCTAATTCAAACTCCAAGTCATGCTTGTGGCAGGCTGTGTCACCAGACTGCAGAGGCAACTATTAGGGTGAAAGAGACACTGGAGTTTACTTGTGAAAGGATTCCTACTTAACTGTTACAGCCAAAGGAAAGATTTTGCATGTGATCTGCCCACAGAATTTTTAAAAAGTAAGAAATTCTCTCTTCTGGCTCACTTGCAGATACAACCTAAGTTAATTTTGGGAGTGTTTAAACAGGAGTGCACATGCTTATCTTTATGAAACCAGGCTCCATTTACAGAGCTCACGTCTCCTCATCTCAAATCACAACTCTCAGTTGCATTACTGCTGTCTGATTAAAGGAGTTTGTTACCCTCTCGCTCCAAGCAGAACCTGCTAGTTCAGGGAAGTTTCTGCACTTGCAGCAGACTTTGCCATATTTATTAATATAAGCTACCACAACCCACAAGACAAGTAAAAAAACATCCGTGTAACCAGAGATGCACTAGCTGAGAACGAACGAATAAATGAATAAATGAATGAATGAAGAAAAGAGTGCAGCAAAATAACAAGTTTTTTTCCAAGTTGAATGCCCAAAAGTAGTGCTAAGGATTGGATTCACAGAGACACCTAAACATTTATTATCCAGAAGCTGTTTTAAAGTTTTGCAATTCATCCACTTCGTTAATACGCCGGAAGCAACTGCTCTCACAGGCCATCCCAAAGTTTGGGATAATCAACTCTACGCTAGAAGGTTAGACTGCAAATAACAAAGAATTCACAGATCAGTTTTATTTGCTGAAAGAGAGAACGTGCAAATATACTCAAAGTATGCACAGAAAGCAGCAAGGCAGACAACAAACAGACCTGTTTCAGGATCTGAAACAGGGCAGATAAACAGAGCAGGTAACAAATGGATGTGGAACAGGGCAGATAAACAGAGCAGGTAACAAATGGATGTGGAACAGAGCAGATAAACAGAGCAGGTAACAAATGGATGTGGAACAGAGCAGATAAACAGAGCAGGTAACAAATGGATGTGGAACAGGGCAGATAAACAGAGCAGGTAACAAATGGATGTGGAACAGGGCAGATAAACAGAGCAGGTAACAAATGGATGTGGAACAGAGCAGATAAACAGAGCAGGTAACAAATGGATGTGGAACAGAGCACTCTGCGAGTGACAGCGCCGCAAGGAAACAAACGCCGCTTGTTCTCCACTGACCGCACTTCCGCCTCCTCCCCTCCCATTCAATCCCCGGGCTAATGATGCTCCCTCCATCTGCATGGCATGCGGCTTCCCGATACTCTTACCCCGGTGAGGGAGGCAGGCTGGAGAAAGCATGTGATCGCACGGTAAGTTTATGCTTATATTTGCTGGCGTGAAGGGGAAGAACCCGCTATCAAATAGGTTGCTTAATTAGAAAATGCGGCTAAATACTGAGTATAATTGTGTGGAGCATGTGGATCTGGAGCAGATTCAGCAGGGGAGTGTGTGCTTAAGGAGCAGCCGGGACAGCTGTGGACATCTGCAACCGCTGCTTTAAGAGCAGTAAATGCTGCATGGTTAGGAAAATAAAATGAGTTGCCCGGTTTGTCCTTTGTACTGGAAGTCTGTTGCCCAAATGCTATTGCTCCTGAAGGAATTCAGCGCAGACGAAGTCGGCTGAGACAAACCAGAGCCCCTCTCCCCCCTCCCATTATTCGCTGCACACTTCTCTTCCCGCTAGCTCGCAGTTCTGACAATGCAGGGAGAGAGAGAAAGAATGGCAGAGGGAAGCAGAGCACAGCTGTACGGTGCAGAATCTCTCCATATTCATTTGCCAAACAAAGCCAGTATTCAAAAAGACAACGAAGATGCAATAGGACCATACCAAATCCATGCCTCTGAGCAGCGAGGGGCTCTCTAAACAATGCATTCAAGCAACAGATAGAGATTTACCTTCAAAATGCAGGCCATGTTCTCTCTCTATCCCTCCTACCAAAGAGCAGCAGGATTCTACTTTGTGAGCAGCAGTTCCAGTGTCAGGCAAAAGGCTGGTAGACCTGCGGAACTGCTAGAGCCCACATTCCTGTAGATCCAAACAGAGGTACCACGCATCCAGGATCCGTTAGTCATATTAGTCTTTTTATGCCCCGTTTGTTCCACCCATCAGCTCCTGCCACTGGCTGGGAGCCAGCCCAGCACCTCCCCTCCGTCACATGACTGGGTTTGATTCATGGCTCCAGTGTGCATTTTCGCAGGCTCCAGGACGCTCTCTCGCAATGCTGTACGTACAAACAGCAATCTGTACCTTGCAGAGGCTTTGCAATGCCTGCAAACCAAGCTGCGTGTTTATAATTAATCCCTGTGCAGCTCTCTCAGCGTTCTCAGGAGGCAGCTGCTGACGGTCGGGCAGAAAAGTCCAAACTCTCTTTATTATTGGGGCTGTAAAAACCCTTACGCTGCTTGTTAGAGTGCAGTATTCTTTTACTTTCGGCCCTTTTCGCTGTACAGCAGGCTTCCCTTTGTCTAAATTGCTGCCCTGTGAGAAACAATCATTATCAGCAACCAGCCCAAATGTCCCACCAGAGGTGTTTGCATTGTGCTGTGCACGCCTTTTTGTGTAAAGAGCTGGCATCCATCACAGGGAATGGAAAGCTTGGGTTGGTTTGTGAGGTTTTTTGCTTGTGCAAGTGTCATAAAAAAATCTCTGAACTTTCTTTGGACTTTCTTAAGAAAGTGGGATAAAGTGTAGATGAATAAATTCAGCTGTTGAGGAAATCTTTCACTTTACATAATCTCAACAAATTCAAATTCTTCCCTTACATAACATACTCAATGTATCATAAAGGTTTTACTTCATATTTGTCACTTCTCCTGCAGTCTCTTTCTCCCCTTTTTACACCTTCTCAGTACTTCTCATTACTACATCTTGGAACCCTTTGCATTTTCTGTACTTGGCACCTTCCCTGTATTCCTTTTGTGCCACATTGCTTCACTTCTGCTGCTTTAGTACCAAAAGCTCTCCCCCTCCCTTAATAAATTCCTTGTAGTGGATGTCTTCATCCTCCCTGCAGCCACTCAGGGTACCATTTAACATGCAGGCAATACCTTCCAGTTCATGTTATGAAATCATTTACCATGGAGCCCCTCAATGTGTGGGAGCCAGAAGGGGTTAGTGCTGTGCTGCACATTTAATAACCAGTACTGTTGCCTGCCTGGCAAGCCTCTCCTATCCAGGTGCAATCCCTCCAGACAGTAAGTAGGTTGAAACTAAAGGAACTAGCTGTCCTCGTTTGTATGCAGGGGCAAATCCTCCCCGAGAGCAGAACAGAAAGGGCCTAGGGGGATTTCTCTGGCTCACACTCCTCAGTTGCCCCCCGTGCATTTCCAGAGAAGATTCCAATGTGTGTTTGGCCTTTGCATCAGCATCCAGAGTGCTTAGGCTTACACAGGTCCTGCAAACTCCTCAGCACCTCTCACCACTGGAAATCCACCTCCTCGTTCAGTTACAGCCACAAGTCAAAGCTCTTGAGCTGAAAATTGTATTGCTGGGGAGACTGATGAAAAAGAGCTTAGTGAAGTTTTTAACTGTGTTGACTAACATAAGGAAATAGCTAAATCACAAGTTAGTGGAAGAAGGTGGTAAAGGGGGGACTTACAGCCTTCTTTTATTAGAGGCTTCCACTAACCAGTGTTAGATCGTTCTGGATAGGAGTCTCTTTAAGTACTAGTTATTCATAAGGAGTTCTGTAGCAAAGCTCTGTTTCTTAGTGAATAAGATAAACAAAGAATTCATTCTTTCCTGAATTAAAAATAATTGTCTATTTTTCTCTCCAGCAGTCAAGAATCTAGTCTTCCTCAGACTAAAACTATTCCTTTCACCTGTGTGATGGGCATGAAAGAAGTTTTCATCTGAGGCAAATAAAAAATATTCCACCCTCTTCCCACCCTTCACCTTACCAGCTCTGTAAGGAATAAAAGGAATGAGACTTGAAGAGAAACTGTCCTGAAAAGGTCAACCATTTCAACATGTCCAAAGCATTGAGGGATTTCCAGTGAATTATATTCCTTAAGGAAAGGCAGAGGCATGGGCAGTTGTCTTGTATTAAGCATCTCTGACATGCTTTGATTCTAAACATCACATCAGACAAAATGTGGTGAGCTTTAACTTTTAGACTTTTTGTAAATGGGTATTTATCTTAAAAATATTTCATCATTACTAGACATCAGCAACAGCCATCCTTCCCTCTCTCTTTCAGGAGAGATATGAGATTTCTCTTTATTTTCTCCTCGGGACAAAACTGAAGGTGTGACTCGAGCTGAGATCAGCACAAAGAGCAACAGAAAATCCAGCCTTAGGCTGAGCTCATTTCACCTCAGAGAAACTACTCAAGGAAAGGCATACACCAAATGATAAAAGCAAAGAGCCATTGTAAGCACATCATTCCATGAGTCTCATGAAGTGCTTTACCTGAACTTACGATACTCTTGAAATCAGCTTTAGGCCAAACACAGCTCACATAAATTTCAGTCGCGCCTGCAACTTTCCATCCAAAATTAACACGGTTGTTGTTGCCTGACAGGGCAACAGTATGAATCTGCCTTTCAAGTCTGAGTCATTGTGACAGGCCACACAAAGTCACTACTTCTCGTTCTGAGGACAAAGACCTTTAGTTCTGAGGACAAAGACCTTGCATGTTTTCCATCTAGTCCAAACCCTTCCAATACATTCCTGTGGCGACATAACCTTGGGGAAAATATGGTTGTGTGGCCAGCAGCCCTTTTCAATCCTATATCTTAAAAACTAATTCTGTCATAGGAAATCAATCCTTTGTGGAGAAGGCCAATTAAGCCTTAATTTGCAGAGATTAATACAGCTACGCAATCCCAGCATCCAGGCAGGAGTTTGTAGTGCCAGTGTGGGTAGTTCTGCTGGGCAGCCTGTGCCATCAGCAGTGCTCCTTTGGTTTGTTTGGTGGCACCGTGTCACTGATGGAGCTGCACTTTCATCTATGGTAAGAACTTCAAATCTCACAGAATCTCACAGATAGATAACAGACTTAAACAGTAAGTTAATTTGTTAGTCCCACGTCTGTATTTTAAAAGTGCACACATAGAGAAAGTCTGAAAGCGATCATCTCACTGATCATTGAAACCAGACACGGGTTCATGCACTGAAAATGTGCCAGAAAGGAAGAAACTGTTCTTACACTTGCTGCCACTACGAAGCTTTATCAGACGAGGGTGACACAAGGTGGCATTTTTCACCCTTCAGGTGCAACCTGAGTCAGTGGCAGAGTAACAGATCCACTCTACTGTTATCCAGAGATCTCATCTTCCCAACCTTCTGTATCAAGTTTTCCTTACCTCATGTAACTCACCACTAGAAGTAAGCAATTTAAGGTACCCAGCAGCTCAATGCCGTGGCAGAGGTAGAGGATAAGATGATAAAATACCCAGCAGGTTATGATTTGAACAGGAAATCTTACCAGGTTATCCAAATGCTACATGGAATTTTAATTTAAAACTCTTAATGAGGCTGATTTTCCAGGTAAGAAAAAAGGCTTAATCAAGCCTGAGTGCTTCATTTTAGAGGTGAACCTCTGCTACATTCTGGAGTGCAGAAGCTGAGGAGAACAGGTGGGGCTTGTTACAGCCTGAATTCTACTGTTACTATTCAGAATATCCTTACAGCTTAAAGCAAACTTGCCATGTGCACGTTCCTGAAAGAGACAGGATATATTGCCCTGCACAGCTTCCTTCTCAGCACGACTCATCTGTGCCTTATTCAGCTGCAGGACAACCAAATCCATTAAAAAAAAAAATAAAAAAGGTTTAGTCGTGGAATACTTCTGCGTGTTTCACCGGCAGGAGACAAGGATTGCTCGGCACCATTGCTGCTATTAGAAATTCAGCTCATCACCTCACTATTATTCAGTGTCATGGTAACAATTTAGCACAGCCACACAGCACTTGCAGACCTTGCATGTTCTGGTGTTCCCCCCAGCCCCTCTCTAATGCACACACACAGACACTCAAATCAAGGCCTCCCAACTTTCTTTCAACTAAACAGTCTTTAAAAGAAAAAAAAAAAGAACAACAAAAACAACCCCCAATAAAATCAGGTGTTGGCCACACCTAACAATGCATGAGTATTCAGAGATTAAAGCACAAAGGTCTGTAGAAGTTCCTGGAAGCAGAAAAAAGCAAACCCTACAAATCAGTAATCTTTTCAGACTGTTGACATTTTATTTTCAATGCATTCTCATCTGAGAGCTTCAGGTTTCTGTTTACAAAGATGGTTACTAGCAAGTGATTATTTTACACTGAACTACAGATTGTTGGGGTTTTTTATGTTAATGAAAAAGTGTATGTCATCTGTTATTTGTAATTTTTTTAAATTAAATGTGTTTTAACAGAAACGATGCGGGTTTTTTTAAATGCAGGAAAAAGAAAACCCCAAACCCCACATGCTTAGAGAAGAAGAGTGTCTGTCCCAGACAGCTTTCCTCTAATTAAAACAGACTAAGCAACTCTGAAGAGTGCTGTGTCTGCTTATGCCACCAGATGTTTTGCCTGTATAAAAATAGTACGATAAACAAATGTATAACTTGCTGCAGTCTCCAGGAGAAGAAAACCCACCAGTAATATTCTGAAGGGCGTTCAAAAGCTAAATGATGTGTTTGAAAATGCGCTGTCATTTGCAGGTAACTTTGCTGAATAGAGAATGAGGTTGGTCAATAGGTGCTTGTTGTACGTTCTTCAGTCAAGGATGTTTTTGGTTTCTCCACTATAAAGTTTTTACATTCTTTGCTCTATTATCAATGCTTTACACTCCCACTATTTTTATGAGATATAACTAACATCACGAAAACACTGACACTGTTTCACACTGAGATACGGCCATGTCAGTTTATCCTCTAATGAGATTTTATCCTCGAGAATACAGCTGTGCACATAAAAGGAGCTTAGGAAAAGGAACCAGCGACAACTTCAATCATGGCATTGAAGGCCTTAAATTGGAACAGAATTTAAAAGCAGCATTTCAGCTTAGGAGAATGCCATCTCCTGAACTAAAGGAGCAGAGGCATACTCTGCCTCCTTCCTCCAAAGATCCAACCAGCTCCTGTTTCTGTGGGCTAAGCTCTGTCCTTATCCAAACGGTTTGTTTTTAGAAAAAAAACACTACCAAACCTCTTCATCTCCCTTCCCAAGGCTTTATCTAATGTTTCTTTGCACTTGAAAGGAAAACCTTAAAAGCACAGCAGAAGAGATAAATGTATTTAATTCAGGAGTGCATTATTTTGGTGCAGGGCATGGGAGGGAAGGGTGGATTTTTTTACACCACTCTCAAGTAACATCTAGAGGGTCTCAACCCCAGCAGTGTCACATCTGAGCCACCTTGTTCAGCAACTCCTGCTCCCACCATCACAAAACAGGATATAAACTAGCACCGAGTGTTACTGGTGGTCTTGTTTCATGAAATGATATGAATTAGCATTATTTTAGCCTGCTATAAATGGATCTTTAACATGATTACCGTAATTTTAGGAATAAAAAGAGGTTTTCACTGATTTTTTTTTTTTTCCTGTCTTGGATATATTTTGTTCAGTTATCACCACAATGTTTAGACATGCAGAAAAAAAATTGATTTGTGCAACCACAAAAGTGAGCAAAATTTTCTTGGTAGCAGAAGTGTCATAGGGGGAGTTTTACAGAAGATGGTCAGAAAGTCACAAAAAACACCTATTCCTGTTTTTAAACCTCATTCTGTACTTGATTCCTGGGTTATGAAACCACTCAAACTACACTGAAATCCAACCCTACTCCTTCCATTAAGATTCTCTCCATGAAATTCTGTTCTTGGCAAATTTAATGTCTTGCCTTGCCACAGCATGAGAAACAGCAAAAGCTGCTTACAGACTTGGAATCATGATCTTTACTCCTCTGAAACCAAATAAACTGCTGCCCTGCTAAATGCACACTCTCCTTGGAGCCTTCAGAGGCTCTAACCAGCCATAATGCTGTGCCCTAATGCCGACAGACTTTGCTCCACTGGATATAAAGTGAAGAAAATGCCTTGTTATTGAAGTTATTTTCGCCCATGAAAGTTGCCAGTAGCAAAGCATTGCTATACTTCGAAGAGTCCATCTCAAACTATTAACATATATACTCAAGAAAAACACCTTCACATCTTCTGAAACATCTGACAGCTCTCATACAAATTTTTAGCAAAATCTATCCCATGCAATTGTTTTAATCAACAGTTTTTCAAGTTTTTAGCTGACAACAGTCTTGCCTTTGACAGTTGTCTACACTACTATGCAATAATGAATAATGAAGGAGATAAAAAGATGCAGTTATAAGGGGATCTTAAGGTGTTTAATAAATTAAAGAACTTTTGAATATTGCCTTGATGGAACAATCAAGCTTAAAATTAAAGTTGCAGCACTGAACAGAAGACTAAAGAAATAGAGGAATTCAGCCTGAGCATACCAATCTCAGAATAGTTTATTTACATTATCACACCATTCTTTCCCCAAAGGAAGTTGTTGTTTGATTGTAGGTTTGTTTGAGGTTTTTTTTTAATTGCAGTTAGGAATGAGGTTTGGGGTTTTGGGGATTTTTTTCCTTCCATCCTCCCTTTTCTAGTTCAAAAGATGAAACTTGGAGAAGATGAGTTTGAACCAGCATTACATGAATATGCTGTTTCCTATAGGATCACTGCTTCATTTACTGGAAAAAGTGATACAGTGCATGACAAATGGTTTTAAGGAAAAGCTGCAGAAGTCTGATGATTTAAATTGTTGGAAGCAGCTTTGAAGAGGTGGGTTCTGAACTTGTCCCTAACAGAAATCCACTGCAATGGTTTCTGATGTAATAGCTAGGCACTGATACTATTTCCCCTCATTTTCTGGACTTGGAATTTGAAACCATAAGGGCTTATTTACCAATGCACTGGGTACTTGCAGCTGCAATTGGAGGTAATAGGAGTTACACTTTGATCATGTTAATTGACACATAATGCTGAGTGCCTGGAACAAAAAAAAAAATCTTAGGCATCCTATATTGGACAGCAGCATAAAAGGACACCTTAATTCTTCTCCCTGTGACTCACTCTCTTTCCTATAAAACATCCATAATTTTTAATGTGGAGGTGTCATATTACAGAATGGCATAAGCGTGTCCATTAGGAAATTAGGCAACCTGTCTTCAGGAAGTGCTTTCACTGTCATGAAGGAACATGTGGCACAGGGCCACACTGGAGCATGGTGGAGCAAACAGAATATTAAATAGCTGCTCTCCACCTGCATCTGGCCAGCCCATAAACAAGTCAGAAACATTAGAACAAAAACAAGTTATTAATCATGTAATTTAAAACTATGTTTAGAAGCTAATTTAACCAATAATTAAGATATTAAAGAATAAATAATTTAAAATAATTACGACTGCAGAGGTAATCCCATTGGCATTTTAAATTTTGAATGCTTGGGTTTCTTATTTAATACTACTTTTATTTTTGTATCCCAGAATTCAGAGGCACAAATTCCATCTCCTGCCATTACTGGCAGCCCTGTCGTGTATCACTGTAAAATTTTCTAACTTCCAGAACCATCCACGACTCCCACTCCTGAGAAACCAACTCTCACAAAAGCAGCCACTTCCAGACCTACAGTACAAGGCACATCCTTCCCCTGACAGGTGCTAGCAGCAAAGAAAGGAAGATCCTGTCCTGTGGCACACTCCAGTCTAGTTCATACTGAATGCTGAATCCAGCAACTCAGCCACAACCTGAGTCATCCCTACCACTGAATTCTTTCTCAGTTAGAAACTGGAGAAAGTGTGTATGCCATTGCTATGCTAACCTTGAGAAGAGAAAAACCCAAACAGCTGAAGCCTCCATGTTATTTTAAGAGTCCCAATAATGTGAGAAACAGAAGAACTCAGTGTAAGTCCATTTAACAGTCCAAATAAAATCCATACAGTCATCCTTGGACAGTTACAAAAGTGATGCATTTGGTAATTTTGATATTTTATGACTTCTGGTGACCCTGATGTTCTGCTCAAAGTTGTTGTTTTTCAATTTTCAAGAAGTCATTAAGCCCTCTGTTAACAGCTTCCCCAAACTGAAAGCTGAAGATTCATGCATCCACTATAGTGATAAAACACTAAGATTTAGTAGTCTGACTGTTTTTAAAAAAGCCTTTTTTTGAGCAATGCAATCCTGCCATAGATCACTCTAAGCCAGTAAGAGACTTTATGGACACAGTGGCCTTTGGTGTAAAATGCCAAGTTTTTCAGAGATAATTCAATTTGCAAAGTTTTCACTGGAAGCATTTTGCACATCTCCAGGAAAAGTTTATTAATATTGCTCTAATAGTTACAACCTACATCTCAGGAGCAAGGGAATCAGAACTTGGATCCAACCAATGTGAAAACATCTAAGTGAAATGTGCTCATAATGCAGACTTTTATGTGCATGACAAGTAAAGACCTTTCCTGCCCCTATATTTTGAAGATGATTTATCAGCATCTCATTTTTCTACGTCTGTTCTTATTATTGAGAGCATACCATCAGTGTTTGCAAGTCACATAGCAACCTGTTTCTTTTACACCAAAGGTACAGGCAATGCTGCATGTCAACATCCAGGACAGGAAAAAATAAGCATAGAGAGACATATTTTAAATAGAAAACGTTTTGGAAAGAAAATCATTTTAATCATCCTCAGGTGGATATCAGTCCTCATTTCATTTTCCCCCAGAGACATATTACTAGAATTAGTGGTAATCTCAATAAAACTACAGTATTGCTGTTAATCCACCAGAAAGCATCAAATTTAAAAATAGCTTGTAATTTATTATGCACACCATAACACAGTTTTATAACAATTTTATTGTTTTCAAAGCCTTCTAGGATTTTTCCTATCAAGATGTGACATAATTCTTTCCATAGCTCAGCTGTCTCTTTATAATGCTACAGTACGTGATAAAGAAAATACTTTATAGTTGGAGATAAACTTACTGTGTCTGGCTTTCCATTTTAATAAAATTTACAACAGCATTTGGAGAAACTGCAGCACCAGATTTCATTGACTCTGAAAAAAGCCACACATTAGTAGCTAACATTTACTTTACACCTGTTTTGGCATTTTCTATAACAGTCATGGAAGCAAGCTGTCAGGACAAGGTACATTAAGGATTTTAAGGACTGGTTTAATTTAAAATCAGGGGTTCACAGGCAAACAGGATGGCTGCTAACACCAGAAAGTGTCAATATGGATTGCATAGATTTTTTTGTGTGACAGTAAATAGAACACCCATCTACAAACCCAGAGTTCCTCCATTTTATTAATCTGAAATTAAGTTATCCTTTGCAGTTAAAGGCTCCTGAAGTAGAATTGCGTAGCTTCAGAGTTGGAATAGAGGGACATTTTATTATATTGGACTGATCCTCTCCTTTAAGTCCCTTAATGAACTATCATTCCAGAAGTGGGTGCCACGGGAGAAATGGCCAGATCCACTGCACTTTGTCCAGGACCATATTTATGTCCCTCTTGGTATAAATCAAAATCTTTTATTAGGGAGTTTTCATTAGAAGGAAGAACTAAACCTGACTGTTAGATGAAGTCATGAACAATTGAGAGGCAGCTGGTTCAGAAGCTGGATGAAAGGAAGAAGGGGCAGCTTTTCAAGCTCATAGCTCAGAGATGACCTGAGTTACAAAACCAGTCAAACTATACTGAACTCCAACTCTACTCCTTCCAAAACTGTAAAAGTTTTGACATTCTTTGCTCTATTATCAATGCTTTACACGCCCACTATTTTTATGGTATATAACTGACATCACAAAAACACCAACACCAATTCTTGGACAATTTGCTTTGCAATTTAGTATTTATATATCTTCTCCTGATAAGAATACAGAGAACTGCACATTGCTCTGGTCCTGTAAAAATCTTAGTCTGATATAATAACAACCAGTAACGAGTTCCCCTTTTGGAAAACTCAAGGGCATCAGGATTTGCAGTCGCACTCTCCTGTGAACCATGCAGTTTGATGCTGTTGCTGTAGTCTAAGGGCTGTAACATTAGTAAGGTTTCAGATGGGACTAAAGGTCTTGGAATAATTAATAGATGGTGGGGTGGTAAAGAAAAATGACAGTCAGAAGATTACCCTATTGCAACTTCAAGAGCATTTCCCTCCTTCCCCTGGTTACTATTTTTAAATCCCATGAAGTGAAGCATCAGCAATTCCTCCAGGACGACAGCAGCTCTGTACTGGAAGGGGAAAGGCAGCAGAACAGACTGGCATGGTTCAACAGCCCGGCATCAGGGCTGGGTGAAGAGCTGACAGATCTGTGTTTAATTCTGTTTTCACAACCAGAAACGGAGGTTGTTTTGCTAAAGTGAAAATCTCTTCCTTTAACATAGCTTCCCCAACAGAAGGCCTGGCTAAGTGAGAGCAAATCTGTGAATTTTCAAAGCAGTTTCTTAAACCCACTTGAGATTCTAGTGACATTTACATTTCTAGAGCGTGCCCAGTTTATTTCTACCCAGGTTTCAGAAGGCCATTATTTGCATTGCTTGAAGCTTTTCTTTTGCACAGTCAAAACACACACTGCTACACAAAGCAAGTTCGCTGGAGGGCCAGGAGAATTTAGCTTTGAATATGTTTCAAACAGGAGCTCTGCTGTACTTTGAACAAAGCTTTTGGAGTTTTGTCATGCTATTCTGTCTCTCCTTGAGAAGAACTGCAGAAATATGTGGGATTCTCCCCAGCCTTCTACCTTCCCCCTCCTGCTTTCCTTCATCCTGACTTCCCTCTCTCCAAGCCAGCTCACAGCAGTAGCAAGGATGCTGACCACAGCCAAACTAGAACAGTGTTAGAGACTGCCCACATAGCATCATATTCATATAACCAGGTAAATAAGTAAGTGCTGGAAAAAAATAATTTTGATACAGCAAGAGGAGAAGGGGGTTGTTAGAGGAAATAATATCAGCTGGGGAGCAAGCGACAATCTACAAAAGCCAACATTTCTGTTTAACTCTTTGCTTGCTACATTTGACAACAATAGTGAATAAACTTTCATGAGGCAAAACCAAACTAGGTCAGGACTCTGCAAGGAAGAACATGAAAAAAAGAAGACCATGAGACAAGGTTGTTAACACACAGATGTCACCATGACACTGATGGAAATTTAAAGTTTTAAGTATTTTGTTTTCTATATTAATTTATTTACTATTTCAAGGAGGCATTTGCTCCAAAATTTGGTACACATTTGCAGTTTCTTTCTAAAACTACAAAAGAATTTTCAATGATGTGTGAAAATCACTGGAAAATATTCTGAAACAAAACATGAATCTATTTACAGGAATGGTCTAAATTCATCTATTCTAAGATTAGTCAGAAAGTTTCATAATTGTGGCTGAAATGCAAGTAAACAGTATTATGATTTAGTCCACTGAGAAAGAAAAAGCCAGGAACTGCTCAGAAAGTTCCCAAACGTGCTATAAAGTAATTCACAGGAGTCAGGATCTGCTCTTTAACAGTTCAGGAACTTAGGACACTAACTATAGTGGCTGATTATACTGCGTGTGATGAAATCACAAAAAAACCAAAACAACCCACATCTCTTTGAGCCCAGGTTTATATTGGCTCTTTCATTTCTCACTTCAGGCTGCAGAGTCAGTATTGGAACATCTTATTCCAAAAGCAAATTATTTACACATTGGAAAAACAAGCCCCACTAGGTGGTCAGGTCACCCCCCCTTTCACAGTAAGTACGTGCATTTTTAGTGAGGTAAACACAAATGAACCTTTGCTCTGCTGGAACAGAATTCTCTCCTAAGAAAAAGTTATTTAAACATCTTCTATGCCAAATCTGTGCTGTTGCCTGTTACTTGTGGCTGAGAGTTCCAGACATGGCTGAAAAGCAGCACCGACTGAGCTGCAGACTGTACCTCCACAGCACCAAGAAGCAAGTCAAGTAATGATAGCAACCACTTACACAGACATCAAAGTACCTTCGGTGTAAAGGCCAGGAGTTCCACTAAGTGTATAGTTGGCAGGGTTGGTTATTACAAAAAGCTCTTAATTATATTATCATCAGGAGAGCCACTTGTCTTCAGCAGCAAATACCCCATTAGGAGATGATTCTGCTTTAGCCTCAAGTGTCCTCCAGTTTTCACGCAGTATTATTCTTTGGGATTATCCGTGATAGCCACGCATAACAGGATCCTTGCTTCCTGTTTCTTGCACATAGTACTACCAATAATCAGTTATAAATAGAACTATTAATTTTAAAGAAAAACAAGAGTATTTTCCACTGCAACCAGTGTTGTTCTGCAGGCAGTAAGAGAACTATGGGAGCAAAGATGCTATAAACCTTTTTTTTATTAAATTAAAAATATCTTGGCATTTGGAATACTGATGAGAATCCTATAACAGAAATATTCCTAGGTGCATGTCATGACAAACTAGAAGGGTTTCTCTCTTCACCTTGTATTAGGAAATTTCACATCAGGTATTCTTATATGGACACTGCAACCCAGAAGAAGAGAAGGATCCAAAAGAGTTGAGTTTATTAAATGATCTACAACATAATTAGTCACCAGCGTGGGTACATATATATGTCTGGTTTTGTGCACGCATGTATGTCTGTGGGTGTGTGTATATAAAGTCCTCATATAATTAGCTTATTTTCTGTGGCTGTGAACACACTTCAGTTTCTTCACACTAGCCCTCAAAATTGTTGTATGGTATTTGTCTCACAGACTTTAATGGCTTAGTTGCCTAATGAAGTAAGAATTTAAGTAGTGAACACTTAGATTTGTTTTGGAAAGTAGGAGAGAAGAAACCTTCCCAAAAGTACAATAAACAGAATTTGTAGTCAAACAGCACTCTAGCAATGCTAGAACACAAGAACAATGGCAGAACCTGGCACTAACAACCTCCAAGACAGATTATTTGTGATGGGGTGATGCTGTGCTATTAGACAGAGTGCTCAATTTTCTATAGCCATGGCCTTCCTCCTGGAGGTTCAAAGGCAAACCACTGCCTTGGGAGAAAAGGTAGTACATTTTGGTCAAGATTTCAGCAAAGGGCAATGAAACATAAAATAACATAGGAGAATAAATCTGTTAGCATTGAGTCCTCCAATTCTCACAGAATGCTTTTGCTTGGGAGCGTGCATGCAGCAGCATTCAGAGAATGTACACTTTAAAGTGACAAATTCAAAAGGCACCCAGGCACATACACTGACCTCCATTCCCCTTCATGGTATTTGGTTGGGTACAACAGCTCACTGCAGTTCTTAAATGCCATTCAGAGCTACAACAGTGCAATTCATGGCTTGTACTTAACAGTGACTCTCCAGGTGAGAAGATTGAATTACTTTTCCGAGTCAGAGCTTTTTAAGTTGCCCTCTCTAACATTGCTGCTCTCCTTTCCTTTTCACTAGTCTCATGTGCAGCATTCTGATAGCACAGAATATCTGAACTGACATCAGCCTGATTTAGCCAGACATTATGTATTTTTACATTTTCAAATAGCTTCACAAATCTAGATAACAAATTCAATCAGATATTTCTATGTTACTTGTGGTCCAAGCAAATTATTTTTATTTAAAAAAAAACCCAAATATAAAAATAATTTTTAGAAATACTGCCATTCAATGGTATGGACCACATCATGTTATATAGTTAGACTATAAAGCAAAAACTGTCAGGGACACACTCAGGTGAGCAGAATCACCTGGGCCTGTCTTGTCTTACTTTGAAATCAATCTCAAGTGGAAGAGTAATAAAGGAATAATAGACATTGGGCATCCTAGAGCAAATACCAGTAGCATGTTGAATACGGACCAAGAGCCAATTTACTATTTCTTGTTGGAATGAAATAATAAGATGGACTTGTCTCTCTGAATTTCCCACTTCAGTTAACTGTTGGAAACAACTGATGTTTTCCACTGAAGTATTCACAGCTATTAGGAAACAAACCACAGAAAAATGCATATGATTAAAATAAATAAGCTTTCAATGGTCAGTCATGATTCAAATTGGGTCCTTCAGTTTCTGAAGAATAACTGCCTTTTCTGCAGAACTGGGATATGAATCACGGCAATACTCCTGTCTGTGGCAAGCCAGTCATGATGCAAGATCACAGGAAGGAGGTACCACCCCTTTGTAACCATCTAGTCTGGGTCCTCACACTAAGGAGACATTCATATTGTCTCCATCTGTTTTCCATTTCACTTTTCAAAATTCCCCTCAGTTAATCTGTTGTGTCATTTGGACTTTATACCCAATATCACTCAGTCCTGCTGTGGCAGCAGTTCATAACATACATATGAGAAAAGTGAATTATCTCACTGGAATTATTGTTCTTTGGAATTAATTATCTTTTTGTGATCCTCCCTGGGAAGGTTTTTGGAGAAAAATACTGTCTCTTTGTTTGCCCCATAGCTGATCCTCACACACCCTGAGTGAAATTTCAAATCAGTTGAAAATTCCTGTCCTTCTAAGGAACAGATGAAAAACAGACTGCCATTGATGAGCATTTTCAGATTTGTGTCTTCCCAGTGTTTGCCAGAGACCCTCCATGTGATTGTTCTCTGAAGCTATGAGTTCACAAGTAACCCTTACAAGCTGATAAAAGCAAAACAAACCAAAAAGCCCCTGAGCCATTCTGGATTGACTCCATTTATAGCATACTCCCTGTAGGAAAAGAATAGTCACATATGCTTATATAACTAATTGAGTTAATTCCATATTTTCTTTCCCCAAGCTTAACACTCAGAACCTCATAGGGAAGCTTTTGACAGAATTTGTTTCTTTGGAAAGATTA
The DNA here is from genome assembly GCA_013397055.1 of Pachycephala philippinensis. NCBI lineage: Eukaryota > Metazoa > Chordata > Aves > Passeriformes > Pachycephala > Pachycephala philippinensis. Next base: position 637,610 of record VWZT01010886.1, on the reverse strand, counting down.
CAGCCTTCACCTATTTTAGCTCTTACGTTTCTCAGTAATCAAGTTACCTGAAACCAAAGCCTCAGATACAACCCCAACACTTTTTCTTCTTCTACTACTGAATTTCATTATCATATTTTATATCAGTTACTTGTTTTTCTGTTGTTTTGAGGGGTTAAGCAGCCTTGAATTGACTGATACAAGTCTCCAGAATGAAGGTAGATGGGGACAGTGATTATTGCAGAAATCAATATGCTTCCATTGTACTTACTCAGTGACTCCCCTCACCCTTAGCTAAAATGATGCCTTTAGCTTGCTACAGAACTTCATAAACCGTGTCTTTGAAGATCTCATACAAGCACTTTCTGTGGTCACACGCTGCCAAGGGTAGATACTTATAACTCTTTTGGTAAAAATATGTTTCATTAAAAAGAAGGGAAGGAGTTATTGCTGCCTACTTCCTGTGTAATGGTCAGCTGCAGAACATCTGCTAGGGAAAAGGAGAGCTCTGCAAACCTTCAAAGAGAGCATGGCAACAACCTTAGGGTGTTCTTCAGTGGGGGCATCTCCATCTCACATGCTGAACTTGGCCATGGCCTCCTCCAGTTGCTTCCAGTAGAAGCTTTTATTGTTGGCTGCTGCTGGCAAAGCACTGGATGTTGCATACAAGTCTCTTAATGTCTGAGAAGCAGCCAAATACTAAGGTAGTAAATGCCAGGCAAGACCCTGGAAAAAAACCTCCACACAGTTTCACTGCTGCCCATCCACCATGACAGTACCCTCTTGTCACTGCTACAGCATCTGAACAAGCTTTTTGGCAGTACATAAAAAGGACTTCCAGCACTGACCACCTTTTCCAAAAGCTTTCCTTTGCCAAAGTCTCCTAACGGGTGCACCCACCCACCAGGTGCCGAGCACACCGTTAGATCAGCTGTATGGACTCATAACTTCAAACTGAACCCTTGCAGTGGAACCAAAGAGGAGTCCGAGCCCACCATTTGTAGGAAAAATATCCAACATAGCATGAAGATCCAAGGTTAGCTTACCAAGTACATGATATATACATAGATTTCCTGATTTTGCTACCTGGCTTTCCTGGCCAGTACAAGGCTCTCTACCCACTGCTGCCATCCCTGAATGTTTTCGTGCTGCAACCCTCTTACCTCAGTTACAAGTTCTCCAAATCCAGCACACTCTCACATAATGCATCAGTTTCTTTAGCTAATCAGCAAAAATAGTGCTTAAATTCTGCCTAGGCCTGCAGAGAATCAAGAATTTGGATTTTCACTCCATTTCATGATTTAGGGAGCCCTCTAAAATAGAAAGTACATCTTATTATTGATAGTTTCTGCACTATGACTTCACGTTTTTGGCAAGGTACAAGCATTCTATGTTTTACAATGCTGACAGCTGTATTCTGTCAAAATATATTAGCAAAATCTCTGGAGAAAGGTAAAGGAAAATGCAGCAGAAATACTAGACAACTATTCATTGGCCTTTCATTCTCTTTAGAAGTGCTGGTCCCTTTGAGAGCATATTTTTCCCTTTCTTTTAGAACATCCATCCAGTATCCTACTCATAATGTGTTACAAGGATTATTCTATGTCAGATGAAGTTTGGTAAAATACTGTTGTGTGAAACAAAGCTGCTTGCTGAAACAAATAGAAAATAGATTTGCTTCCATCTTTATGCTGATTTAGTAAATCACAGAATCAAACTGATGTAAGCTACCACTGAGGCTGTTTGGAAATGCTCCAGCACATGCAAGGAGTACTGTCTTCCTGAGAACACTCACTAGCAGATGATACTCAGTAAGAATAAGGCTGTGCAAATAATTTATATTGCAGTTTGCTTGGGGAACACAAAAACTCATTTCCAATTAGTCAAAAATATTCTCAGTTCTTGGGGGAAGAAAACAAAAAAAACACCTACTCAAAACAGAAGGTGGTATTTCATACTTGAAGTTTTTAACCTTCTGAAATGTGGCTGCAGAAGACACTAACAGAGGAAACACTTTAAATGTTTATTGCATATTCTGCAAAAGAGTCATTAATACTATTTTTCAGGCAGACTTTAAAATGTTCTCTGTTTAGAGAGAAAAACTAGAAACACATCAATCCTTATGCATATATATTATTAAGTTTCCATCATAATTTTTTATTAATGAAAGAAAATTTGCCAAATGGGTTTTATATCTGCTGCATAGAATTCAACACCACAATCTATATACTTGTACCCCCTAAAGAAAACTGGAATTAAACTGTGATTTTTTTTTTCCCCCTGGAGCATTGACAGCATATTTAGCAGAAAACTTTAACCCTTTCATCTCTGTGCCATATTTTTCTACAGAATGGTATTTGATTTGGAGGAAAGGTTATAACCCTTCCAATCTAAGGCCTGGTAATCTGTATTTCCTTGTCCTCTGGGGGTGTAGTGCACAGAGTAAAGCTCTTGTCTTTATTCGATTGGTTTTGCATACATGGATCAAAATTTAAAACAACAAAAAACAATAAAGCATCGATTATATCTGTCATCCATAATGACACAAGATAGTCCCAGGCCAAAAGATGGGCTTTTACTGCCATTCCCATCACAATCCCTTAAGTATTCTAATCCATATCAAACCCTAAAGGTTTTTAAGCATCCATAAAAGAGAGACATATTGTTTTCTACAAAGTCATTAAGAAGTTTTCTCTACTATTCATCCTTTGCAGTTCTCCGTGGCTTTCAGTTTACCTTTAAATAACAAACTCAGCGTTATCTAACATGCTGCCTCTAAAAATTCAGTCAGCAACACTTTCTTCACAGCCCATATCTAAATCTTAGCACTTGAATAGTATTCTACATCTTCAAAGCAAGCACAATAAAAATATTTAAGCTAATCCTCTTGACACTTCAAGATCCACATTAGTTAAATGACTTAAAACAAAGTGGAAGGATTTATAATACAAAGAAAAAATAATTCAAAAAAAAGGGAAATAAATACAACATACATGCACAATCCTGAACATGCATATGAAACTCTAGGCCTGCTTGAGAGACAGAAAAGCCCACACAAGTGAAGATATTCTGAAATGTGTTAGTAGTAGAAAGCCAGCACTGCACAAGCAATGTTTCCAGAAAAAAACCACTCCTAATAACACCTCAGCAACCCAGCTTCATTTGCAAACCAGCTTTAATCAGCACATCCTACTCCTTCCGCACTTACCCAGCACAATGCTCAACTTGGTCTCCGGAGGGCAAACCCAGAGTGAAAATCTGGAGTAGAGAGCAGCTCCCTCCCTTGGGTTACAGCTACATCAGCCGTAGAGACCAACCTGCTCGGGAAGCTTTTAGCAGCAAATAAAGCACCCCACCCTTCCTGGGTGATTGTGGGGCAGCTGTGACTGTGACAGCTTCTGATCAGAGCTTCTGCTCTGCAGCTGTTTTGCAAAGCCAATGTATTTGTCATGTCCTACCTGCTCACTTCTTTAGTAACTATGGGAGGTTACAAACTCTGTAACAGCTGTACATGTTTGAGCATTTTAAGGACCAGGGTTTCAAAGGTATTTAGGCATATATCTCATTCACTACAACCAAAGTCAGCTAACTCTCTGCAATGCTAGGCCTTAATTCTGTGCAAACTCTCATCTCCCAACTCCAGTTAGAGTTAATCTGATTATTTGGCACAAACAGCTCATTTGTGTCACTTTCTCCAGTCAGGTTCTTTTTGCTTCCTTTCCGTGGCTCTCTCTGTGTGTATTGGCTTCTTCTTTCCTTCATGTTAGATTACGTAGTTCAAATTGATCCCCACTTGTAGCTTACTGCTGGGACTCCACTAGGTATCTCATTTCACATTTAATTTATTTTTAAAGTAGATGCTGTAAAACCAAGGTGGACAATTGGGATCTAATTTAGGTAATCAAACTATGCTGATATTGCCATCAGCTGACCACTTACTTACAGAGACCATGAGAAACTCTTCCAGTTCATAAACTGTCCAAGTTTAGTAAAGACAATTTTGCTGCACCTGACAAGGCCACCACCTCCTTCCCTCACGTGTCCCTCTGGAAAGATACTTCAACCACATAGCAGGAAAATGTCCTCTATAAAGTTGTTTAGGACAGATTAAGCAAAGCCCCTCAGTTCCTCCTGCAGAGAGAAAGGGCCAGGTACTACTCAGGGCTGGCACACCTGGAGCTGCATTTGTTCTTAACCACAAAGCCACAGTAAATCATGGTAGAGTCAGTCATACAATCAAGTAGTCCCTAACTTGCCTTATTTTGATCAATTGAATAGCCAAAGTGTAAATGGAAAAATCAACAATATCTTTTTTTCCTCCCTTCCTGCCAGGTGTATCTGCTATGTCAGAGAATCTCGCCCAAATTCTTTCATACAAACTGTTTCCCAGATCTGCAGAGCTGGAAACTTGACTGCAAAAGGGAAAGATGTGGGAGGCAAAAAGCACAGATGTTTTTCCTGAGGAAGCTTAATTAACTTTTTTTTTAGAACACGTTAATGATGTTAAATGCTTTGTAAGTGCCAAGGTTTTTATCATTTACTACCACAAACAGTCATGGAGAAGAAGAAATAGCGTGACCACTGTACTTGGTGCATTGATTTTAGGTTGTGACTTGAGTGTTTTGTAGCTTTTTCTTTCAACAGATAGTCACAGACCACATACTACTATAATGGAAAGCTCTTCTAGTGCAAATAAAGGATGTTTGGGGGGACTAAGAGGGGACAGAAATGGAGCATTTTTTTCTAGCTATGTTTCCATGGTGTTGGAACCTCAACCCGCTTTTTAGTTAGTCATGTCCATGCTGGTTTTATTCCTTTCTGAAAGTATCTTGGTTCCATTAGAAGGCACTGCTCCCAGGTGAAATAGATAAATACAAAGGATGAGTTGGCAATTAAACATTGCTTTTCTTCCTCCAGCTTCTGCACAGGGTTTGTCCTTACTAGCAGTCCCAGCTAGAGGACTGCAGTGCCATCTTTCTCTCTGAGCAGTGTTTGCAACATCATTTAACCTGCCTTGGCCATGGGACAAAGGTGTTGTCAGGATGAATTATGTTGGTGAATGCTAAGCAGGCAATCATTGCAGCTATTGTGCATCCCAACATCGCTTTTATATAGCTACAAACAGTTGCCCCACAGCCATTTTGCTGTGGTTTCAGTAACACCTTACTGAAAGAATGTGAAATCCCATTAGTTGGCATCCTCTGTGCTATGTGAGTGAAATACTGCAGTTATGTAGCATGCCAAAACAACTGACTCCTGCAGAAAAAATGGACCTGGATTACAATGGAATGTAGGTGAGACAGGCAGACAAATGGGCTTAGCTGGCACAGCTCATGAGCAGCCTTTGCTGAGGAGAACATTGGGCAGGCTGGTAATGCATCGCTACGTTCCAGGAACAAGCACACGTAGCTGCAACCAGCATCTGTGACTACCCTCACTTACCAGCATGAGCAGAGGCAAAAGTTCAGTGTCTTTAAACAGCAAAGAAGAGATTTCTCAAAGCAAGCTTTCCTGGGAATCTTGCATGCCTAGCTCAGGAAGCTCAGCTCTAGAGATGGTGAGGTTAAATAAGTTGAAAACCGTGTGGCCACAGAACTGCAGAGACAGTCTTGGCATGTTAGGTCTGTCCACTGCAGAAAGTCATTGATTTTTGTTTGTATAAGCAGTCACACATTTAAGGCAATATGATTCAGAAAGTGTCTTTGTCAGCCTTAGGTTGCAGGTCATGTGTGGTGGTGATTTACCTAATAGGACTTGTTAGGAAAATTGTTAGGAAAACACAGGATATCACGCAAACAGAGTTTAAAACAAAATATTTTTCTTTTTCTGTCTAACAGAAGAAGTTTTTACCCTCCAGGTCACTAACTTGGGGCTTAACAGGAGGAAAACAGGAAGGGAAGGGTACAACACAGAGGAACACAAACCCAGTACATCCTTTCCCTTTGTTTCTCACAAGATAAAGATTTTCCCATGCAGTCACAAACTCCAATAGGAAATGAATTGTGCTTCAGTGACCTAAGAAAGTTCAAAGCTACTAGAGCAGCAGCTCAGCTCGGGTGAGCCAGTGCTTACAAAGAACACATGCTACCAGTTACACACTTGGAGACTAATTTACGGTAGTGCTGAGTGCTCACAATGCCAGCTGCAGCCAAGTGGAGTGGTAGGAGATCAGCACATCAGAAGATCAGGCTCTTTGATTTAAAGATTATCCTGAGGCACAGAAAGACTACCAGTGGGATGAAAGTATGGAAGACAATGACTGTCAGTAAGAGTCAGGCATTTTGGGAAAACGAGTTGAAGCCAACAAAATAATCTGATCAGTGTCCCACTCCTCAGAAAGGCATAAAACTCAGCACTCTAAGCATCTGGGGGCAAGAAATATCTGTGGAGAATAAAAAAAATAGTAAGTGTTGCAGTAGCATTTCAGGGATGGGTTTTTAAGGTGGCTGCAGGACAGATGCTTGATGGGTGTACCTAAGGAAGGCTGTTATGTTCTCCAACTGGTAGAACCCATCTCTGCAAATGGTTGGTGTAGGAATTCTTGTATTCCTGGAGAAGATAAAGCACAAGCAGATACCCACATACACAGCCCTGTAACCTGTCTGCCCAGCTGTTCAGCAATTTCCAGATCTGCATAAATATAATAAATCGTATTTTACTACAAAATATATTCTCTCTAGTATCCATGAATAGGACACTTTATTGCAGAATCTTGATTCAAGGGTATTTCTATGCCCTCATTTAGTAATTTCCTCACCCGCTGATAGCTACAGCTCTCTCAAGATCCTAGTGATATTCATTGTGTAGTTAAATACTAAAACCATGTCACCCTCTGCTCTTTGCCCTTTCCAACCAAAAAGGAAATGTGACTAAAGCTTGGTATTTTTGGTAACCACGGAGGAATTGAGTACATGTATATTAAACACCAGCAAAATGGTACAAGTGCTTTGAGTTTGTAAATTAGCACATTCCCAGTTGTGTCAAACTACAGGCTCTGGACTGGATCAATGATCTCCACAAACATGTGAAAATGAAGCAGAGTATTTCAGACTATTTTGTCAGGCTGGAAAGATTCTGACAAATCTGACCCTCTGACCCTCTTTTTAACTTTTCCTTTACCCTTCCTCATCCTCAAGACCATATAACATTAGATAATTCCTTCACCTGTGCCCTGCTGCTGTTTCTCTGTTGTGATCAATTTTTTCTGCTTCTGGAAATGCAGAGAGAATCTGAGTAAACTGGACCACACCAGTATGTAGCAGTAGATAAAAGCCTCGTTCTGTTGGACGTAAAACACAAAACTGGGAGAGAGGACTACTTTGTAGGTCATCCAATATTTTTAAGATAAGTGTCTCCACCTGCCCTATCACTTAATAAAAAAAGTTGAAATATATACATCTGGTAAGTGGGATGCTCCAAGAACCTGTGAGAATCGTTGGACATAAAGCTTTTCTTTCCTCTTCTCTTCTATTTTTTCTTTTCTTTCAGTGTGACCCACACCATAAATCTTTCAAGCAGTAAACTCCCAAAGCCACCCTGATTGCAGTTGCCTTCTGAATGCAGGCAATATGCTGCAGAGGGAGAAAAAGCACAAGTTAATACAGCCTCAAACGCCTTTAGATAAGTAGAGGCTTTCATCTGGCTAGAGAAATACATGGAGGCAATGTATTTAACCTGGGAGAACAGCTCCAAGATAAGCTTCCCCTTGGAGACTGGACATAAGAGAAAAACAAGGCGATTCCAAAAGGTAAATAGGATATTCAGAAGATGCTTAGAGGACAGCAAGTGGAAAGGAGGTGCCATTTTCTAGTTCTTCAGGAAAGGTAATCTTTTGTGCCTCCCTAGTCACTGAATGCCAAATACTGTGATAAGTACAGTGCTAGTATGCTAAAACCCCAATTAAATAGTTTATCTCGTCACACCAATGTCAAGTCAAGTCTCATACATTGCAGTAACATTTTGAAAGAACAGCATTTATGGTTCTTTGTAGAGAGAAGATGGATATAAATGTATATGATTTCTTTGCTGTGTTATGCATTAATGCTTGTTATCAGTTGTTACCAGAGCTGAGCAATTTGTGTATATGTTAAGCCACCCCTGCTGCAGCCTGGAGATGCCTTGAGTTTTGCCTATATTTATGCAATTAAGCAGCATGTGAGTTTCCACTGCCAGGGGTGATTTCTGTGGTAATGTGGTGTGAGCTTCTCTCCAGGACAGGCTTTCAATAATACAGATCCTGATAAAGCTTTAGTGTAAACACACTGTTGAACCTTGAGGATGAAATGCACAGGATTGGAGCACTGAAAATAAAGGCAGGTTGGGTATCTCTCTTCTTTTTTCTGTGGCTGGCTGAGCAATCTTTGCTGAACAGGAAGTGATCTTGCTATGAATTTAATCAGCGTTGCATTTAGTGTGTCCTAAGTTTCATATCTTTCCCTATTTTCTCTGGCTCTTACTGTTTTCCAACAGCTGTTAGTGAAAACTGCAAGAATATATTCTGATAGTCTCTTAAATATACATACACAAATATGTATATAGCTTCTTATATGCTTTGACACAAATTTGGATAAAATGAACTATAGGTCATACAAGTCCTCAATGTTCCTTGTAAGAAATTGAAGGAAGAGGAATAATTAGAAAATAAACATAAATAAAGATACTTGGAAGTAGCAGGTTTCTCTAGGATAAAGGAGAACTTCATAGTAGTGCCATTAAAGTTTGCATGTGAATAATGTTTGTGGTGGATCACAAAGCTGCATGCAAACCCTTGTGCAAAGCTCCCATTGAGGGGTGTTTGATGGCATTTAGTCATAGCAGTCACACTTTGCAGAGGACCTAATGAGCAAATTGATAAAATACATTGAGAACACTTGCTTAGCTTGAAATATAAGAAGTAAATATCTAATAGTGGCTAGGTCTGACCAGAATGAAGATAGCACAGTCTATTCTGTGCCTCCAGGCTCCCAGCTGCAGTCCCTCTCAGCCTGATCCACCTTGCCCAGTAGCTCAGACTGCAGCTGAAACTCAAGAGAAGACCAGCCAAACTCAAGAAACTGCATGTCTTTCTAAACACCAGTCACATTAAGCAACTTAAGGAAAGGGTTTTAACTAATACGCTTGAAAAAAGAAATGTGGTGAGAAATTTATGCTTTTCCTCAGCTGGCATACAGGGAAAATAAGATGGATCAGGTAAAAAGTCCTACCAATTGTTGTTAAAGGAACTGGACACAAAATATTTGCAGAATTTGTTTGTTTTAAAGTGCAATAATTAGACCTGTTGTAACCGTGGCAATGTGAATGTGTTTTGAGGATACTGTACTCTCATCTTTCAGGGAAGAAGGTCATGGCTTGCAAAAGAAAAAAATCAACAAGGAGTCTACCCCTCATCCCTGAACAAGTATAGCTGCTTTCTGAGTGACTTAGATTGGCATATTCGTGGAAGGGTAGTCCTTCATTCTCTGAATTACCAGATTATAAAACAGTAGGCATTGCTGAGGGCAAGAAATCAAACTCTATGTTCAGATGCAATGTGGCAATTCCTAGAGCACTACCAGTGGTTCATTTCCATACAAAGTCCTTCAAACAGCAAGATAAGAATTTCACCCTCCCTTGGATATCTCTGTCAACAGAATTTGCATTGCATGCAATATTTATTCCATCCTTCAGGCATTCCACATGACTTGTCTCACACTGGCATCTGCACATGTCCAGGTGCATGTCATATTCCCTGACAGGTTATGAAGGAACCCCTTGGCAAAAGAGCTCCAAGAGGCAGTCATGGGACTAAGTACTAAAAATGTTTAGTTGGGATTATACTGAGACTGTAAGATATTATGAATTAGCTCTGTGAAAATACCTGTTCAAGGCAAAAATTAAGAGACAGCAGGCGTTCCACATTAAGAACCAATCTGGCACACCGATAGCTAATTGATTGTTACTGTTTAGTATATTTGCAGAATGGAGCATAAGGAAACAATTAAGCCTGCATACTGCTTATAAGCTGTAAAGTGATTTTTGAAGATCTTGTTTGATAGAAAATAAGAGCAGCTTCCAGCCTGCCACGCAGGCAGTGCAGTTTTCTTATAATGTTATGTCACTTATGGAGCATTTAAGATCAGAATGTGCACTCTTCCCCTGCTTTTATTGTCAATTATCTTCTCTTTAATGAAACTGCATGTTTTAGAGGCAGGAAACAATCCCACACTTCTAAAAAAGTGAACACAACAGGAGTTGTTTACTTTGGAGTGTTTAGTTACATCAGATCAACTTCTCTTCCCTTCAAACAGACCTGGGTTTTAGTCTATTCCCTGAGCAGCATTTTCTATTCAAATACGTGTTAGGTAGCATATGCCCTCTCAGTTATTGGAAAGGATGCAAAACAAATACTGAAAAAATGTAGTTTTCATTTCACTATAGAAAGTAAACATATTTAGGGGTTTAACACAAGTAAATTCTCTTTGAAATAGGGAACCCCCAGCCAAACTCTAGATGAAGGGGGAAAAAAGGAGATATAAAGCAGTTTTCTCCCCTGTCAGCATGCTAAGCAGAGAATTCACCCTTGATTTCTAGGAAATATTTTCAGTGAGAGCAAGATGAGGTATTTATGAACTGAGAGGTAAAGACAAAATCTGCTCCACTAACTGAGCTCTGGAAATAAAATATCTTCCCTTTTGGTAAGTTTTAAGGGGGTGTTGTGTCTTTTTCCACTTGCTTGGGATTAAATCTCTTAGTATATAACCAGCCTGTGGACATATCATCATACCGTGTATTTTATATACTTACATGTAGCACATAGTTTTTGTCATCTCGTAAATGTCCTATAACTGCCTTCTCCACCCACCTCCCCCTCTTCAAAGAGTCCATCATAGCAAAACACATTTCACGAGTGCCAGAAAAGATATACTGAGGCACGTTGCTAGGTTTCCTTCTGTTCCAAAAAGCTGTCTGCATGTGCAGTGTATCTGCCCCTAGCCACAGCTGTTTTGGGAGTACTTTACCATCTCCTCCTTGGACTGGGATGCACCTAGCAAGGGTTGTAGTCATTTGTCTGCCCCCGGCACCAACTTCACCAAAATGCTTCCTAATGGCTTCTGAGCAGACTGTCCATCTGGTGCTCCAAGGTGAACTGACAAACTCCTCTGCAGCAGAGAGCACAGCCAGCAGCTCCTTTTTAATTTGAGCTGATCTCCCTCCTGTGCACAGCACTGCCAGCACTGCTGAACTGCCTTTGCCTGGGTGCTGCTCCTATCCCTCCTTCCTCGGCATCATCACCTCTATTTTTATACTTCTGGCCATTCCACAGTGACACCAAAGGTGCTAAAGGATGATCTTCTGCCTCCCCCTGCTCTTTCACATGCTTTCGGATCATACTGGATCTCTCTAACTATCCCAAAGGCCCATAGGCATTATTGAATCTGGAAAAATACCTGGTAGCTATTCTAAATTTACTTCACCTGCATGCCTTGAGCTGGACATACTCCTAATGATTCCATTTCTCTGGCTCTAAACAGAATTATTCAGATGTCATGTGCCCTCTTCATCTTCAGTTTTTGACATAGCTTTCACCTTAGCTTGATATCCCACTCCCAGAGCCCTGCTTGGAGCTGTTACAGCTTGGTACAATTCTGAACACTTTCTTCATTGAGGCCTCTTTCTGCTGCAGGAAAAGCAATATCAAGTGCAGGCTTTGTGCTTGAAGTTCCCTTGAGCCCTAATTTCTTTTGACAGTGAAACTCCTCTGTGTCACACTGATGGCCAGAAATTATTTTTTGGGTGTTAGGCTTTTTCTGTTTGGTTGGGGCAGGGGTTCCCTTTTTTTTTTTTTTTCTTCTTTTTTTAAAGAACACCTCATGAAATCCGTAGGAAAGGTTGTTAAGGGGCTGATACTTCTTTCATATATTAGGGTCCTGATCCCAAAACTGAGCACTGCAGGATGATCTATACCTTACAGAGTTATGGAATGAATATTACACTTAAGACTTTCTGCCTGATGTTTCTGAGGTATTATATTTTATGGAGGCCTTGACACTTTCAGGACAAGTGTCAAAACCTGATTATAATTTCTTTTGACAATATTTCTGTTAAAATATATAGGTCATCACAAACAATATTTTTGACCTTGTACTTTTTTGAGATCTGAGGGTGCACAAGACTTTACAGCAATATGTCAAAAATATTACTGTATCTCTACATGAACTTAAAATTGTTTCTACAGAGCCATTTTTAACCTTTATTTTTAAAACAAAAGGAAGACATGTAGTATTTGTCCCAAAGTTTAACTGACAGCAATAATTATGGCTAATGAAGACAAAGGGACAACATTTTATGAAAGTTTGTCATTTTGACCTGACTGAATCATCTGATGTGTTCTATTTTAAGTGGGGATTTTATATTAAAATAGCCATAGCTTGCCACCATCACAAGTAAAAGGGCTAAGGTTATTGCAAGGTCTCTCTCATCTGGAGAGAAAGCAGGTAAAACCCAAACATACAATTTCAAAGCTTCCTTCTTTATTACTAAATTAGACCTGGTAAAATCCCTCTGCATTATGCATTGACATTCTGGCAATTAATTACTAACTCATTGCTCAAGATTCAAGATCTGTTTTTAAAATTTTCTCTGTACTGCCAAGTGTCAGTTGAAAGTACCTGGTGTTATTATGGTCAAATATTTTATTACTAGGTGTCCTATTAATCCAACACAAACACCAAGGTAACTTACCTGGAACATTTTTATGGAACAACTTAAGAACAGGCTGATCACTACATACTCTCTTTCCAGATGAAAGCTTTAAAAGTTGTTTTTTAATCCAAGTTATTCTCATTAATTCGTATAAATGTTTTCCATATTTGTTTTATTACATTCAGTAAGTCTGTCCAGCCTTCACTTGGAAATGCTAAAAGATATGTGATGCCTCACTTCTGTGAATTATTAGCTACTGGAATAACCTTAATAAGTTTTACTTATGTTTTCACTGTAATGTCTAACATTGTCTTCAAATATGTTACGCTCTCTCTAACCTGGTATTTGATTAGAGGGAATCACAGATCTTTCAATAAACAAAACAGGATTCAGAATTGTTGAAGACTTGGACCAACTCCTAACCTCCAACTGAAAGTGTGTGCAAATCCCCCTGTAATTCTCAGGGTATTTATAATAATTTGAAAAAAAAAAAAATATGTTTCCCACACAAAACTGATATATAGATAGCCCAGTGGCTTAAGAAGAGTAGGTGGAAGGTGTGGTTTGTGTACACATTCACCTACCTGTTGACAAAAAACATACACTTTGAGAAATAAGAGGGGGGAAAAAATTACAAATGCCATGTAATTAAAAAACCCTTAATTAAAAATCTCAAATTTCTGTCAGAGGCATCTTTATCATAGCTCTTATTGCAGAAATATTGTAATAAACAATTTAGTAAGAACATGTGTTACCTTGGAACCCAGTTGCCTGCACATCATACCAGTTAGGGAGCTGTTGGTGCCTACCCAGCTGCCATCCCAGAAGGGCTCTCATGTTCTTTGTCACATCTGACAGCCCCCTGTATCAACACCATAACAAATCTAAAAGAAAAAAATTTCAGATAGCGCAGTATTCAATAATTATAAGTGAAAAACTACTCTTAGATTTATCAACTTATTTTGCCTCTATAACCAGATTTCATAAATTATATACTAGTCAGTAGCTCAGCTAAAATATTCCATCCAACATCTTATGATTTGTAATGGAAACAAGCATAAAATAATCATATAGGAAACGGCAAAATAGATATTTTACACATCTAAATGCAATCTCTAGCAATTCAGGTATTTTCTCATGCTAATAAGAGAGCTGCTTAGATTTAACAGCAGAAGACAATTACGTGTCACGGAGTGGCCTAATATAAAATGAGAAACTTGTACTATCTGCAAGAAAAATGGCATTATTAGCATTCATAGCACAACCAATAATGTACTATATTTCCATTACTTAAGAGTAGCATTTTTTTGATCTATTCAGAGCAATTCTGGATATGAAGGTCTAATTCCTGGACGCAATCTTATTACAGCATCCGAGATCTACGGGACTATTGCTGCCTTTCCTGTGCTCACAGGACTTGTGGGCACATTCATGTTTAATTATAATGAAAATGTCACACAGAGAACAAGAAGGGTGTTAAATCACCATACAAAGATTTAAACTGGAAGCTGGTAAGGTTTTAATAACACTCTGTTTGTGAATTATGCTTCCAATAACACATAAATGTATTATGGAGCTTTAGCTGGTATAAGCAGTTTCTTATGGTTTAATGTATTTGAAAAGAGAATGGCTGTACTTTGTGGGAACAGAAATACCAATTATGAATCAAACTCTTAATTTAATTCACTTAATGATAGCTGCAGTTAAGGCAGATGTTTAAATGCTTAAATGCTTTCTCCTCAGTTTGTGAAGAGAGGCAATATTCATTCCCCATATTTATGGGAGTACAGTAATGGAAGCCTCATTTTCCACAGGGATAGGACCCAGTCATCACTGCACAGCCCTCACGGAGCCTGTCCTGTCACCTGGGCTCTGGCTGCCAGGGGCCAGCTCCTGCCTCTCCCCTGTCCCCTTTACCAGAGTGCCTCCAGCCTTTCCTCTCATCCCAGGATGAGGGATATTTATTGTAATGAGATTTTTTAGCTCAGGTATAGGGAAGCATTATTCTGTTAAAAAAAGGCCTCATCATAATCCCAGCCAAAGGGGAGCCATGAGAGAGCCTGACAGCTCAGATTTGTCCCGACTGCTTCTTTTAGGATTTAAACAGCAGCCTTCAAACTCAGCACCCATCCCTATATCTGCTTTAGCTGGAAGCAAGAACATCCAAAATTTACACAGATGGACACCTTTTGGCCTCAGAACCAGCCAGCCCTTCAAAAGCCACAGCTGTTCTTCTCCCACAGTTCCATCACTGAGAAGGCATCCACAATATTTCATGTAGATTTAATACTAAATGAAATATTGATTAACCTTGTCATCTTTATGTTCTGTTTAGCATTTTATCTCAAACTGGCACCAAACCATCTTCCCCCATATATCTGGAAAGATTTCAGTCCCTAAATCCATGAAAGCTGCAGTAAGTGAGTTGCTTCACAAGATTACAATTAAAAGTTTATTTGCATTGTACATAATCACCTCTCTTACACTCTAAATTATTGCAATTACAGGGGCACAGGAACCTTTAAAGAGGTATTAAAGAATTTGAACTTGCATTATCTCATCACTCTTACATAATCAGTCAATAAATCAGTGTATTGTGTATGACTGGACTTGCCTGGCATATTCTTCGTAGCTGTTTACCCCAACAGTAAAACTCACTTTAACATCCTGGGCATTTCAGATTCCACACTTAAACCTCCAGTGCAACACACAGCCCTCATACTGCAGCATCCCATCTTTAAAAACCCACAAGAGTGCTGACTGAAACCAGCCCCCTGGCCAAGCACAGGGTCTGGGACTTGCCTTCCATAGGCTCCAGCTCCACCTCCAGGTACTTTCATCCACTCCCCACCAAACTTCCTTGAACAAACAATGTGCTGATACATTAAGAACTTCTCTGAATAATAGTCACATTTCTGTCCTAGGCTATTGCTTTCTCCAAGACTCTACCTTCTCAAGCCCAGGAAAAAAAAAAAAAACAACACACAAACAAACAGAACAAAAAACCCACTAAAAATACACTTAAAAATACATTTTGAAATCTTATCAAAATCTGTTTTCTGTTACGTTAACCACTGGCTAGTCAACATCCTTTCCTGGCTTTAAGGAGAGCAGCTGCCAAGAAATGGCCTTCAACTTGGTTACAACTGCAGAGGCTTTTTTAGAGACATTCCCCTGCAAGAGACAAGTTTCACCAGGATGTTATTTTATGTTATTCCCATATATAAAACATTTTTAAAATATACAAGTTACTTTAGCTTTGAGCAAAGTGCTAAAATACAAAGACCAAAGCTTCTCCTTTATTAAGAAGACAGTATATTAGTTCTGCTTGTCTCTGCTTTTGCTGAAACAAGTGAAGTTACAGCTCACTTCACAAGTCCTTAGCCATTATTCTCTATTGCACATTCAAGTTCCACCTTATTACTCAGACATATTTTTGGAGAAAGTCGCATTTGAATGGTAGCCTCACGTGTTTAAACAAGAGGGGGTCCCACCAGCACCCATCTCCTCTCACCCCCTTTCTTGCTCATGGGGTAATGAATCTTCACATTTCTTATAGCTCCATAATTATAAGATGTATGGCTTCCTCCTATTTTTAAACAGTGCCAGTTCATCTCAAAAGGTTAAAAAAAAAAATCACCTCATTGTATGCAACAGACTAATAAAAATGCTATGTATCAGCATAACAGGCAATGTGCAACTCTGACAGTTCTGCTTGTGGAAGAAGTTATGCAAAGCCTCCAGGTGTCAGGCAGCAAGAACAACTCCTCTCTTGCAGAAGAATCAAGTATTCCAGATATTTAGCACTGCTTTCCCTTGTGTCAGCAGCTCCTGTGAACAATCCATGCAAGCAAAGGGGACACACACTTTCCATCTCTCAATAGTGGTATACTTGAAGAAAGGCACACGGGTTTCAGTCTATATGTGCAGAGAATCAAATACAATTAGCAGGCAGAAGAGAACCGTAGGAAGGTCGCCCAGACAGGGTAAAACTGTAGAAACGTCCCTCAGGCACATCCTTGCTCAGTCATTTTGTTTGCTAGAGTTGCATTTGTGACACAGGAGTACTCAAGGCTGTGGGCTCAGAAAGGGTCTGCAGAAGCCTTCCAAATTCCAGAGGCATGAGATGGGGGTAGTTCTACATGTCCAGAGTCAGCTCAATGAAGCAAACATCTAAAAACTTTCCTTTAACTTTGTCTGTGTTGTCAAATATACACAACAACAAGATTACTGCATCTCAGCCGTCTGTGCTGACACCTCACAGAGACCAGAAGAGCATTCTCAGTTGCATTTCCAGTTCTCCTTCTCATCAGCATCTAAATGGGTGTGTAGTGAATCCTTTGGGGAGTAAGAAGAAAAAAAAAAAGACAAATTTCTTTTGTGCTCACTTCCCCTTCATTCCTTACTGCAAGAGGAGGATCAAAGAATCCCAACCCATCCTTTCACCCAGAGGGCCCAGCAAGTGTTACACAACCCCAACACTACAGTAGATATTTTGTCACCAAGAGCTGCCCTGCCACATGCCCTCTCTGCAGTTTCATCTCTCTTGCCACTACAAGCATTGATCTTGCTTAGGAAGAAAAAGAAACATCTTGGTGCCAACATGTCTGTCCTGGTTGCACAAGGCAGGCTTTGCTAGAGAGAGAGTTTTCTTTACCTGGGTTAGAAGCTGATGACGTCTCAGCTGTCTGTAGAACTGCAGCACAGCGGGATCAGCTCTCACTACTTTTGGGTCAAAATCCAGAACACGGAGACCTGCAAGGCTTCGGGCTCGGGAGAGGGCTACATAAGCCTGCCCACTTTCAAAGACACGAGACAGGGAGATCTCCACACAGTCTAAAGACATGCCCTATCAAAGGCACAGAGAGCTTTGTTACAGAGCAAACAAACAAGAACATTGTGCTGTACCAACACTAACCTGTCCTGTGAGTCTGTCCAAGGTACCATCTTTGGTATAAGGTTTTGATTTAAAAAAAGGGAATCAGTGGAAAGCAAAGGCAGTTTTCACTGTCAGGAAATTGCTAGTTGATAGTAGGATCCACTAATTCCAGTGAGCCTCTTGGTGCATGAAACTCCATAAATCCCATCTAATCAACACAGGAGGGAAAGAAATCCTGCTGGTTTCACTCCTAGTAGTTAACTGGAGCAGGCACCATTCCCAAGCAGTCCTCAGGCAGACCTGAGAGTTTGGGTAAGGCCTGTCCAGCCCTGAGTCATCGGTTGTCCCAGGTGCAGCAGAATTTACAGAATGGCCTGGTTTAAACTGTGGCATGGGAACAAACTCACAGGTCTCTAAGACCAGTACTCATCATGAAGTCTTCTGGAAAGAAAGGGACTTCGAAAACATTACATTGTTACATTGAAAGTTATATTGAAAAAATCCCCACTGCACGCCACCAAAGGGCGAGTCCAGCCCAAAGAGCACAGCCGTGGCTCCAGCACCTTCCTCAGTTACACTGCAGAGCTCAGGGTCCCCAATGCTGTTGACTCTCAGGGAAACACTACTCTCATCAGCCCACAGTGGTAAATAATGCTGCTTAATAGTCCAACACCAACTCTGCAGATGGCAGTGCCCTTATGGAAACCCCAGCAGTACTGACAGCCCATCTGTGACCCTACAGGCAAGCACCACAAGCAGAAGAAATGCTACCGCTCTGCAGCTAAGCACATATTCTAGATCTCCCCCCCAACAAGGGCATTTCAGCTTTCCCTCCTGTTTCACCAGCAATGCAAGATCACCCGGGAAATAATGTTTATAATGGTGTAAAAGTCTAAGACAGCTGTACAGGAACACCCACCTGACTTTTGTGAATGGAAATGGCCCATGCCAATTTTAAAGGCAATTGCTGACGACTCAGATGAACTCCTGATGGTCCTTTGAAGACCCATTTCTCCATTTTTATGATCTGTGTGACCCCACAGAGAAACCTCACCTTAGGCAGCCCTGTAGGAATGGGAGCAGGAAAGAAACAGGGATGTGTTCCTGACACTCAACAGCCAGGATGTCAGCAGCTTAAGGACACCTTTTTCTGCCTAAACCAAACCTAAATCCACAGACAGTAAATAGCATGCCCTGAAATTATGTTTGACACCTACTCAAGCAGGAGAATTGAAGTCAGGTATTTTATCAGTTGAGATGCAGAGAAAAATACATTCTGCAGGTAGCAGAACATTATTCTTTGAGAAAAACAAGCAAAAATCCATCAAAACTTGCTTCAACAGAACAAACAGGAAATTCAAATGAGCATACACATTTACATACAGAATACAGAAGAGAGAACACAAGAGGCCTACAGATAGCTACAGCTGATGCAGTGCATGACATCACAGCTCGTGAGAGCCCCAAGCTTGCAGAGATCTCCCTGCTTTCCCTCAAACTATTACCAAGCTGTAAACAAAATTAAGAAGTCACCAGCCACCAATGACAAACTGTTTTGTTATTTTCCCACTTCCTTCAACAAAAGATCAAAAGGCTTACTTACCCTTCTGTTCACTTTCAAACCCTACAACAACGCCTCGTGCCCCATTCACCAGCCCTTGAGACACATCCAAATTCTTTGCTAACATCACCTACAGTGAAAAAGAAAAATTTTTAATGCACTGCTTCTACAGCCTGTTCAGCCACCTGCAGCTAAACTTCTTGCCAGGAAGCATAAGCACATCAGGCTGATTTGGCCAAATCATCCTATCCTGCCTATTGCAGCGCCATCTCCATTTTGACTGAAATTGTTTCACAGCCTTTCCTTCCTAGGATTCCTAACTACATCATTTTACAGCACTGAACACTTTACTTGAGCTGTTTCTGTCCACAGTTGTGAGCTCAGATCCAGGGAGCAGTTTCCCTTTCCCCAGACACCAACCACCCTAGGCATATGTAGATTCTGGGAACAACTAAGGAACAAGTTTCCAAAGCAAATAGTGTTACTACTAAGTACAATCCTACATCCTTTGCACTCTGACAGCCGTAGCTCAGAGCGAGGTGCCCAGTCCAGCAAACATGGCAAGCTGTGCCATACCTTTACAGGTGGGGATGCCTGCTGTACCTGGAGCTGAGACTGCAGGCAAGGACTGCTTGTGCTCTCTGCTACTGGAAAGCTTCTAAATTTGGTTGCACATGTCTGTCAAAGTCACAGCGATCACCACTGTCCCCAAGACATGGACCTGTACATATCCTCTGTCTGGGTAAGATTCTGATCAGAAAAGATACAAAGATTGGGATAGAATCTTCTGTTTGCCTGGCATAGCCATTCTAGATTGAATTTGCATTCTATATATTAATCTACTCTACATTTCTCTGATGTTCCTTTATTTTTCTTATGCCATTTGATCTGGTCTGTCACACATGTATGTACACACACTTACCTGAGCTCTGAGCTTTAGCTCAACTCTACCACCCACAGGACACTGAGCATCAATTAACTTTGCTAGCATTGGGTCACTATCCAAAGCCTCAAACACATGCACTTCTCCTGTTAAGGAAAGAAAGACAGAAATTGCAACCATTGAACATATTCTGCACAGCATTTCAGGAGGTTCAGCATTTATTTCTAACAGAAATTCCTCTTTCAATATCCATTTTGCTCTGCTGCTAGGACATCCTCACACAAACCTAACAGCAGAGAACTCGCTATTGCCTCTCTTCCCTATAAAACTTCCAGAGCATGAGAAGGCACAGGAATCAAAGATCAGCAGTAAATAAGAACTGAGCAGGCAGCGTTTTGAGCAGTTTCACTCACTGCCAACACCACATCTCCAAAGCAGAGTAAGGAAGAACCCAAGGGCCAGCAAGGGAGGCAAAAAATTAAATAGCCCTTAATTCAAGTCATGGCCGGAGAGAGCACAGCCTTTCCAAGATGCTATAGAAGGAAAAAGCAGGGGTGTGGAGGCAGTAAATTACCCACCCCTACCTCACAGCAAGCAATGAGCTTACTGTCTATTACAAACCAAATAGTGACATTGTGGATTTTTAAACAAAAAACTGAAGTTTTTCCCCAGACAGCTCAACTCCAACACAGAGAGCTTGGACTGGTGCTGCTGTGCATGACAGAACACTAGTTCCAGCTGCCACCCCAGTACCCCCATTGCATCCACACAGAGCTGAGCCCCAAAGCCAGCAGTTTCCCAACGGAGCTCACCTGGTAGCTGGTGCAAGCGTCTCTCATTGGTTATTTCCACATCATCTTTATGGGTGCAGAGCCTTGTAGCCAGGATCCCATCACGCTCAGACCTGTGAGCAGCCGTCTCCATCAGCTGTCTGGTAACCTCCTCTGTACACCTGGGAGGCAGGAAAGGGGAATTATTCTTTAAAGTGATCAGGAACAGGTTTGAGCAGCAGTAACCTCCACACAGCTGGATCAGTCTGTGCAAGCTGCAGGCCTCCAGAGAGGACAGAGAAAGATACCTGCATAAAGTCAGAGAGCAGAGCCAGTGTGTTCCCCAGGCCTGCCCCGGTCACTGCCAGCTCAGGATCCTTTGAATTAATTCACAAAAATTGCAGAGGGACCCTAGGAAGTGTCCTTCCTTACCAGAGCAGCATATATGAAACCTCTCTGTGTAACTAAAGCATTTATAGCTTTTGCCCACACCTACACATTCCTGATAGAGCACAGAAAAGTGACAAACTGCTCTTTCCTCTGCTCCATCGGTGGGGAGCAGGGATTACAAAGAGAGATAAGTTTCCCCTCACCTGCCTAAACGGATTGCACTCAGGAGCGAGACAAAGGTCTTGTCAGTCTGTCTCCGCACTTCAGTCAGCTCCATGTTTATGTGGATGCATTTCCTCCAGCTTTTTGCCTGGAAAAATCATTCTCTTGTTAAGAAAGAGGCCGACATGAAGTATGAGAATGAGTTTAGGAACAGTTTTGTACCTGGAAGCAGAACTTGGTTTCTTCATTAGCCTTGCAGACTGGGGGTAGCTGTAAGAAATCCCCACAGATGATTAGCTGAATTCCTCCAAAAGGTTCATCCCGTTTTCTGACTGCCCTGAAAGGGATGGAAGAAAAGTGTTGAATGTCCTCCAGAACCTGGACACAGTCAGGTCCCAGAAGTTACTTCTTAATCTGTCAGTATATTCAAACACAGACCACCTGCAGTGAAATGTTTATCCCCAGCTGTCTCAGAAGAGCTCAAATAATTAAGCAATGCTTCTACAAAACATGAAATTTGCTTTGCTTACCTACCCCAGAGGTCATTACCAGTCTTGGTTCTTTAGTGGCTGTTATACTACAGCTACTTCACTCTGCAAGAGACCTTCTGAGCACAGCTGTATATTCTGGACTCAGCTCTATACACAACACTTAGCTCAGGAGATGGGGAGAACAACCCAAATAGCCACAGCTGTGAGTGAGGAGGGGACACAACCAAAACCTATGTCATGGTAAAGATCTGCCCAGATGCTATGATTTCATGCTTCCTTACAGTCCCGTACCAGCAGCTTGTATCCATTTACAAAACTAAAGAAAGGAGGCAGCCTGGAAGTTAAAGGAAATTCATTTCTGCTAGTTGTTTGACCCGATAACTGCTTACCTTGCCACTGCCTCCAGCTTGTCAAAGAACTTGCCATCCACCATTGAGATCTCATCGATAATTAAGTGCTGGCAGGCCAGCCAGTGCTGCCGCACCCCCGGCCTCTCTGCCAGCTGAATGCACTGTTCCAGCGGTGCCTTCCCAGAGCCAATCCCTGCCAGAGGAGAAAAAAGCAATGCTTTAGGATGCTCCTGATTCTTTGGGAAGGAAGTGAGAGCTCCCAGCCCCTTGCTGTCGGGCAGGCCATCACCTGCAAAGGCATGGAGAGTAGTGCCACCGATGTGACAAGCCGCCACTCCCGTGCTGGCTGTAGCGTAGGTGACGTTCGGAGGGAGGNGGGAGGGAGCCCACGATCTTCTTCAGCAGGAACGACTTCCCAGTCCCTTCGAGGGAGAAGCAACATGTCAATGGCCAGGACTTTCCCCGGGGAGCCGATGAGAGTCTCCAGGGCCCCTCACCTGCAGAGCCGGTGAAGAAGATGCTCTTCCCGCTCCGCACGGCGCCCAACACCGCCTCCTGCTCCGCCGAGAGCCTCGCCGGGGGCCGCCTCTCCGCGCGGGGCACCTGCGGGACAGGCGGGGGGGCGCTGGGGGGGGGGGGGCGCTACC